>CAKXYY010000002.1:1031494-1152677 GCA_935541525.1 Dujonia railenensis | reverse complement strand
AAACACCTTTATTTTTTATCTAACCATTTCTTTTTAAAATTTAAAACATTCACAAAAAAAATATCAAAAATAAAAAAATTTTTAAAAAAAAAAAAAAAAAAAAAAAAAAAGAAAAGAAAATACAAACTAAATGATAAAGATTACACGTGACAGCGCAGTAGCTGGGAGGAATGATCAACCATTGATGTTGCTGGTGGCGTTGGTGAGTGGGCTGCGGTGCACGGGGTTGCTGAGCGGAGGATCCGAGAGGAGGGATTATAGAAGGACGAAGAAGAAGAAAGAGAGGAAGGATGGCGCAGAAAAAGATGGTTTCTGGGAGGTTTGCTTATGGTAGCTGACGTTTAATGGAGAGTACGAAAATTGGCTAGTGTTGTTGTTTTGCCTGTGGGGCGCTTATATGCCAATCTGTCAGTGGGACGTTGCGCCAGTGTGCGCCAGAGAGTGCGCCAGAGTGTGCGCCAGAGTGTGCGCCAGAGGGTGCGCCAGAGGGTGCGCCAAAAAGACGGTGCGTGCGTAGTGTAGCGTGCCCGTGCGAGGTGTGCTAGTGACCAGTGCGCAGTGTGCCAGTGCGTAGAATTCACCCCCATATTGAGACAAATTATACTGGGACATAGCGCATAGCGAGCGAGCACTGCAGAATCAGCAGAGAGCAGACGAGAACATGGACTGAATGGTGAAAGCTGAAAGCACTTAGCAAACACCACAACAATACCAAAATTCCCTCTTTTAAGCCCTCAATTAGTCCTCCCTTATGCATAGAAAGCGCGATATAATCTCACAGCATTCCATAGACGCCATTAACGCAACGAATACTCTCTATCCACCTCTGCTGGCTGCTCTCTGCTGTGAACTTACTGGCCCCTACGCTAGCAAAAAGTTGCACTAATTTTCGCAGTACCGCTCCCCCCCCCAATTAACCCAATTGGTTCGCGCCTCACACAAACTTTTTGTTTCCTTATTTTTTACTCCTGCTCGAACGCCGGGTAACGACTTGACGATTGAATTCAAAACAAAAACAAACATCAACAAAGGATCAGATATTTTCTGCTCGGTCAGTGCAGGGTAGTCAAAATTAGTTGAAGTTAATTTGCTTTACATTTTTTTTAGAATCTTCCTAGACAGAACTGCAAAGATATCTAATGAGAGAAATTGTAAGTGATACTATTTCAACCAGGGTGGAACAGGGGCAGGGTAGATCGTAAAAGTGACCGAAGACGTGAACTAGTTAGAAGGGAAAGGCATGAGTATCTTTTTTTTTTGCTTTTTTCGGCTCTTTACGACACGGTCTAAAAAAAAAATTACTAGTATCCATGGAGATGGAAACGCCTTCACGCCGGGCTATTTGGAGAGAAGAGCTCCAGACCTGTAGTACAATGAGGGCTCAAGCCTGTAAGAGGGCGGGCCCGTTTAATGCCTTTTGGCGTGAGCTGGTGCTGCGATCTGATCTGAAACGCATCAGGGTAGATCAAGGGCGCCTTCATCGTCATTTTCAGATTTTGATTTCTGGTCATCCTGCCTAAGTCCCCACTGGTTTTCTTTTATTTTGTTTCCCTAGTGATTCAAGCAAGTATACTAACATAGCTCTAGATCCATTTATCCACTGGTCAATGTGGTAACCAAATCGTAAGTATCGCTGAGATGTAGAAGTAGAACGGCAGTGAACAAAGTTGGCGTCAGCACAAAATGATATATATGAAGACATTGCTGACCAATTGAGCACTGATTCTTGTTTGGCGAGCTGGCTGCAGGTTTATTAATGGAATAGTACTGCAAGCCCTGTAGGCAAACGCTCCGAGAGAGTATGAGTTCGGGTTGGAGAGGATCCATCCTGACACGAAGACAGAGATCATCAGCCAAGTCTCAGTGAGAGCAATTGAGCCAAATGGAGAAATTTAGTGTGAACCAATTTCGCTGAGTCCGCGTAAGCACTAGGTTCTGTGAGAAACAGCAATGAATAGAAGTTGACGCGACAAGAATCGTATTTGGTTTATATTGCTGTTCTCAATGGTGATGGCCTGCCCAGAAATCAACACCAACAATTATCTTATTCACTGCGTCACTCTTATTTTGAACCCACATTTCTTTTTATTTTGTTACTAACTTACTTTTAGGGAACTGCTTTCTGGGAAACCATTTGTGGTGAACATGGTTTAGATAACAATGGTAACTATCATGGGGAAGATGAAATCCAAAAGACCAAATTGGATGTCTATTTTAACGAAGCTTCTTCTGGTAAATACGTTCCAAGAGCTGTGTTGGTTGATTTAGAACCAGGTACTATCGATGGAGTTAAGACTTCCAAGATTGGTAACTTATTTAGACCTGACAACTTTATTTTCGGACAATCCTCCGCTGGTAATGTTTGGGCCAAGGGTTACTACACTGAAGGTGCTGAATTGGTTGATTCAGTTATGGATGTGGTTAGAAGAGAAGCTGAAGGTTGTGACTCCTTACAAGGTTTCCAAATCACACATTCCTTGGGTGGTGGTACCGGTTCAGGTATGGGTACTTTATTAATCTCCAAAATTAGAGAAGAATTTCCAGATAGAATGATGGCCACTTTCTCAGTTGTCCCATCTCCAAAGGTCAGTGATACCGTTATTGAACCCTATAATGCTACGTTATCCGTTCATCAATTGATTGAGCACTCAGATGAAACTTTCTGTATCGATAATGAAGCCTTATACAATATCTGCCAAAGAACATTAAAGTTACCTCAACCAAACCATGCCCAATTAAATGGATTAGTCTCATCAGTCATGTCTGGTGTTACCACTTCATTAAGATACCCAGGTCAATTGAACTCTGATTTGAGAAAATTAGCAGTGAACTTAGTCCCATTCCCAAGATTGCATTTCTTCATGGTTGGTTATGCACCATTAACTTCAATTGCCTCAAATTCATTCAGATCATTGACCGTTCCAGAGTTAACTCAGCAAATGTTTGACGCTAAGAACATGATGGCTGCATCTGACCCAAGAAATGGTAGATACTTAACTGTAGCTGCTTTCTTCAGAGGTAAGGTTTCCGTCAAGGAAGTCGACGACGAAATGCACAAGGTTCAAATGAAGAACGCATCTTCCTTCGTCGAATGGATTCCAAATAATGTGCAAACAGCTGTTTGCTCAGTCCCACCAAAGGGATTAGACATGTCTGCCACTTTCATTGGTAACACTACCTCTATTCAAGAGTTATTCAAGAGAGTTGGTGATCAATTCAGTGCTATGTTCAGAAGAAAGGCTTTCTTGCACTGGTACACATCTGAAGGTATGGAAGAGTTTGAATTCACGGAAGCTGAATCCAACATGAATGATTTAGTCAGTGAGTATCAACAATATCAAGATGCAGGCGTTGATGATGATGAAGAGTTAGAATACGCAAATGAGGCTCCATTAGAAGATGGATTAGAGTAGTTTCTCGTTTGAGCTTGATTCTGTTCTTTTTCTCTATTTCTTGTTTCTATTTACGTTGGATGCAGTAAATTCCGTAAATTAATAGTGTTTTATTCTTTATAATAGTTTAGGTATAAATATAAAAAAAAAAAAAAAAAAAAGATCAAAAGGTGTAGAGAATCAAGCAATGTCAATTTTAGTTTACATGGCTGTGGTATGCTCAATAGTAAGTATGCCACCTCTTGCACTACGGTACATGGCTTTAGGATAATCTACATAGCACTGCAATCTGAAAGATCCTGAACTACAAGGTTACTCGTTCTTATCGTATGTTCTCTTTTTTTTATTATGATACTAATATATATATGCTCTTTCTAACTCTATGGATTGTTTCCCCTCAAGAAACCCTTAATGAAATCGTTCTTGTCTACAACATTGTAATTACTTTGGTCTTCAAAGTATCTCAATACATGACATTGTTGCTTCCAGAAGTTGATAATCTCTTGGAATTCCATTTGACCCTTCATGTATAATACGTTAGCTACAGATAAATCGTTGACAAATCTTTGTCTTTCAAACTCTTGTCTAATTTTAGTTTTCACGTTTGAGACTGGCATATCCAATTCATATAATTCTGACATTTCCTTAGAGTATCTCATATATTTACGGTACAAATGCAAAACTCTTGATCTTAATTCGGCATTAGAGGCTGAACGACGAGTAGTCTCAGCAAATTCAGTAGCCAAGGTCATGGTAATGTGCTTTGTAACGTTCAACTACTCTGGTTTGTTTTCGTCTGCTTCTCTTTAGACCATTTCGATATTTGAAAAAGATTGTTTTTGGTTGGTTCTCATGGTTACACAAAGGTAGAAATGGCACGTGACTTGGTATGGATAAAGTTCTGTGAATCAGTGGGAAAGGATATAGGTTAGTATATAGATACGTTAGATCTCCGGCATCATCTTGTCTATTCAGTGAACCATAATGTTGGGCTCTAATTACTTTAAGTGTCTGATTGCTTGTTTTTGTTTTTTTTTTTTTCCTTTTCATATTTTATTTTCTTTTCTCTTACTTTCTTTCTCTCTCCTCCGTACATTTTCTCTTCTCTATGTTCCATAGGAACAAAATGGCTGCGAAAAATCATAATGCAGGGCTTGGGCTCGGGCTCGGGTTCTGGCTTATCCATGGTGAAGTGGCCATTTTAATCTACATGTGAACGTATGCATTCCTTTTTATTTTCTATAAATCTATACGTCAACTTCCTTTTTAATAAGTCTAAGTAATTCACTCGACGGATCAAGCAATTTAATAAATCTACAAAGCTCAAAGCACCAATCCCATTTCTTGGCCGTATCCAACATTTTGATAATCGATAGTATGATTTGCTTGTCCTGTGAATCAAGAAGCTGAACTTTTCCATTTCCTGCCACTGGTACTTCGTACTCCTTCTTGAAATTAAGGTAAATGATTAAATAGTTGTAACATAATTCAACTTCCCCAATTGAGATCAATTTGTTCATAAACTTCAATGGAGTGGTTTGCAAAGTATCAAAGAATTTGTGCCAGAAGCCCACCTCTATTTTCCTCAAACAGTTGATATAAATTGACTCTGATGATGATCCACTTTGTGAGTCGATAACGTGTATGAGTAACTTTAGAACACTTCCTCCAGAAGAATAGACCTCATTCTCTGCGGATGGTGCTGGTGATGGCGACATTGATGACAGGACCAACTCATTGTCCAAGTTAGTCAAATATTTGAATAAAAGTAACTCCAAACAATAATGGAAGTTTGAAAATCTTTCATACTTAGAAAACACTGCAAGAACATTTTTATTTCCTTTGTTCTTGATAATATCAGATTCAACAAAGTTGTTCAAGATGAGCTTATGGTTAATTCTAGTTTTGAGCATCAAATATTTATTCTTATAGCTGGCAAAATTTTCCAAACCAAGTAAATTGATAGATTTGCCTGTTGATAATTGAATCGTCAACGGCTGGAAATACTCATCCAATTTGATGACAATTGGATACACCAAAGTATTCAGTGAGCTATTGATAATATCTCTTAGCGTATAAACCAAGATTGACGAACCAGTAAATAAATACATATATTGTTGATGAAATATGCTTTTGAATTTGAAAAAATCAACACAATTATTAAGCAATATTAAGTCGTAAACCTTGGGATCTTCAACTTGATTTTTGAGGATATAGAATTCTCCCGTGTTAAGTAATATTAAGAAGTGTTTGTTATCTATCAAGTTAATTTGGGAAATGTTGTTTATCAATAATTTTTGTGCAATTGTCTTCAAATATATTGTCTTGTTGATCCCAATAAAAAGCTGAGGTGATCTTTTGACCTTTTGCTTAGAAAATGTAAATTTGAATATTATGATTTTATACTCGTTCGTTACAACTATTAAATTATCCGATAAATTTTGACCAGATGTTTCCTCTTTGCTGCCATTACGGTTGCCATTAATTTCTGATAAATCATGGCCATTTAAATCTGACTCTTCAGTATTCGATTCTGCTCCAGAATTGTAGAAATTACTTTCGTTACTTTGGAATTGATGGCAGATAATTGATTGCTTTAAATTGTATCTCCAAATGATTAAATCACTATCAAATTTCACATTAATACCACCATTTCCATACCTTGTCGAAGAACAATTCAAAATAATAATTTCATCTGTTAGTTTATTTACATTTTCTGTTCCATTTTCTGTCTTTTCATCTTCACTATTATTATAGCTTCTATTGATCAATATCAAATAATTCTGGTACCAAAAATGGTCAATAATGTTCATAGTTTCCATAAAGTAGTTTTTGAAATTAAACCAAAGGATATGGTTCACATCTCCAGGAATAGGGTTTGTTGAGTATGGGGTGGATAAGGAGATTTTATCTCCATATGAAATTGAGATTTGATTACTACTATTAGATGCAATAGTAAGCTTTGCTGGTAAGCAATTTTTACCAATTAATCCAGAATTAACTACTCCCCTACCTCTTCCAATTGCGCATTGATGGCTCATTTTTCGTATTATATTTTTGAAATGGGGTAAAATGGGGTATTTGTACAAGGTAGATATCCCCTTTTCGTTGTTATATAAACTGAGGTAATCGTTGCTTGCAAATATCAAGTCAATACCTGAGTTATCATCATTGCGGTCAGAATTATTCGTCAAGGTGAGTAAGTCTATCAGATACACTGTCGTATTGCTGGAATCAATTAAGATTATATTTTTGGAGTTAGGAGTGATCAAAACCTCCGATGGATGCAAAAACCTAAAATCTGAATTGATGGAAGTAGGACCTGTACTGTTGCCATCGTGGCCACCTTCAAAAGTCAACTCCTTTGAGATCTCGCCTGAGTTGAAAGTGCAATTTCCAAATTTAGAAAATATGAGCCAATGGTGGTCAATTACTACAGTGAAAAACTCTCCACAAGGCGACCAATTAATGGAGTGAACAATCATACCAGGTGATCCACTATGAGTGTCAAGTGTTTTTGAAGTTAAATGCGTCTGTTTGTTTGTATATGGGATTGCCACAGATTTTATAAGAGTAAGTCTGGCACGATCAAATGACTCTACACGAAACAAGCTGAGAACAGAGTCAGTAGAGTCAGCATCAATTCTCTGAAGGATGAAGATATTAATCTGCGGGTTGAACTGAATCGAGATCCTTCTCTGCTGGATAACTTTGTCCCCTAATTTGTAACCCTGGAGCTTGTTTTCGTTATTAAAGGACATGTACCAAATGTCACCCACTTCGTTGGTAAACAAGAAATAATTGAACCATTCGTTGTATTGTACATAAGTTACTGGTGAATCTGTCTCACTTTTGTACCATTCGAACTCGTCAAACCGGTATACGTCGTTGTTGAACAGCTTGACGTTAATTATCTGCAACTCGCCATTTTTAAAAATAAACAAGTTATGGGAATTGTTCTTCAACCAGAATGTATCTATCCCAATCGAAACCTTCAAAATCTTATGAATAGATAGCTTTAAGTACGGCACTTGGAAATTGTTAGCCTCGTCCTCTGCCTCGTGGTTATTGATATGCTCTATGTTCTCCAAGCCCTGCATGTGGTCTCCTCCAGTTATGATACTTCTGGTTGCACTTTTTAGCAAATTTGATAAGGAGAACAGGGAAATTGTATTGATCAATGGTAATCCCAATTGGAGTATTTCATCGGATTTGGAGTCCAAAATCTGAAAGAACGATCTGTTGTAGTTGACCTCAATCAGATAAATGATCAAGTGAGTGCTGGAAGTCTTGACGAAGATATTTATGTGGTTAGCTTCCTGAAGCTTTGCAGAATTGACCGAGTAGTACTGGGCCTTGCATGACAAATTGGAGCCATGTAAATCTAGAGATTCCTTGGTTCTTGTGTGGGATTTAAGCGGTAAAAGAGTGTACTGGTGGTACACTGATATACTTGACTTGGTTAAAATCACGTACAACGGTGAATGCGGTATAGAAATGATAGACAAGGGGTGCTCCTGCTCAACGTATGGAGCCTGTAACGTCGGCGACGAGTCTACCCAAACCATGTCTCGAGCGGTATGTATTATTTGTATGTGGAAGACCTTCTTGTGGAGAGCAACTGCCACCATTGGCTTGTTGATATACAGCCGCTTAAAGAGAGAAAAGTGATTTGTGTTATTTGGTACTGCAGACAGCGCACGCTGCGCATGTACGGTTGAGCCAAGAGGGAATCAAGAGGTATGCAACAGTGTATACTACGGTGTGAAGACACTGTGAAATGGGCCATTGGAGCAGATAAGGAGAGTTAGGCCGCTTCCTCTTTGTAGCTGTGTATTGTTTCAGTCGAAAAAAAAAAAGGGATCAATTGTGAGTGTTTCAGTCATTGCAATGGGCATCCCATGCCGATAATATTATTTGGTGAGTGAAAAATGCAACACTGGGAAAAATCACCGAGAGATAGTGACAGGAATACAGAGTAAAAGATGTGTGATGTAGCTCCAAATGTGAATGAATATAGTTCTGGAAGGGTGTTACACCAACAATTTTAGGGACTCAAAAAAAGGAAAGAGACCCATATCAATCGGATACAGTAGATCGACATTGAACGGCTTAGTCAGTGGAATTCGCAGAACAGAAATAGGTAGGGGCCGTTTCGAGAAGCCAGTGCAGAGGGAGCAGAAGTGTAATTTTTCGCGTGGGGTTACCCACTATATATTGTAAGTAGAGAAGGCCTAGATCAATAGGCGCACCCGGCGTTGTTTCAGGTAGCCCAGACATGCTGCCCAGGCAGGGCACTTTCTAGAGTGACAGCACTATCTAGAGAGACATCAGGACCTAATCAATTTCCAATTCGCAGCCAATGCTCTCAGCTGTAGTGCTCGGTAGGACTGCCATTTCTCCCACACTTCGAGCTTGCTGAGCTTGTAGAGCTCACCGAGCTCGCTGGAGCCTACATTCTCTACACATTTCTTTCTTATGTTACTTAACTATATTATAACCACCAAATATGTATATATGTATATATAGATTAACGGTAAGATTTTTGGAATCTGGCTCTGGCACCACGACCACCGAACTTCTTTGGTTCCATTCTTCTGGAATCAGCAACTAACAAGGTCTTGTCGTAAGCAGCAAAGATCTTCTTTAATTCGTTCTTGGAAGCTTCGTCAACGTATTTTTGATGGTAAGCAATTAAACCCTTGGCAATAGCTTGTCTGATAGCGTAAACTTGAGAAACGTGACCACCACCGGTGACCTTAACTCTGATATCAATGTTTTGGAACTTGTCTAAACCGACTAAAGTTAATGGTTCGTAAACCTTGAATCTTAAGATTTCTGGTTGAACCAAAGTGATTGGGGAACCGTTAACCTTGATTAAACCCTTACCGGCCTTAACGTGGGCGACGGCAGTAGCGGTCTTCTTCTTACCGAAAGTCTAAAAGAGATGTTAGTAAAAGGGGAACATTGGAAAAAGGTCGATGATATCACAGTATCACTGAGAGTCAGAGAGTCAGAGAGAGTAAACATGGCGTGCAGATGGAGAAAGATCGATAATCGGGTGTTGTGCACATTTGGACATCTCAATTCGCCGAGAGTGAATGATTCTCACTGGCGCTACTGATACTGGTGCACCAGACGAGTTGGTGAGTGTGTGAGTGGGGTCACTGTACGATGCAAACCTGGCCCATATTGTGGTATCCCTAGACATTTGTTCACACTGGATCCATTGGCGGTGAAGTCGTATCCTCCCGGGGTGAAACCGTTCTGGCACCATCTCAATAGCGCTTGATATCAATTAATACAGTGTACATCTCCTCCGTACAGCCTGGGCTCTTTCTGAAAAATTTTTTTTTCGGCCACATCAACTTGCTGATGCTCAAACATTCAACATGAGCAAACTATCACTCAAACACAACACAGATATTCCACTATAAAACGTTTAAAACGGTGCAGATTTTCGATTCTTTCTTCCCTCCTACGTATGTAACTCCCCCTCCTTCTACATTATACATACTTGAACAGATGGAGTAGACATTGTTGCTGATTAACTATTCTTCGATGTAGGATGAACTTTTCAAAAATTTCTTTAAAATTTCATCTATAATTTTGTGAGAGTGAGTATTTTTTTTTTCTTCGCTCTACGGAGAAAGGGCCCTGTGTACAGGAACCACAGCACCCAACCAGGACCAGCAGCAGCGTTAACGAAAAAGAAAAAAACCTACGAGCCTGGTGCACCATCGTTGTGACTGCTTTTTGCGCACTACAATAGCGAATATCCGGCACATAGAGGGGATTTGCTGATTTTCGCACGTAAACAGGGGATTTTGTGTCACGAAAGTGAAAAAATTCACCAAAAAAAAAAAAAAAAAACTTTCACCCATACCGAGCGCATTCCCTGGCAAGCACTGCTCCCATCCTACTAACACCCACCTCGAACCCACTCCCACACACTCTCTTCCCAGTGGTAGTGAGTCTCTTTTTCGTTTTTTTTTTTTTTTCTACCTAGTGTTTTCCAAAAGGTAAAGAAAAAGAAAAAATTTTCTCTTCTCTTCTTAGTTTTGATACTTCTTATATACTTCAGTAACAATGGCTATCTCAAAGAATCTTCCATTATTAAAGAACCACTTCAGAAAGCACTGGCAAGAAAGAGTCAAAGTTCACTTTGACCAAGCCGGTAAGAAGGCTTCTAGAAGACAAGCTAGATTATCCAAGGCTGCTAAGTCTGCTCCAAAGCCAATCGACACTTTAAGACCAGTTGTCAGAGCTCCAACTATCAGATACAACAGAAAGATCAGAGCTGGCCGTGGTTTCACTTTAGCTGAATTAAAGGCTGTTGGTTTAACTGCCAAGTACGCTAGAACCATCGGTATTTCCGTTGACCACAGAAGACAAAACAAGTCCACTGAAACCTTTGACTTAAACGTTGCCAGATTAAACGAATACAAGTCTAAGTTGGTTATCTTCGACAAGAAGACCAAGGCTGCTGAAATCGCTACCCACGCTCAAGTTTCTACTCCAGCTACTTTCCCAGTTGTCCAACCAAAGGCTGACTCTACTCCAAGAGCCGTCGAACAACAAGAACAATCTTCTTACAGAACCTTAAGATTAGCTAGATCTGACAAGAGATACAAGGGTATCAGAGAAAAGCGTGCCAAGGAAGCTGCCGAAGCTGAAGCTGACAAGAAGAAGAAATAAGTTGTATAGTTTTATATTAATCTTAGTCATATCGAACGATGTCTTGATTGTAGAGAAAAATAAACTTAATAATAGAGGAAAGGTGTAGACAGATTTGAAAGTAGAGTGCTTGTTCTCTATTCGCCCACTCTCTAATCTAGCTCTGTTTAGTAGCTCTGCTCTAGCTAGACTTAGTATGGGGGTTCTCCGATCAAGTTGGTGAATTTTGTTAGGTGAAAAATTAATTCGCAGTCCATCTCTCTCTCTCTCTTAACTATGGTCAGGTTACTACTACACGGGGCCCCATCTAAACGCATTCTACAGTCTCTACTTCGTGAATTTCTAATAGATAAATGTACATTAGTTACTTGAATATCAAGATTCTTCCATATTATTACCTAGTTCTTTAATCGAATAAACCGAATCCCATGTCGTCATCGGATTCTTCCTTGGCTTCTTCGGCCTTTTCTTCTTCAGCTTCTTCAGCAGCGGCACCAGAGGCGGCACCGGCAGAAGAACCAGCAGCTGGGGCAGCAGCTGGACCAGAGGAGATGTTGAAGAACAAGTCCTTTAAGTTTTGGTTAGCTAAAGCCTTGGCGAAGATGTCAGCCCAGATACCTTCAACTTCAACGTTAGCCTTTTGAGTTAATTGTAATAACTTTTCAGCGGTGATTTCAACTTCAGCGTCAGCTAAGATTAAAGCGGCGTAAGATAAAGCAGTTTCAACAGACATTGTATTATAATTATATTACTAGAGATAATCGATTTAAGCGACTCTTGCAGACTATTTCTTAGTTTGTATGTAGTAAGAGAAAGAAGAGTAGCGTACTGGAGCTTGGGAGTTGATGCGAAATATTTTTGGAAAAGATTTGGAAAGATTCTTGCGCTAGGGCTGGAGCCCT
The DNA here is from genome assembly GCA_935541525.1 of Dujonia railenensis. Classification (NCBI taxonomy): domain Eukaryota; kingdom Fungi; phylum Ascomycota; class Pichiomycetes; order Serinales; family Debaryomycetaceae; genus Dujonia; species Dujonia railenensis. The sequence goes on along the minus strand of CAKXYY010000002.1, from coordinate 1,140,706 downwards.
AGGAAGAGCGCGAAGAAACACTGGGTCAGATTTGGTGCGATGATCTACATGCAGGACCATATCTGCCATTTATTCACTATGGGCATGTTCAAACTAGTGTGAGTGTGTTGGCGGGCTGGTGTAGTGAGTACACTGAATTAATGTACTACAGAGAATGTATTTACCCCGACTTCAAGTACTTACGCATCTTGTTTCAGATGCAGCCTTGGTCTTTTCCCTTCATGTTTCTTTTTTTCATGATTGCTTTAACGCGTTTACTACTCTCAACCTCTCCCTCTCTCTCTCTCTCTCTCTCTCTCTATCTTAACTAGTAGATCTAACGGTTCCAATCGCTATTGTGTGCAGTCCCAAATCGACTACAGCACAGCTGTACCTAGAGTTAACCATACTACTAACTATACTTAGTGCTAGTGTTAGTGTAACGCTGTCTCCCAGTCTTCATATGGAGGATCGATCTCAGTCCCGTTTACATAATTTTGCAAATATGCACAAGCTCTCTTCTGTGCGTATCTTGAATTTGTAGGCTTTCCTTCTTCATCCAATTCCAATACATTGGCAAATATTGCAAACACCATCTCAATGGCTGATGGTTCCTCTCCGTACAAATCCAAATACTCTACACCTTTCAAGTCACAATGCGTACCACTGGCCATGAAATAAGCAAATGTTCGGAGAGCTCCACTGAATTCTTTGCTAAGTCTATTAGGTTCCGCCATATTCGCAGGTAATACAAGTAAATGCTTGGTATGAAAGGTAAAGTCGGCTTGGTTCATTTTCTAGGCAAGCTGCTTTGCTTGAGGTTCTGACCTGCATATAGTCGAATTCTGGGGTATAACCTTGATGGTCTGTTACTGATACCCAGTAGATGTAGGTATACAACGCCCGAGTGCTTCATTTAGAGTATCTGAGGTTTCATTAATAGTATTGATGTACCTAATATGCATTAGTACTTTTATTATTTGAAGTTTTACGAATATTGATCATATAAGCTTCCTCTACAATGAATTTGTGAGAATGATTTACTAGGAGAGTGCACAACGAGTTCTAATTATTGAGTCAATCGAAGGCTCTAATGCTTCACAGCCACCTGTAAGCGATGAAGTGGTGATGGTGAAGCCGCATGAAGAGACTCAGCAAACTAACCAGTGTCTTGTTGCTTTCCAAGGTCTACAGCATACTTCAGATATCTCCTTTCCATGTTTTGCACCCAAATGAGATCCAATTCTCCGAGTTAAGAATCTGACATTAGTGCGAAGTGAAGACCACTGCTGATTCAAGTTTGACCCTAGAAGTGAGGTAGTTTACTATTTCTGTCAGAATAGGATACATTGGAGTAATTGCATAAAAAGAGAGGAATGATTAAAGGTTTGGAACGAAGGCCCCTGTGTTACTTGACCTACAACTCCTAACAAGTAGGTAGAGTGAATGACAGCCCCGAGTAGGTGTTCAGGCCAGAGTGTGATAAACAGTGCTGCAGTCTTACTGACTTTTTGGTTCCACCAGCTTAAAATTAAAAATGGAGGTGGTCCTGCCTACGATAGCCTTACATATACACGTCTTCTGAGCTGATTGGTGTTGTTCCTTATTCCCTCCTAGTAGTACTACGGTGTGCTCACTGTAGCACTACCAGTGCTCTTGTATTACGTAAGCCAATAGGTGCAGCACAATTAATAATTCAACAAAAGCTAAATCTATTACTCACCAGCTACAAATACCTGGTGAACACACTAGCTATACAAGATGAAGATGAAAGTTCCATCTAAAATGCGATATGACTCTGCCCGACTTCATCCATATACTATTTCACTTCGGTTAAATTCTCTTCAGCTCGATAACACTCTTCCCCGGATCGTTTATCGTATGCCCCAACATTTTGTTTTTTCTTTTTCGGAACTGCTCTCCCTAAAGCCCGAGGAATTCGTGTGAGAATGCTGCAGAATAAAGAGCCGAGTTAGATTAAAGATGTGTAAGCATACCCCCACTAAGCTACTGCTAGTAAGAGTGAGAAAAAACAGGTCACCGACTTTGTTTTTCTTCCCTTGAGGGCATATAAAGACGCTACGACCTGCTTCCAGTCTACTTTCACCACCTCAGGCAATCGCTGAATACATTGTTCCAGTGAGATCGTTATTTCCCGTCTTGGTATTTTACCCAAATTTCCTCGAACTGCCAAAAATATTTCACTCATCGTACTGAATTTTTTTTTTTTTTTTTTTTTTTTTTTTTTCATACTCCTATCGTTTACTTTGAAGGGCACCCTTTGTCCGAAATAAACAACGAAGTACAAATACCCAGAGATAGCCAGTGAAAGGTTGCATTGCCTGTATTTTCAATTAGTGCAACTTAATAATCCGACACCATGGGGAAAAAGAACTTTGTCACCACCGAAGACCTTAATCTCGAGTTGGTGGACCCTGGCACCATCAAGATTGATTGCTCTGGCGCGTACATAGGAAATGACCACCTTTTCAAAACTTCAGAACCCACAAGCTCCAAGTCTGTGCGATCGAGGACTGCTGCTGCTACTAATGGCAGTAGGATCAACTTGACCAATGGAGCTGCTACCGAGCAATTCACTTCGTCATCTTCAAATTCGTCCTCGGAAGACTCAGACTCCGAGCACAACTCTAGGCTGCCATCGATAATAAGCGTAAACGAGTCGAGCAATATCCCATTGAGTGGAGATGAGTTTGATTTGACCAAGAATATAACGCTACCAAAGCACAACTCCGAGATTATCCACATATCTGTGGACATTGGGGGGACTTTGACCAAATTGGTATACTTCACCAAGAACCATTGCACTAGCCCAGACCACCCTAGCTCCAGTAGCAGGTCACACTTGGGTGGTAAGCTCCACTTTAAGGACTTCCAGACCGAGAATTTTGAGAAGGAAGTACTCAAGTATATAATCAAGCTTATCAACAAGTCGTTCAACAAGGTAGACTTGGCACCTCCTATCACATACATAATGGCTACTGGAGGTGGTTCACACAAGTTTTACAAGCTCATGACGAAAACCTTCAGCAAACGTAAGCTTCCCATGAAGATCGTCGCAAAGGATGAAATGGAATGCTTGATCAAGGGCTTGGACTGGTTCATCACCAAGATTCCCAACGAAATCTTCATCTACGACTTGGAAGATAACAACACCAAGTTCATTTCTTCTCCCTACACGGAACAGGGGGATATATACCCGTATTTACTAGTGAATATTGGCTCTGGTGTTTCCATGGTGAAAGTTGTGGGGCCAGGTCCAACAGGGTTTGAAAGAATTGGGGGTTCTTCCCTTGGTGGAGGAACCCTCTGGGGACTTCTTTCGCTTTTAACTGAGGCAAAGGACTACAACGAAATGCTTGAAATGGCACTGAGAGGCGACAATGAAAACATCGACTTACTCGTGGGAGATATCTATGGGAGCAACTATAACAAGATTGGATTGAAGTCCAATCACATTGCCTCATCGTTTGCGAAGGTGTTCAAGAAATTAAGATTCAGCGATAACCAGTCTAGAGAGCTCACACCACTGGAGAAATTGAGTCAATTCAAGCTGGAGGATATTGCCAGATCGTTATTGTATCTGATTTCAAATAACATCGGACAAATTGCGTATTTACAAGCATTGAGGTTCAAGTTAAAGAGAATCTACTTTGGAGGAAGTTACATTTCAGGTCACATGCAGACCATCCATACATTGAGTTATGCTGTCAATTTCTGGTCCAAAGGAGATATGAAGTCATATTTTTTGAGGCACGAGGGATACCTTGGCAGCGTTGGGGCATTCATAATGGGTCCAGACACTGTTCAACCCAGCAAGGAAGTACAAGTCGAAGATCCCAAAATACGCCAAACTCAACCAGTCAAAGCGGAATTAATAACTACATAATTATACTTACTCCACGTCCAATATCATCTAGTGTCGATGTTGAATTAATAACTGCAGAAAGCACGCATCATCTCCATTATCGTCCAATGTCACAGATATCATGAAACATCAGCAACTTACTTATAGCAACGCCGCCATATCCCATATCTAAATATCATTAATATCATCAATTTGCATTACTACACACATGTCTGCAGGTACAGAGAAACGAAATATGAAATATGAAATTATTTATTATTTATTATATAACGAATAGAATGAAACTAATGCCAAGCGAATGGACTGTAGAACGAATATTAGAGCTCTGGAAGGACAACCGACTGTAAGCGACTTGAATCTGTTCAGGGCCACATTGTTTGTTACTGAAGTACAAAGTGACAGCTTCAGGACGTTACGCGGACCGATATCGTACATGTAGCACTATCCGTTCGATGAGCTTGGCCATCTCGGACTTTTTCATGTTACATTTCCAGCGGCTCCTCCGGCGGCTCCCTCCAGCGGCTCCCACGCTGCGGAAAAAATACTCCCTAAATTCCTGCAGCTGCGACTCCCTAAAATGGGTAGCCTACCTCAACTGTAGCAAGCACCAGATAACACCACATAGCACCAAACGACTAATTGCTCCTTTATTTTCGAATTGGTTATTACAGGCACAGAACCAGTCGTCAATAGTTTGCAATTTTCGCTTTTATTTTCATGTTTCTCGCTCTCCTTTCGCCTATTTTCCCTAGTATTGCAACCTCTTTGTAATATTTCAATCTGAGAAATTTAGCGATGCCCTCGGTACCACATGGAACGTTACATCAGCACTCACCCATTGCAATACAACCCCACTTCTGCGAAAACAACAAATGCGTAGAAATAAAAAAAAAAAAAAACAGGAAGAATTAAGGAAAAAGAAATAAAACTACTGTAGAAGTGTCAAAATTGTTCCCTTCTTTACATTAATCAAGCACCTTCTGCAGCTATCCCTAGGTTTTTCCTCATTGAGCACAGAGTACTTTCTTTAGGAAATCCGAAGTAGCTATTTTCAAGTATTTTGAAGAGGTTGGATTTAAAAAAATACAACGTACATTTACGAAAAGCAAAAAAAAATAAAAACGGTGAAAGTGAAAGCCAAGCGACGTAACATTTATAAAGGTGACATTTCCCATCGTATTCCTTAACATATAAATTTCTTTTCTCTCTTTTGATAATGGAAGTAGTAGAGATCGATACACAACAACGTCAGTACGTGCACATAGATAAGTTATCATCTAACATCCCTCCTTCATACATATACTCCACCCAACCCCATTCATCTTCATCGCCTTTAGTGCATACGCTACACTCCGAGTGGATAGATACCCCTACAAATTCCCCATCCAAGATGCTGTACACTCGTGTCTATGAGACGCCGCTGAAACAGCAGAAATACCAGACCTTTCCGAATGACAAGAAGGGAGGAGCAGTACCGGTGGAGACTGTCGAAACTCAGCTAGCCACCCCGCTTAGTACCAATAAACCAGCTGCTGGACCTGCTGGTTCCAATAGTACTTCACTTTCCAATTCCATGACTAGCGCTGCTAACGTCGTTCCTGAAAATACCATTACACATGCGATTGTTAGAGACAGGCCCAGTGTACACCAGATGGACATCTTCTGGTCAATGCTCAATGATGTTGTGGGTAAGGATAAGATGGCCAAGTTTGGCCAGTACACCTTAAGGCTCTTGATATATTGGGCCAACAAGTCTGAGAACTACCTTGCTGATTCCCAAATCAATTTTAAAACCATAAACCTAAGATACAACGATAGCGAGAAGAAACTAAACTTATTTATGAACTTTCTCAAGCACCCACAGAACTTTATACGTATAATTACCATATTGGTATGTTCTATATTCTCTTCCAGGTTCGCTGGTATGGTGAAAGGCTTGTCCATGTATAGGCAATTCTTGAGATTCGGAAAGACTCCCTTCAGAGTGAGAAATCTCTACAACAAGTTAAGAGATGCTATCATTTTTGATAAGGAGAAGCAGTTGTTGGACTTGAGCCACTTCCAAGCGAAGTTCTTGACCAATTCAACTCTCGGTGATTTGGCTAGTTTGTACTACGGCGTTAGTGATGAGACTTTGTTACTTTATAAATTGGATTTCCTCTCTAACAAACCTCTTCATGCTCTCGTAAATAGACATGAAGCACTTGCCTGGTATTCAGAGACCATATTGGGACTCTATAATGCCTACGAAAACTTACAGAATCTCTCCCAGAGAGAGATAGAGTTGAAAATCCAGATACAGGTGAAATCTAGGTCAAGAGTGCTCTCCAAACAATTATTGGGGGGTACTATTACCACCATGGACACACATATAGGAGACGAGAAGGATTTACTCAAATTGAAAGAAATACAATTCAAAAAGACCAACATCCATTTAGATATATATAAGGGTCTTTCTGATTTCTTCTTTAACAGTTACACTGTTTTCAGATCGCCATTGCCATTTGCCACATTACAGATTTTGTTAGGGATAAGTGCATCTTCGTTCAGTATAATAAAATTGTACCGTGAAACCAAGAAAAAGTTAGAAGCTAAGGTTGCACTAAAGTAAGGTTAGGGGGATTGCTGAAAGTCGCAAAACCTTCATATTACTTGATAGATGATTTCTTTACTTACGTTGGGATTTCCTAGTGGTGGATGAATCTAACTAGCTTGTTGTCAGACCCGCTGGTTATCAGACCCGCAGAGTGAGTTCTCTGACTGTGTGGGGTCTTCCTATTTTTTTTTTTTTTTTTTTTTTTTTCTTTAAACACTATTTTATTACATAGGCTATAGATTAGAATGGATAAGCATCGGTTGAATGAAAGAAAACGCTGAGAAATGCGAGTACTTTGACTTCGCATTGCACTAAGCTCGAGTGTAGTCTGGCCATTGGTGTTTTTTTTGTAGTACCTAACCTTCCTAGCATGCCTAACCTGCCCTACCTACCCATCACCAAGGCCCTTCTGATCGGCTGCAATTGAAAAATTCAGTCGCATGGAAATCTGAAAAATCAAACACAAAAATAAAAATCAGTAGCAGAAGAACCAGACGAACCTAAGAGGTATACAAGAGGTACAGCAAGCCAGAGTATTCAGATGACACTTGACAATATCAAGCTTCCACTTGATGCATTGAACCAGCAGGCTCCTGGATTTCTGGCAACCTCAGGCTCAAACTCAAATAGTTCTCCGAGCCATTCCTCAGATGCTCCATCGGCAATCAGTTCTACATTACCTTCCAAACCAAAATCTTTAGAACCTTGGGACATCCTAAAAAAGGAAGTCGATTTGACACCCAATGACATTTCCCTATGGGATAAGCTATTTGCGTTACTAGAAGAAACATTCTCGACCAATTTTGATGGCGGTCAAGCTTCTATATCAACATCGTTTAAAAACTTCTCATTTGATGCATACACCGAGTTGTTGACAAGATTCCCATATTTGACCAGTTATTGGAAAAAGTTTCTGATTTTTGAGTATAAATTGAATGGGATAGACGCCTCTATTAAGGTGTTAAGTGACAGTGTAGATTCATTCCCAAATAGCGTTAGTTTGTGGGCTGATTACCTTACAGCATTGACTGGTAAGGAAGAGGGAGACTCTGATCATGTAGATTTCGTAAGAACACAGTTTCAAGTTGCATTGAAAATCAATGGATTCCATTTCCTTTCACACTTAATATGGGATAAATTGTTTGAGTTTGAAGAGAAATTAGGAGGAGATCCTTTTTGGTTGTACTTAAAGGTTATCAAGATCCCATTGTACAGCTATGCTAAGTACTATCAGAAGTTCACCGAGATAAACAAGAAATACTCGCTTGAAGAGTTCTTCAGTGCTGAACCAGAACCTTCTAGAGAGGAAATAATCCAAGAGTATCTCACCAAATTCAACAAAGAGACTTTAGATTCGTTCTCTATGGTGGAAACTCATCAAGTAATAGATGATTGGTCATATAAGGTATTCGCTGCTACTCAAGCTAAAGTAAATGCAAAATGGCAGCATGAATCCTTGCTAACATTCCTGGAATTCAACCTAGATGCACTGAGTCTTGAAGGTATATCAAAGGAATATGATAATTGGGTGAAATATTTAGATTATGAAATCAACTGCTTGAAGCAAGATGATACTAATTCTCAACGCAAAATTGTTACAAACCTATTTGAAAGAGCGTTAATTCCAAACTGCCTTAACTATAAACTATGGCTAAAGTACATTGCATTCCTTAATAAGTATGAGAGCAGCGAAGGAGAAGAAGAAGAGAAGCTGAAATTTGAGAAGATTGACAAGCTATATTCAAATGCAATAAACAAGTTCGTCCCCTTGAGCGATCCAAATGAAGACACTAATTTCATCAGATTTAATTATGTTTATTTCTTGAAAAAGTTCAAGAAGGACATTGAAGCTAGAGATTTTTTGATTTCAATAGTACAAACCTTTCTTAAGGAAAATAGAAAGGAGGATTACCTCAAGGGAATCGAATTGCTTATCGAGCTATGTGACATTGATTTAAAGGAGATTATTGAGAAATATTTTCAACTGGATGAAAGACATAAACAGGCACTGAGCTCACATAAAGCGCAAAATGTTGAGTCGTCCCCCATTCAAGATGTGTTCTATCACCTTTTAAGGAATGATTCTATTGGGTTAATTGTAAATAAATACCTTGAAATTCTGGAACCATCCATAATACGACCATTCTTCAACAAATACTACGAAAAGGAGCCCTTGGAATCTAATTTGGCATTTTGGTCTTTCTACGTCAAGTACGAAGGCATTATCAAGCACAACATTCCTAATTTATTAAAAATAATGAGCCATATAAAGAAGGAGTCTAAGCTCCCAAAGCAATACATTGATGCATTGATAGAAATAGAGTACGAAATTATTTTATCAAACTACCAATACGTATTGGAATTGAATAATTCTAAGGGAGGAAGAACTGATGATACTATTATCTTGAAAGATAATGAAGTATCAAATTCTCTAGCTATCAACCAATCATGGAAAAAAAGGTTAGCAAATATTAATTTCCAGGTACAAGACTTGAGCACAAAAACTAAATTCAATAAGGAAGATGAATTTAATAAACTACTAAGAAATAAAGTTGGTCATGCGGGTGTTGTCATAGAAAGCAGTCCAGAAATTACAAACAGTTTGATCTACTCTGGAAAATGGATAGATTTAAACTCTTCGAGATTGGAAATGCCCGATTTCCCTACCTTCAAGAATGTTGAAAAGGCCAGTTTGCCAATCCAATATCCACAGTAAAAATATTTTGGGTTTGCTACTAATACAGTATGCCTACTGTTCTGCTTTTGTCTTTCTTATGTATTATTATATAATCAAATACAATCACTCTGCCTTCCGATTACGAGTAGACCTTCCCTTATTTTTGCCCTTGAGGTACATTTATTGTTCCCATAAACTTCCAAGATTTTTAGTTTTGAGCATTTTTCTCCTACAAGCTCAAGGATTTCGTTATCTACAGATCTAACAAAGCCAACGTCTAAGGTTGTAAGAAGTGGGAACTTGATCTCTGCAAAATACTTTTGGATATTTTGAGACACTTCCTCATCATCATCGTTTTCATTGTTCTGCGGTTGTAGTTCTTCTTGTTCAACTGCTTCTTTCAATGCTTTCTTTGAAGCATTGTAATCATCAGTAAATATCTGTAGCCAAAAATGTCTAGTTATCTTGTGAATGGAATTCAAATTTAGTTCCAATAGCGTATGACTTGAGTGTGATAGTAAACTGTAAATTGCTTCGTCACCCAAGCCGGTACATTTCGTCAATGCCACCTCAGTCAATCCACTGCTGTTCACCTCCTTGTAATCAGTAAAAGCTTTTGCAAAACCTTCATTTGTAACTTGATCAACAAGTTTCATAGAGAGAGAAGTCAAATTAGGACAGAACTTACAAACTCCTTCCAAAAGAAACTTATCAGTCAAGTTTATGCATCCATCAACGTTCAAATTAGTAATCGTTTCACCAGTGACAGAAAGGATATTAATCAATAATTCATCAGTTATCAAGTCCTCTGAAGTAGGGTAAGAGAGTTCCAATGAAATTAATGAATTTGTTTCCAAGTAATGGGGAATCAACTCATAAATGGCAGCAGAGTTTAGTCCGTCTAACCTTGAAAGTTTTAGCAGCGTCAATTCCTTACCAAAATTTTCCAATAAGCAGATGAGTGAATCATTACCGAATCTATGGGTATTTCTAATCTCAAACATTGACAAATTGGTACCTGGAGATTCAAAGTAATCTTGCCACATAATATCACTTATCAAGAATGGTCCATTTAGCAGTAGTTCTTTCAAATTACAAAGATTTGTCGAATAGTATTTTAAGTTATCATTGTGCAAATGACCACACATGAACAAGGTCAACGACTCTAAGCCAGGGCAGTACAGGGCAATTTTATTCAAAGAATCCGAATCAACGTTAGAACAGTCCCAAAATTCTAAGCTCTTCAAGCCAGGATTCAAGAACAACGATATCGTAGAGTTGTTGAGCGATCTGTTTCTCGAAAGAATCTTGGATATCTTATTCAAATTAGCCTGGCCAATATCTCCAAGGACATCTACATCTTCGATATTCTGTGTGATCCTCTTTATACAAATATCTTGTAAAGAGGGAACTTTAACCTCGGTTTTATCTAATAAAGCCAGCGCCATCTTCTTTCTCTTTTTACGTGCGTTCAACTGATTTCTACGAGCATTACGTTCTCTTTTCTTCAATTCTTCGTTACAAGTTTCACAAAGGTAGCCCTTCCTATCCTTATCATAACGAGAGTAGACTGTGATTAGAAAGGTAGACTCACAGTCCACGCACTCGTCCTCTTCACCGAATTTTTTGAACTTGCTTCCATTAGCCAAAGCATCTTCATCCGATAAATCAAAGTCCGAATCTGAAGATTCGGATGGAGAGTTGCGTCTCTTTGCAGCTGCTCTACGCTTTCTTTTTGCAGCTTCTTTGATTTGGGTGATTTCTTCATCCTCCTCTTCTTCTTCATCATCATCATCATCGTCATCGTCATCGCCTATCGTAGCCCTGGATCTTGTTCTCGTGCTCGCCCTGGCTCTGGTTCGAGTTCGAGTTCTAGTTCTAGCAGAGGCGGGTGCAGGTGTCACTTCAGCTTCTGAAGTGTCTGTCTCGGCCGCAACGACTTCTTGCCTACGACGATTGAAATTCTCAGTGATACCTTCGTTCCTTAAGAACTCTGTCAAAGCAGAGTTGGGGCCCCGAACTCCGGAGGATGTATTTCTGGGCATCTTATACCTTAAAAGACCGTAAACACTATTCTTTAGCTATTTTCCAAAAAAAAAAATAGAAGAAGTAAGAGAAATGAAAAATCACTGGGCCATCCCATTCTTAGCCTCTATCTTGATCTCATATCTCGTCACGTGCCCGGATTAAATCCGAGCCGTACTGCTTAAATTTGCCCCAAAGCGAGCCCAAAATTGTGACAAATTGAATGCTTATGTAAGCCAGGCTCCAAACCCAAATGGCCCTGAAAGAGGGGACGTGGAAAAACCAAAAAATTATAAAAGACCCAGTGTAAGTAAGCTAATCTCAGTGAAAGGTTCATAGTTTCTTATAGAGGTTGATAGATATCAGTGTGATTAAGTCAGATAGCTAATTTTTTGACTCAGACACAATGCAAATCATCTTTAAGGATTTCAAAAAGCAAAAGATTCAGGTGGATGTGGAATTGAGCGACACCGTATGTTACTTAGACCGTTTGATGTGAGAGGGTTGGAGCGAGAGAGTGTTAATAATACTAACATATACATATATAGGTCCTTCAAACTAAGGAAAAGGTTGCCAGTATAAAAGAATGTGATGCCAGTCAGTTAAAATTCGTCTATTCTGGAAAGGTTTTGCAAGACGATAAGTCTTTAGAGTCTTTCAAGGTAAAGGAAGGCGACTCGATTATATTTATGGTTTCAAAGGCAAAGAAAGTTTCTCCAGCAGCTGAGGTCAAGACTGAAGCTACGGCGTCAAGCACCGACTCACCTGTTGGTTCTGAGGCTGCTTCAGGATCAGGATCAGGCTCTGGCTCAGGCTCTGGCTCTGGCTCCGACTCTTCTCTGGGAGCTGCTGCCTCGGCCGCTGCTTCAACCAATGTTGAACCGTCCACTAGTGCAAGCACAGAAACCCCTGCTGCATCAGAAGCCACTGAATCCACCTTTGCCCAAGGCTCTGAAAGAGAAGCCAGCATTCAAAATATCATGGAAATGGGGTATGAAAGGTCTCAGGTGGAAGCTGCCTTGAGAGCCGCTTTCAACAATCCACACCGTGCTGTGGAATACTTGTTGACTGGTATCCCAGAGAGCCTTCAGCAACGAGTACAGCCACGAGCCGCAGCTCCACAAGCACCAGCACCAGTAGAAGAATCAACAAATAATGATAATGATAATGATGACGACGAAGATGACGATATGGAAGACGACACAACCCATGGCGAAAACTTGTTCGAAGCTGCAGCTGCAGCTGCCAATACTGATGATAGAGGTGGGAATGAGTCCGCTGCATCTGGTGGAGCAGGCGGAGACTTGGGCTTACCCGACGAAGCTCAGATGGGATTGTTAAGAAGTGCATTGCAGAATAACCCTGAATTGATTTCTCCTTTGTTGGAGAGAATTGCCGCTGCTAGTCCACAAGCCGCTGCATTGATCCAGCAAGACCCAGAATTATTCCTTAGAACCTATTTAAATTTGGGCGATGATGACTTTGAAGACGGCGAAGGAGCATTGGAAGGTGGTGCAGATGAAGAGGGCGACGAACCTGGTACAATTCGTATTGAAATAACAGAACAAGACGAAAGTGCTATTGTTAGATTGTGCGAACTTGGTTTTGACCGTGATCTTGTATTGCAAGTTTACATGGCCTGTGACAAGAACGAAGAAGTTGCAGCTGACATTTTATTTAGAGATGTGTAATCAGTGAACGAAGTGGGCAACGAGAAGCGTAGAACATGTAGGATTACATTTTATTTAGAGATGTGTAGTCAGTGAACGAAGTGGGCAACGAGAAGCGTAGAACATGTAGGATTAGGGAGCAGAAGTGAGTATGAAAGGGTAAATTGGAGTGCGCTCTGTTTTCTAACCACTTCCTAGTTCATAATAATGTAAGCTCGAGTACGCTCTTGGTGATCGAGAGGTGTAGTATCTACAGCAATTTTCCAGTTTGCTAGCAGTCATTTATTATGCTTCTGCCTTCTAGTGACTTCTTCCTCCTTGCTCTATAACGTACCGATCCATACAGTATCTGGGTAGATTGCTTTTGGTAAAATCGATCACCTTCTTTTAAATTTGTAGTTGGCTGAAATCATCGATGACCTTAAATCTCTTCCTGTCGTCTTCGGTCAATTCGCTGTTACCAGGCCTGACTACAACTATGCTCTTCATCCCAGCTGAGTTTGCAGCATCTACTTCCTTTACATTGTCACTCAAAAACAAAACTTGGTCTGGAGTTTCCAATTGACCAATCGACTCTAAGATGTTCTTGTACGACTGGGACTCTTGTTTGAAGCCAGACGTGGTGATGTCAAAGTATCCTGAGAAATATGGATTTAAGTCGACGATCAGGTCCTCAAACAGAACATGTCCGAAGAGTAGCTTCTGTGCCCTAACTGAACCGGAAGAATAAACGTATATTTTCCTAGTAGGATCACCCTCTTTGAAAGACTCAATTAGCTTAATAGCGTCGGGGTAAATTGGCGCACGCAAGTCACCGTTATGGTAACCAATCAGCCATATCAATCCTTGTAAAGATTTAAGCACTGGGTCCTTGATATCGCTTGAAACTAGGTGGGTTATGTGCAGCAAAGTAGTTTCGTAGGAACTAACGACTTCCTGAGGGAATCCTACCAATATATTAGATATACGGGCAGACTCACTGTCTTCCACAGAGGAAGACACTTTAATGGGGTAATCTAACAGCTCAAGTTTGGCAGGGACTTCCCTGAGAAAATAAGGGAAAAGTGTGTCCTTGACGAAAGATATGGAGCACACCGTCCCTTCAATGTCGATGATCACCGCGGTCATCGTTGGTCTTAGTCTTAGCAGCAGAGGACCAGCAGAGCACCCGCTGGAGACTGAACTGAAGTTAGACCACATCTGATGGATCTGATATTAGATCACGTGCTCCCACCTGGTCCGCATGGCGCTAGCGAGAGAGAAGAAAACGTTTTTTTTAAGGTTCCGGCTACGAATTTCAGCCCAAGCAGTGGTGGATATTTTCTAGCTATGAATACCTATCTGGTCGTATCTTTTAGCTTTGAAACAGCTACAGTCACATGCAATCGTAAACTAAAGTTAAATATCGTACTATTTACTAATTTCAGGTGTGGATCTGCTAAAAGGATTGACGTTTTTGGTAACTGTGAGCTAGACGAAAAGGGCCAATATTCAATTTTTAGATTTTTCTCTTGGGTGCAAGACATGCAACAAACAAGAGACAGAGTTGCTACGCTACCAGGACTCACTGCCGAGCTTGTCCCATGCATTTCGTGGGGCTACTGATATTTCTGCACTGCCAGTGTCTCTGAAAGCACAACCAGTAAACTATTGGTCTGCCTATAGCCTAGTGTGCTTCAGAGCTCTCTATCTCTCTCTGCTCCCCCTCCATCGTTGCTCCTCTCTGGCAAGTCTCACGCTTCTCAGCCTTAGACCTGCCTTTTAGCCTTTTAGCCTTTGCTATCGCATATCAGTGTGCTATATGCAGTTCTAATCTAATCACACATTTACAGTTGCGGTTTTTCTGCGGATGATTTTCTTTGGGCCTTCGGTACGTTTGATTGCAAATACGTAGTGCAAGCATAGGGTGTAAACATATAGTAGGAGTGCTTATATTGTTTTTTTTTTTTGTATTTCAGCTGGGGTTGCATACTGTGTTAATTTCATAAAATTTGTCGGTTTTCAAAGTAGTTTCTTTATTAATTTTTGACAGACGCTCTATAGACCCTCTCTTGCTTAGCTGTTATATGGGGTCACTGAAACCAACTTTCCCTCGAGTGTCTGGCTCTGAGGAACCTCTTTATGAAGGATCTGTAAATTTTGTCAAGGAATACCATATAGAGGCATTTGCCGCTGCGCTAGCATGGGAAGATCACCAAGAAGATGAGACCACACATGATACTGCAACCACTAATGGGTTCAACTTACTGACTTCGTCGTTGCAATCCCCAACGTCTGATTTGCAATCGCACCATACCCCTGTACCGCATGGTGAAAGAGATCATCTTCACCGTAGCGATATATTCGACCCAAGTATCGTAACTATGTCACCGGCAAAACCGGACCTTATCACATCGAAATCAGACTGGTACCCTATCAATCAGACGTCTCCGGTGCCTCCCAGAGCCAAATCGAAGCGGAAAGTAAGAAAGACTTCAATTGGTTCAAATTCAACCTCTTCATCGTCCGCTGCTAGGAAGACATTCCAGTCGATTCGGAATGAGTTTCGATCTTCTATTACATATACCTTGTTGCGTTGGCCCCTCTTGTTCTTGGTATTGCTCTGGATTGGCTTCTTGTGCAACTGTTACGTGGTGGTGCGAGCTTATGTTGCTCTTTCGGAGTATTTTTTGACCTGGAGAGGTGAAAGACGAAAGATTCGAGATCGCTTAAGGTCAGCAAAAAACTATGAAGAATGGGTGAAGACTGCCAAAGAATTGGACTCATTCTTAAATTTGGATAAATGGTCATCGAACCCAAAGTTCTCCTACTACGATTATAGAACTGTAAAATTAACCACGCGAAGGTTGGAAGAATTAAGAACAAATAATGAAGATGACAATTTAATCATCGTCTTGCAGGGATGTTTGAAGAAAAACTTCGCTGGAATAGAAAATAGACAATTATATTCCCATAGATATTATGGGACCAAGAAGTTAGTCGATAAGTACATCGAAGAGGTTTGTAAGTGTATCCAACATGTTACAAATAGCACAAATATTAATTTACCTACAAAGAGGAAGTTCTTCAAGTACGTGCTGAAGAATTACGGAAAAACTGCGTTGTGTTTAAGTGGAGGAGCATGTTTCGCCTATACACATTTCGGAATTGTGAAGGCTTTATTGGATAACGATTTACTACCTTCCATTATATCCGGCACTTCGGGAGGAGGAATTGTTGCTGCCTTGGCCTGTACCAGGACAGATGCTGAATTGAGAAAATTGCTCGTACCGAAGCTTGCAACTAAGATTACCGCTTGCGAAGATCCATGGTGGGTCTGGATCCCAAGATGGTGGAAAACTGGAGCTAGATTTGATTCCATCGAATGGGCCAGGAAGGCTTGCTTCTTCACCAGAGGTTCTTCTACATTTCTAGAGTCATTTCAAAGAACTGGTAGGAAATTAAATATATCTACTGTGCCAGCCGATCCGCACTCTCCAGTTATCTTGTGTAACAGTATGACTTCGCCCAATTGTATTATTTGGTCTTCCTTATTAGCTTCACTGGCAGTACCTGGGATATTGAACCCTGTGGTGTTGATGATGAAGAACCCTCATAATAACGAAGTTGTTCCATTTTCGTTGGGTAATAAGTGGAGAGATGGGTCCTTAAGAACGGATATTCCCCTAGATGCTTTAAACACGTACTACAACGTGAATTTTTCTATTGTGTCTCAAGTCAATCCGCATATATCGTTATTCTTTTACGCTCCTAAAGGTACAGTTGGTAGACCAGTTGCTATTTCTCGTAGGGTGACGAAAAAAGAAAAGTATGCATCGCTCCGTGGTGGGTTTGTTGCCACAGCGTTGGAACAACTTTTCAAACTTGAAATTAGGAAATGGTTACAGATGATTAAGACCTTGGATTTGCTCCCAAACCTTCTTGAACTGGATTGGCTGAATATATGGTTACAGCGCTTCAGCGGGACTATCACTATTTGGCCGAAAATTAAGCTTAAAGACTTCTGGTATATTTTAAGTGATCCAACGGAAGAGCAATTGGAAGAAATGATCTTAAAGGGTGAAAGATGCATGTTCCCCAGTTTGCTTTTTATTAGCCACAGGCTCAGTATAGAGAGAGAGCTTGAAAAAGGCAGAAATTTATGCAGAGCACAACAAAAGAAACTACAAGCCAATGCACAACAACAGCATCAACAAATACAGCAATCATCACAACAAAAGCAATCTTTACCTTCGACTTTGAATCAATTTGAGATCAGCTCAACTACCAGTAGAGGCACTGACCAAGTCTACAATGATTCACAATTTGGAGTTCAGATGTACACCGTAGATGGAGATGACGAAGACAATGAAGAAGATACGGATAGTAGTGAAGATGAACTCATTGGCAATGAAGCTGCACAATTCAATTTAGGTGCATCATATAATTATTCTGATGAGGAAGAGGACGATGAGGACTACCTTCCTTCTGAGGAAGTCGATGGAGATGAAGAAGAAGAAGTTGACTCAAGCACTAATGATAGCGATGAAGATCTGGAGGATAGCATCGAAACAGGAGGCTCAGACTTCTTTTCTCTTTTCAGAAGGCTGTCAGTTGGAAGTAACAAGCTTACAAGAAGGAACACAATCTATTGAAGTCCATTATTTGAATTGTACGTGGAAGGAATATATCTATATAATTTATACAATGTATTAAGACTGGATTGTTGCTATATACATTCTGTAGATCTAAGACCTCGGAAATGTAACTCCAAACTACTACCTCTTGTATAGATTTGCTTCAAGTTTTAAAAGGGCAGCCTCAAGTGTATAACTCTTAATTTGAGCTTGTCTCTTATATCCACTCAAAGGCTCTAGTCAATAGACAATACACATAAGAGGGATGTTAAACGTATACATTTTTCATCTCTATGGAAAGTTTTGGTACTAGTGCTCTACTTACGCATTGAAAAAGAAGTGATTTCACTTCAAACCCCTCAATGAGTGCCTCTATGGTTATCTATATAGTGCTTCAAACCCATCATGTGTATTCACCTCTTTGGATCTTCTTGGCAAAAATCTTATTGACTCTTGCCGTTTGGTCAGTTACACTCTGTATGTTCTCGTCAGAAATAAAATCCAAGTAGTCTGCCACCAATCTAAGAGACATATCATCCAAGTCCTCAATTTCATTTGGCTTGAATTTGGAAAGGACCCAGCTAGACATTGTAAGTTTGTTGGAGTCTTTTGGCTTAGGGCCGATCCCTATCCCAAGCTTGAAAATAGACGTCTTCAAGAGGTTACTGTCCATCTTATTTAGTACGCTTTGGCAACTACTGAGTCCATTATGCGATTCGGGAGACTTCATGGGCGATAATCTTATTTTACCAGTTTTCAACTCGAAATCATCGTACAATATGACTAATGAATCTTCCGGTGAAGGTCTCTGATCTCTCAAGAAGCTTTGGAGCGCCTTTCCTGATTCATTCATGTAAACCTGTGACTTCACTAGAGTGAAGTTTTCATAGGTTGCTGCAGTATACAGCTTGGAGCTCTGGTGGTGGTTAAGATCAACATCGAATGCCTTTGCTAATTTTAGCAAAATGTACTTTCCAGCTGAATGCCTATTCATCGGGAGTGGGTTGCTAACCGCAAAGATTATTATCCGTCGTACGTCCATACTACTTTCTACAATATCTATAAAGAAATCTACCAAGCTTAGCACTAAAAATACTCAGCAAATACAGGGAAAACAGGGTACTATGAATGTATTAGTCATAGGCGTTTTGCATCTTTCTGATACTGCAGTCTATACTTGATGCCTGGGTCATGTGCTCTAAATCACGTGCATCCGAGATATGTATACCGTAGTTTTGGTAACTTGGTGTCTACGCAAGGCAGCAATGTCTTTACAAGTTTCACGTGGAAACACACTCCTTTTGAGCTCAAAAAGTCGTCAATTAAGTATGGACGAAACAAAGCAAGTACCAGTGAGCTTAGATTCAGAGTCGGAGGACGATTTTGACGATTTTAATGAGTACACAGAGAAGCATGACTCGGAGCCAAACGAAGAACACGATGAAGACGATGATATAGATCAAGACTTTGGACCTGTTGACCAGTCCATGAATGTCTCTTTCACAAAGAATATAATAAATCTCGATAGCTCGTCACTTGAGGACTCTGATGATTTCAACTCAAAGCTAAATTTATTGTTGAATGAACTATTTCCAGAGCCCTCTAGCAGCTCTAAGGAACAGCAAAAGCAAAAGAAAAACCCTATACTCACTGAAAAGTCGGAAGCCATTTATGGGAACATTTCCGAGTTGCCACGCTTAAAACCTCCCAACTGGATTAAGCTGAAGATAAGGAGAAACCTTTTAATAAAGCTAGGAGTGCCTGTGAATTTAGATGAGGTGTTGGACACAACCAAGAGCGAACAATCTCACAACGACGTCGCCAAAACGCTGAGTTCGGCACTGGCCCAGTTACTAGAGAAACCAGTCGCTAGACATAGGAGATCATCTCTGGTGTCTGAGCTTGACATCAAGTGGGACGAATTCACCATTCCTAAGTTCCAAGATCTTCAAATAAACTCGGAGCAGGAGCAATATTTGCTCAACGACACATCAGCTCAATTGGCTAAGATTGAAATAGAAAACTTGGACCACTCGTCCATAGAGAAGCTACTTGCCGGTTCGGAAGATGATATAGACCAGCTTTTGGCAAAATATGAAACAAATCATGCAAAGCTTATAGAATTGAGCAGCTTATGGCAAAACCAGTTGAACGAACTAAAGAAGGACTACGAGATATTCGAGTCCGTGGTGCAGAATCTCGTAGGGCACACTCAAAGGTTGAAAAGAGAGGAGATAATGGCAAACTTAAACAAGATCAAGCTATCCAAGAAGAAGTCACATCGAGTAAAGTAGAGAAGTTAAGATTATTGAATGGTTTACAAAAGGAATAGAAATATTTGAGAGGGTTGTCTAAACAGAGAGTAGTCTGTAGAGTAGTCTGTAAAGTAGTCTGTAGAGAGTAGAATTGTCCTACACCTTTACTGTCATAATCGCATTTCTTAATAAATAAATATATTTCCTAAACATGAAAGTTGAATAACGAACCCAAATCGTCAGATAAATAGTTGTTCACCGAGGTCTGTAAGTTCATATTGATGAAAGAACTATCTACAAAATTAGTGTTCAATCCGCCACCTGGAGTGTTCGGTTGTTGCAGCTGTGGAACCGCGCTACTGTCCATTTCAACGTCATAGAGTGAGCCATTAGGTCCATCATCCATTGGGGGTGGCTTTTGGTCGTTCAATAGCGAGGCAATGGCCGTTGGCGATTGTGATCTGCTAGGTGGATAACTCGTTCTAACTTCAGGGAATAATTGAGTAGGTTCGAAATTCTCAAAGAAATTTGTGTTTGTTGGAATGTTTTCAGTAACTAAAGAAATTTCAGGGAATGATTGCGTGGAAGATGATGGAGAAGTATCACTTTTTTGTGTCGAGGCAGCAGTTCCCTGGTTATTCATGTTACCGCTGTTGTTTGAAGGCTTGGTTGGTTGTTTAAACTGTTGGATCAACTCTTCAAGATTTGGTTGATGTTCATTCTGCCTGTGCTGTTGCTGTTGTTGCTGGTGAGGTAATTGCTGAGATTGTTGATGATGCTGCGTTTGAGCTTGATGTGGCAGAATATGTTGCATCTGAGGCGAAACCTGCAGCAGACTACGTTGCATACTTGCATGTTGTTGTTGTTCTCTCGAATAAACTCCTCCTCCAGGAGATACCCCTGAAGTAGTCAGTCTCGGAGAATCATTTGTGTGTGTAGTCCTGGTGTAGTAACTATTCAAATTTTGTTGATTATCCAATTCCTTCTTAGTGGCTTCAAATTCTTGATATTCTTCCACTCTTGTTGCATTTTCAATGATTTTCGCTCTCTTGAACTTATCATTGGCATACTTATCAAATAATTTCACCAAAACGTCAGCAATTGGCCAGTATTTACTCAATTCTCTCAACACTGCTCTCGATACGAAAAGCGAGTCACTTGCTGTAGATGCAATTGCATTATTAGGTGAGTCAACATGATATATCAACATTATCAAAGCACTAAACGATATGTATACAAACATCACAGGGGTGTATTTGATTTGATCTTTGTCCAATAAATTCTTAGAAACAATGGAAATCATTCTTGCAGCTTGAAATGAAATTCCCCAAGATGGATACTTGTAATTATTTGGATTTGTCGATGAAGATTTTGCCATTCTCAATAAGTTTGATCTATGAATCAAGTATAACCGGTTATAATACTGAGCATTCAAAAGACAACTGTAGAAGTTCTGAGTAGATTTATCCGAAAGTGAAAACACCAACTGGGGTGGTAAATTGGTAAACCAGATACCCATAAGCATATCACAATGCTGAATGATTGGAAATTTATTTTTACGCTTCATCAGCTCTGCCTTTACAGTGTATTGATGCTTGATTATAATACCCGTAATTTCAGCCAATTTAACTAAATGAATGAAGTATAAAGCTTGGATGTGGTTCACTGGATAAAGTGGAGGCTCCGTGGAATTTTCATCCACTTCATTAAAATCTTCTATTGTAAGCATGGGAACATCACAATCGTTCAAGTCGATGACTGTGGGTCTACCAAATGCGATTGAAACGTTTCTATCCTTTTCAAAAAGACACCACCAGATCCTTCTCCAGATTTTCTTTTCTACGGTAGTCAAATTGGGCGATCCGTTACAATCTCTGTGGAATCCAAATCCCTGTGCCAAACCAAGGGCAACCCTCGTCCAATAGAATGAATTCTTAGTGACATCTTCAGGACCCTCCCAATATGAACCGATTAAGATCAAGGTTTGGATCAAACTAACGGGATCACTTTCATAATTGGTCTCATATAAAGCCTTGGCTCTACGATAGAAAGTTAAGGAGGCCAAGCCGACCAGCCCCTTTGAATCAAATAACAATGGGTTTTTACTTATTCTACTTCCACAAAGCAATACTGCCTGCAACAACATTAATGACGGTTGATCGTTCGGGTCGTTGAATTTCTTCATGAATTCAGTTCTGTTTATCACAGGCATCAAGGGATGAACGTGCTCAAAATAAGAATTAATCAAATCTAATGAAAGTTCCTTTGAAGGAAGTAAAAATGCACCTCTCAATTTCAAGATCTCCAATTCGACTGAGTCTAGGGACCTATCGCTAAGGTCGAAAAGATCTTCTGTCAATTCAACGTGATACTGACCTATCTTATTTGCAACATGTCCCACAGACGAAGATCCAAGAAACGTCAATGCAGCCTTTCCATTACCAGATAGTAATTCTCTTTTATGCATCGAAGGTCTATTCTTGTAGTTCGATGTGAGAGATGGTGGCACAGAGACTTGCGATATGTTCAACACTGGTTCGCTCGGTTGATCAGAGCTGGTACCGTTTCCATGGCCGTTGTGACTATTATTACCATCTCCGTTTGCACTTCCGTTATTGTATGATAGTGGTGGTGAGTATTTGGTAGGGTTTTCAGAAGCATGTGAATTCTCACTTTTGCCGTTACTTGTGAGTCCGTTGTGGTTCTGTTGAAGATGATTAGGGCGGTGTGGAGACTGAGAGTTCAACGAGGAAGATGCCGACATCAGAGTCAGTTCGCTACCTGGCTGTCCTGACGTAGACGTGGGTTGCTTTCTCTTGTTTCTTGCATCGGACGTGGTCGAATTGCCTCTCTTTTTCGCTTCTGGGAGCGTACATTCACAGCCAAACGTAATACAGTTGGTGCAGGGAATATGGATTTCAGCATCACACCTCACCTTACGAGAACGACACACAACACATGCTCTGGAACCTCTTGGTCTTTTATACTTGATCGTGAAAGCCTTGGGCTTATCCGTAGGTTCTTCTTTCATTTTGAAAAAAGATAGAAAAAACCCGCCTGGTGGTGATACAAACGAAGCTTCACCTCAGACTAAAGATGGATATGTGGGGAGCTCCTAGTAGTATCTGTACTTTCTTGCTGTATAGAAAAGTGCGTGACTATAAAATATACGTATGTGCCTACTATATATACCTCGTCGCTACACTGCTATTAACTATACTCCGAGTTTACAGGTTATTCTTGGGCAAAGAAGTGAAGGGAGTAAGTTTACAAAAGAAATAAATAAACTCCGAAATTTCTGCGATACTGACAGTACTTGGAAAACTTCCTCAGGCAGTGAGCAGGAAGAAATTTCAAGAAAGCTGGGGGTATGACTGGGACTGGCAGTTCTTTTTTTTTTTTTTTTTTTTTTAGTTCTTGGAACAGGCTGCGAGATATGGTAGGAGGATAGAGACTAATGCTTGTTCAGACAGAACGAAGAGCGACCTTCCTTCGGTGGTAAGTATTGTGTGCGTGTGTGTGTGTGTGTGTGTGTTTGAATCAACACTACTTCTCCTACGGTGGATATACTCGGGAGCAATGTAAAGAGCTTCTATTAAAGTTAGAGCAGAAAAAATAATATTACTAAATTCCCAGTGTTCTTGAAATGGAAGGTGGTGCACTGATGTTGAGCAAGCATGATGGAACGTCTACGAAGCTAATTTTAGTTGCATAATGGCAGAGATATTACCCTAGGCTAGCGCGAGATGGGGGAATAAAAAGGACGAGAAAGTGAGACAAAGGGAGACGAAGGAAAATGAAGGAAGAAGAAGATAATTACATAGTATGTTATAATGTCGTGAGCGTGCAGTAGCTCTGTTCTCTGTGAAGGTTTGTCCAGAATAAACGGTGAAGAAGCGTGCTCTGGCTGTTCCTTTCGCTGGGCTTACTAACATTCAATGGGCCCTTTCCGTCAGTATTTTTTTTCCCCACATTCGCACTACATAATTTTTTTTCTCTCCTTAAGGCGCATTACATGTAGCACAAAGCAGAGAGGGGGTGCTAAGTGGGACACCAATGTAAGATAATAGACAGGTTTAAGTTGATCGCGTTGGCTAATATTTTTACTGTACATGAGACAACGGCATCTACATATAACCGTGTATATAGGAGAGCAGCCTGCGGATGGACTTCGTTCCGGTCGGTGAATGTGGAATTAATGAAGAGCATAGCTGCAAGTTAAGGGTCACCAAAGAAGGTGGATTATTAATGCGCTGAAACTTTTAAAGTTCATTGCACAGGCAAATGAAAGAAATTAAGGTTCCTCTAGGCAAGGGAGAATGGTGCATTGTGTAAAAAAAAATAATGGGAAGCTGATAACGGAGCAGCATTGCATACTATCAGGTTTTAACACTGATTAGTGTAGTCTCGAGGCATGACATTATTATTTTTATTATGAAATCGTCGGTAATCTGTAAATTCCATTTCTTTTTTTGTCTTTTTCGTGCCAGGACGAGTTTCGTTTTCTTCTCGGTGTGTTCTACACTGGTTTAATTGTGTTCAATGTTCTTAACTCTAACCTAGGCGTTTTCTAAGCCTTTCAACTATATCTTGCTATCTTTTATTCACGCAGGCGGTGTGAATTAGGAAAAAAAATAAGAAAATTAGATCCACCATTGGGGGATATCCGTGGAGCATGTGAAATTGAGTAGAATTTGTTAAACTAGTGTAAACTAGTGAGCTTGGTCGAAGTACGAAATCAGTATTAAATCGAACTTTAATCAGTGCAGAAGAGCGGAAATGTGTGTAGGTGCAATCAACTACCCGTGATGATAGGTATGGCGAAGTTACCGGTTATGATCTTTTAGGTTGTTGGTTAAATGGCTCTGTTCTAGAAGTATTGATCTACATAATTTCTATCAACGAAATACTTCGAGAATTGTTAAATACTACCTAACCGATTCTCTTCTTTTTTTTATTCTGCTGGATGGCAGTTGTAGTGGCAGTGGCAGAAATGAGTACATTCTTCTCTAGTTGCTGTTCTTGTACTTGTTCTTTCTAATCGCTTATCGTAGAGCTAATCAAGCACTTTTATCCTGCACTTTATTTTTCACATACGCATCAAAAAGCATCAACACAATTTTTCAGTTTGTTACACCCAGCTCCTCCATTAAAATCCTGACTAGTTAACTTTTTAGTATCTTGTCGGTCAAAATGGTAGAACTGCAGCTGAATTGGAGAGAAATCTTCTATATTTCGGCGTCCATATTGACAGTAAGTTACTCGATTAAGCGCTATTATGAGCTCTATTACAATCAATCTTCTTCATTTAATACTTCCAAATTGACTTCGTTGCCTCCGAGGTCTCGTGGTGTAGCATCATTAATAGGTAATACTCAACTTGTTGAAATACCCACTTTGTCGAAATTAACTGGGTGTAAAATTTATGCGAAATTAGAGCTTCAGAACCCTGCAGGTAGTGCAAAGGATAGGGTTGCACTCTCTATCATTCGTGAAATGGAAAGGCAAGGCAAATTAAGACCCGGTCATCCTGATGTTGTGTTGGAGGGAACGTCTGGTTCTACTGGTATATCATTTGCAGTATTGGCAAATAGCTTAGGCTATACTGCTCATATCTGCTTGCCAGACGATACTGCAGAGGAGAAAGTCAATTTATTGAAATCGTTGGGTGCAATCATAGAGCCTGTCAAACCTGCTCCCATAGTGGACCCCAACCAATATGTGAATGTAGCCAAAAGAAGAGCTGAAGAGATCTCCAAAGACCCTAACGATGAAAGAAGGGCAATCTTTGCGGACCAATTTGAGAATGACTTTAATTGGAGAATTCACTACTCCACTACAGGACCAGAGATCTGGAAGCAAATGGACGGAGCCATAGATGTATTCATAAATGGTTCAGGCACAGGAGGCACGATTGCTGGTGTAGGGAAATACTTGAAGGAGCAAGACCCTGGTGTTAAGATAATTTTGTCGGATCCTCAGGGATCAGGTCTAGTGAATAGAGTAAACTATGGTGTCATGTACGATACAGTAGAGAGGGAAGGGACCAGAAGGAGACATCAGGTGGATACTTTAGTGGAAGGTATAGGTTTGAACAGACTTACTTGGAACTTCAAAATAGCTGAAGAATACATCGATGAAGGATTTCGAGTTCAAGATGAAGAAGCTTTGAAAATGGCCAAGTTCCTTTGCGTTAACGATGGGTTCTTCTGGGGCTCTTCTGCAGCAGTGAACTGTGTGGCTGCTGTGAAAGCAGCATTCAAGTACGGGCCTGGCCAAAAGATTGTGGTTATTGCTTGTGATTCTGGTTCTAGGCACTTATCGAAGTTTTGGAAAAGGGCAATGGAGGTTCCAAACGATATCAAATTGGAAGACATTATCGTAGAACCATTGAGCTCTGGTCAATAGTCGATAGCACTGGAGCTCTCACCATGACTATGTGGGGCAGGTGTACCTACTAGGATGTATGTGTTTATTTGTTTCCTGTATATAGTACCAATATGGTTATTAGCATAGCATTGAATTTTCACTGCACTTAAATTTTCGTTTTACTACATTGCATTGGTTTGCTTCGTATTTGTACTAAGAAGTATTGTAGAATGGCTCCTGTCGAGAATGGATTGACTTCATTATCCCCGTATGGTCTTCCTGTATTGAGTAAATCTATAACATCGATTCTTAAACCTTTACCGTTTGAGAAGAGCCGAAGTGAAGAGAAAAATTCAGACAGTAACGAAATCAGCCTCCCTGGGTTGAAGATCCCAGTGTTTAAAAATAGTAGTATTTTACAGATTATCAACTCTAATAATTCTAAAATAAGAGCTGATGATCGCATAGGTCAAGTAGGAAAAAGAAATAATGTAAATAAGCTGGAAAACGGCTCATCTTTAGCTGAGATAGAGCCGGAGAGTGAGAGCGTCGCAGTAAATGATGATATGGAAGTTGACGATAGCGTTGGGCCTAAGTATTATTTAGAAATTGAGAGCTTTGTGCCCAGAAACCTTCAACAACAAGTCACTACATTAATAATTAAAGGATTTCCCAGTGTTAAGAAGACTGCCATTGAAAAAATCTTAGGCTTAATCACCAGTTCCCATATCCAATGGTCTATCATAAATTTCGAAATAATAGAACGTAGGCTCTTATTCATTCGATTTGAAAGCATATTGAACTTGCATGCGCTTATGGTTAAGTTGAATAAACTAGAGGAGCATTTGGAGAATTTAAAGATATTTGTAGATCCCAAAGTTGAAGAGTACATTCTGAAGTTGAGCCCAAATGAAACCATTGAGGGCACCAGTTTGGAGGACGAGCAATTGATCTTAAAGATCAATAGAATCATAAAAAGTCCTAAAAATCAAGAGAAATCTTCTACAAAAGGTTCAGGAACTGAAGACTTAGATGCGGTTATGTCTTATTTTAACACATATAAAGTTGAAGATGCAGAATTGGTTGATGTACCGAATGATATGAAGAGTGGGATAGTAAAAGATATAATAAAGTTTAGGTCCAAGGTGTTGAAGATTGAGAAGGAGCGTCGTAAGAAGGAAATAGAACAGGAGCGCCAGAAGGCGAAGTCAAAGCTAAAGAAATTGTTTCTTGAGATTCTGTCAAATGAAAAGGCTGGTGATATTGAGATGGATGTTGATGCGGAAGATGACGAGAATAGTATCGATGATGAATATTCGACATTAAATGATGCTGAATATGACGAGTTGATGCAAAATAAGCTTCAGAAAGACAAAGATACAGAATATGAGAAAGAGTTGAAAGCAATGAAGGATTTGGAAAAGTACAAAAAGACCGTGCTTGAGCAAAAATTGGCCAGTCTTAGAGATTACGAGAACGACCTTGTGGAAAATAAGTTGAAATACATAGATGACTTTAAGAGCTTTAACGACTATGATCTCCAGCAATATGGTAGTATAACAAGCAAACTTTACTATACTAACCATTCCGAATACCTTAGGAATAGAACTAAGGAAAGAGCGAAGGAAGAAAAACTAGATCTACTTGATGAAGCAGAAGAACAAAAGGAAAGAGAGGAAGAGAGGAAAACATCGGTGGTTCCAAAGACTACCATCATTCCTGTTGGTGTAATGCCAACCACATCAGAATCTGCAAGTCCAAAGAATGGATTTGCACAAGGCAAAGATTCAGCAGTCTCAGGCACTTCACTCTCCATCTCCTCGTTGCCAGCTTCTACACAATCTTCCATCAAGGACAAGATTTCAAACCTTATAGAGGAATACCTTGGTCTCAAGGAAGATTCGCTCATTGATTTTGTTTTCGATCATCTATTGGAGAATAACCTTTCCAAAAGAGAAAGTTTGACTGAAGAACTTGCTGAAACTTTAGATGACGACGCACAAGTGGTGGTTGATGACCTTTGGAAGTTCATAAACGAAGTCTCCTCGAATTAAAGAGTATAGTTTCAACTTCTTAGATATGAAGTGTTTAGCTTTCCCTATTAATAAGGCTACAGTAATTTAAAAAATAAGTTTATTAACATAAAAATTTATGAAGAAACGAAGTAAGTTATATTGGCGAAAGTGATTTTCCTAAACCTATGGCAATCTTGGAGCAGGGGTATAAAATAAAGATACAGTGCATTTACTGAAGAAAAGCTATGATACTATTCTCCAATAAATGGTTTTTTTTTTTTTGTTTTTTTCGTTTAATTGTTTTTGTAGAAAACCCAATCTTTTCTTTATCTCGTTGGCTAATCTATCTAGCCCACCCTAGAGAATTCGATGCATTCACGGGGTCCGAGATCTGTACGCTCCGTCCATTGCCGCCAATATCAGCAGAAGAGTTATCAATTCTATTGAAAAGCTCAGACAATCCTGAATGAGATTCAGCGCCAACGGCACTTTCAGTGTCAGAAGGAGGTAATTCAATACCCTTCTTCTTGAATCTCTTGAACAACAAGACCATCAATGTTAAGTAAAGTCCACAACCAGCAGCAGCTCCAATTGTGATTCCGGCAATTGCACCCTTGTTGGATATAACAGAATTAGAAGAATCTAAAGATCCGTAGTTGTTTGTCAGTGATGATGATGATCCAGATGATGAACTATCAGTTGTTGATAATCCAGTTATTGGAATTCTACTATCAATCAATGCAGCTAAACTGCTTTCAGTTGAATCTGTGTTTCTGTACAACTTAGAATCACTAGTCTGAATGAATTGACTTAATGCATCAACTGAATCAGCAGGGAAGTAAACTTCAGCAACGGTGATGGTGTAAGAAATACCTTCAGCAGTGGATGGAACCAATTGTTTGACGGAAACGTCAGAATAAGAGTCAGTATCACTGAATGGGAAAGTTAAAACACCTGGTAAGTACTGGAAAATTTGAGCTGATGATAACGAGTGTTCAACAACGAATGGATAGTTCAAAGCTGCCTTGAAACCAATGTAAACAAGCTGGTAGTTACTTCCTGGAGAAGCAGTGGTGGCTGGGGTAATTGCCTTTGGTAAACCAGAAGTCTGGCCAGCAGAGGCAGTGGTAGTAGCAACTACAATACCAGATTCACCACTATCAGTGGTAGAAGCGGTTGCACTAGTGTCTGCGATAATTAATCCAGTTGGTAACCAGTTCGAAGTTGCCGATGGAGCAGCTCCAGTTTCTGTTGCAGCAGCTATTGAAGAAGTGGTTTCTGGGGCAGCGGTAGTAGCTGCTCCTGAGGTTGCGGCAGCTGAGGCAGCAACCGCACTTGAATCAGTTGAAGCAGCACCAGAAGTAGCAGCAACAGCGGAATCAGTAGAGGCGGCAGCAGTAGTAGCAGCTGAGGCAGCCGACACATCTGAAGTAGCAGCAGTAGTAGCAGCTGAAGCAGCTGACACATCTGAAGTAGCAGCAGTAGTGGCAGCTGAAGCAGCTGAAACATCTGAAGTAGCAGCAGTGGTAGCAGCTGACACATCTGAAGTAGCAGCACTAGTAACAGCTGAAGCAGCTGACACATCTGAAGTGGCAGCAGTAGTAGGAACTGAAGCAGCTGAGACTTCTGAAGTTGGAATTGAAGCAACAGAAGAAGTTGGAACAGCAGAATCAGTAGCTACTGAAGTATCAGATGTAGCCAAAGTAACTGATGGAGATACAGTTGGTGTACTAACTGGAACAACTGAGGACTCTACAGAAGTTGCCGTCTCAGAGCCTGTATCCGAAGGAGTAACAACGGGTGTAACTACCGAAGAACCTGTTTCAGAGCCAACGTCCGAAGTAACGGTTGGAGAAACGGTTGGAGTAACAGTTGGAGTAACTGAGGTTTCAACTGATGACCCAGTTTCAGAAGCAGTATCCGAAACAGCAATTGGAGTACTAACTGGAGCAACTGATGATTCAGAACCAGTCTCGGTAGGAGAGTCCGAGCTTACTGTTGGAGTAACAGTTGGAGTTGGAGTTGGGGTTGCAGTTGGGGTTGCGGAGGATTCAGCAACGGTACCAGTCTCGGAGGAAGAATCAGGAGCCGAAACTAATGGAGCAACAGAGCTTGCAGTTTCGGAGGGTGAGCCAGTTTCTGATGTAGCTGTGGTTTGTGACGAGTCAGTAGTGTCAGTACCATCAAGCGATGACTGAGATGCTGAAACAGTTGGGGTTGCGGATGATGAACTGTCAGTTGTAGGAGCTGCTGAGGAAGCTGCGGCTTCGGTTTCACTGTCAGAGGACGATGCGACAGACTTGGCAGCTTCAGTTGAAGAAGTAGTCTCGTCATCGGCCACTGGCGAAGCTGAAGAAGAAGCTGAAGTAGTAGTGTCAGCTACATTTGAGGTAGATGGTTGTACTAATGATGTAGAGCTAGCAGAAGATGATGAACTAGTCTCGGCAACTTCAGTAGCAACTGGACTACTCGTAGTGGAATCGTCGGACGATCCAGCAGAACTAACCAAATTTGGAGAATTAGTGGCTGTAGAACTGGAAGTTTCAGCATCAGCTGTTGGGGTGGCAGCCTCTGAGGATGCAACAACTGATTTAGCTGGCGATGATGAATCACTCGATGCGGGGGTAGTTGCTTCAGCGGTGGAAGGTGTGCTGGTTGAAGAATCAGTGTCAAAGAAATCATCTGCTGAAGATGATGTTCTTTGAGCAGCAGTTGCAGTTGGACTACTGGAAGTAGTGTCATCAGGTGTGGTAGCATCTGGACTACTAGTAGAACTTGTTTCTGCTTGAGCAGCTGTCGCCGTAGTACTGTCCTGAGCTATAGACTGTTCTGCAATAAGTGCCAGGACGGCACTTGCAAAGTAGTCAGACCCAAAGGGAGACGCGGTGGAGTCGTCAGTACTACTACTTGCTGCTGCTACATGGGCTACAATGGCCAAAAGAGTGGCTAAACTGAAACAACGCATGACTGGTTGGAGGTTTCTGAAAGAATGACAATAGTTGGATTGGAGGATACGTTGAGTGAAGAAGAGGCAAACTCTGGGCCTATCTGCTGTTCAAGTGGTGTGTTTATAAACGAATGTAATGGGGGGGCGTGGCGAACTAGTATATCAGTTCACGCAGTTGGATGCGTAGTTTAATCCAAACGCAAATCAACAAGTAGGGGAAGGGCTGTTGTTCTTTTGCAAAAATTAATCTCTCTGAGCGTGTGCTTTCCCTGTCTTGCTATTATACAACGACTCTACACTCGACAGTAAGGTCTATACAGAAAGGTCTCTAGTCTGTTGTTCAAATAAATGCCTAGCTACAGCTAACAACCAAAAAAAAGAAAATAACAAATTCTCACCAAAGTGGGAAGCCTAACGAAGATATAGGCTAAAGCAAAAAAACGCAGGACAACAAAAATAAGAAAAAGGCTACAGAAGGAGAGGCAGGTGACACAAACGAAAAGAACAAGGTTATTAAGTATAGGAAAGCGATCAGGAATGTAGCCCAACGCCGCATACGCGGTATAGATTCCATGATGAAACAGTTATAAAGACTAATCGCGAGAGGAAGGGTGCGAGGGCGAGAATGTTGCTCGAATTGAGCGAGAAGGTGTATGGAATTACGAGCGGTGAGCGATACACGGTGGTTCTGAGGGAGGAAAGGTAGGAGAAGGGTTTTGGACGATTAGTTGGATGGTAGAAACGACGTTGTTTCTCCTCCTGATTGCTCCTTCTCTCAAGCATGCTTTCTAATCAATCATACTAGCTCATCCTTGAATGACTAGGGGGTTTCTATTTTTGAGTTAGTGCAGGTGTTGTGGATTATTTTTTGTGTTTTCTTTTTATTTTCTTTTTTTTTCCTTTTTTTTCCCTTACTACACTATGGTATTGCTTTTTTTGTGATAGGTGCCCCTCTCAGTCTTGCCTGTGATACGCCTTACGCAGCTAGGGCTACAATTTCAATCTGGGAGCCAATCGCGATAAGATATTCCTCCCGCTTAAGCAAGAGGATTCTTCATGCAGATTATTGGCCAAGGAGGTCGTTTTCAAGATCGTCTCATTTCCCATTTCAAAAGACCCATGGTCTGTTTTTGGTTGTTTCGTTATACTTTTTTCTTCTCGTCTATTGCTGCGCTCCTGGTAAGAAGAATTTTTCCTGCTTTTTTTTTTTTCTTTACTGTTTGGCCCTTTTCACAATCAAATCCCACTCATTCTTCCCTATTGTTTCCCTGATAAAAAGGGGAATTTGAAAATTTTTATCGCTTTGTGTGGAAATTCTGATTGAAGAGGCTCACATAGAATAAAACATTAAAGAGAGATTAAATTCCTACGCTTACAGGAGTAGCTCTTGATGGTCTCCCTACGGGCCATCCTTAACTGATTTCGTAAAGCTATGTATATTTGTTATGATATCTCTTCGTCTATTATTATCTAACGCAGTCAATTGCCCAGGCCATAATCAGTTTCGAATAAACAAAAACATCAAGTTTGGACTTCCCCAAAACACGAAGTGCGAAAAATAACTGTGAAAAAAGAAAATTATCTTCGGTTTTCTTTTTTTTTGTTTTCTTTCTTTTGAGCGTACCTGCCTAAACCGAATACTTCTAACATATAAACACCTGTACTCAGAAAACTGAATTACCTGTAACCTCTGTAAACCTAATATCATTCAGTTAAACTTTACATAATGGCTATTGATGTTTACGTTTCGAATAATGTTTAACTGTTTGGAGACAAATTACGGGCCCCCAAGTATGAGAATGGATTGTACATGAAATCAAGATCTACTTGTTCGTGTTTCTATATTATTTGGGTATATATCTATAAATATCATCCCTTCGACTTGTAGCACCAATAATTATCTCAACTCATTATCTGAATCTGTTTATTCTGCTGACCACAAGAAAACATCCTTGAATAACGCCTCCAATGTAAGCTCTTGGGTGTTGCCTTTTCAATATTTTTGCTATTACCCTTTTTAGTAATAAACAATTTCATTTGTATTAAATTTACGAGTGGGTGAAATTTAAAGTTGCAAGATTGTGAAATTAAGCCCATGCATCATTCCTTCTCTACTATAGTAACCTGAACAATTCAAATTTTAAGCGTATTGATCTGGTTAATCAATGGGCGGGCCACACAACCTCGCAGGCCAATTCTATTGTAACCAAGTGCCATATACCGAATGCTAGAAACATGGCGGGAGCTCCACCTTGTTTCATTTACACAAATCTGTGTGGCACATCATATTTTTATCGTAGTACACTCTTCTTTGAGGGAAACAAGCCTTAGAATATATCTTGTAGACCTTTCTTCAGATTGACCAGCCGGGAGAGGTAGCATGCTTTCCTAGCAAGAGAGGGTAAGCAGTTTGGAACTATATAGGTGAGATGTACCTAGTGGTTGGGATATCTGACTGGGCTTTTGCATTGTTAAGCAACTAAATTGATTTCGAAAATCCTATTGTCTAATATGCCAAATACATCGGTACACCCATATTGTGGGAAAAAGTAAAAAAAAAAGGCTACTGATCTGGGACGTAGAATAGTCAACAGGAAATAGAGGTGACAGATAAGATTGTTAGTGAGGTCTTACGTTGCATGTTGGAAACCCACTGCAAAATTAGGACAGCACAGGCTTTTTTCTGTAGAATTTATGTACTAAAACTCACCAACTAATAGTTACTATCATGTCACGCAGTGAACTAAGATACTACGATTTCTGATAGCATGTAGCGCTGTGAACAAAGGTATGGCAATCTCTGATAAGCAAGACAATAGTCTTATTATTTTCTGTGGTGGCATATCTAATGAATTGTGTGGTGGAATACTTAAGTAGCCCGTTCCAAAGCAGTACTCTTTTGATGCAATTTAAGATCACGTATGTACTCTTCAATATCTAATGCTCGTGTTTTCCTCGTAAATAGCCATGTGTGGTGCAGTCAACAGTGCGACGGAGCTCGATATCTCTTCTTTTCTGCCGTTCTTCAATTCAATTCCATGATTATGGCTTTTGCATCGTTTCATGTTGAGTAAATAGAATTGTGGGTGCAAATTGAATTCTTGAGAAATAACTTTAGGGTAATCGGAAATAGAAGACAAAAAATAGATACAAAAAGGGGGATAAGAGCACCTCCAAAACTTATTGGATGCCGTCTCAACCTCAAGTGTTCAAGATTCACCCCATAAAATGGTACCTAGCCCTTATAGTGAAGGACTGGGTAGACTATTCATCTCTCAGTAAAAGTCATGCATATAAAATCAGAAGATTACCTGCAGTACCCTGATTCATATATGAAAGTCACTTATATTCTCAGAAAACCCTCCACTCCACAGTCTTCTTATCATCATGAGAAGACGAAATATAGATGTTTTAGATTCAGAAGATCCTATTGAAACATTGGACCAAGATTTACTTATAGAAGTACTACACAAAGATGAATTGAAAAAGTTTCACCTCTACAAAAAATACTTGATTATATTCTTTCTCATGCAAACGCCATTCACTGTATATTGGAAACAGCTAAGAAAGGTATTCCCAGTGTTGTGCTTGTTGAGTCTACTATCTATAATTTTAACGGTGAGTACACTTCACTTCGATTTTAATGAATTGAGGAGGAACGTCTCTCAGGCAACAAAGACAGAAATCTTTGCGAAATTAATCAACAAAGGGGTGTTCCAAATTGTGAATGCACTTATCTGTTTCAGAATATGTATTTCTATTTTAAAAAGTGATCTAGTGTGGCGTGTATTTTTCTTGTTGCCAGTTGTGGACTTTTTTATTTGCTTATTTTTGAATCATTGGCACGATGCCTCATTAAACGAAATCAAGAAATTGAATGCTTTGAAATACAAATACAAGGTCAGTTGAGCAACAGTGGGGCACACAGTAGTGGCTAATATTGTGGCAGTGATACACTTTTAATATAACACCAACATACTGCATATAATATCAATAATGTTCTAAGACATATGAGAGTGCATATAACTTATTCTGCGTGTAAAATACATCTGTTGAAGTCCGACATATAAAGAAAAAAATTCTATTCCCATTTGTAGAGTGCATATAGCACAACTTAGGTAGTTTCTCCCTGTCAATAATCAATTAGCTTCTCTCTAAGATGCTAGTGCCGAGGTTCGAGTTATTTTCTAGGATCCATTCCAAGTATCTCGAATAAATGGTCGGTAATTAGTAGGTTAGCACGATGATCTGAAAAATTTTCAACTTATTTTTCACTTCTTTTTAATCCAAGATGCATCGACTTCTGACAGAATCTTCTGTGCATACCAAAAAATAAAAATTTCACACCAAATATGTGAAGCATTCTTTCCAGAGCAACAGTTAAAAATAAGCGGTTGTCATTAAGGATGCCGTCTACATGAGGAAGAAAGTAAATACTACAATGCCTAGGTTACCAAGAAATGTAAAACCTGTCGGCACAAGTTGCAAAGGTTCGAACCTGGAATAATCCGAAAAGGGCTCCATTTGGCCCAGGTTCGATGCACTCGAGAATTCTATGCCTTGTTCGTTTTTTTTTTCAATCAGGTACCACATCGCCTACCCTGGTGGACAAGCTGCCAATTTGCCTCGCAGATTCCAGAATCGCTGTTGCTACTCGCCACTTTTGACGCTAGAAAATCTTTTTGTCGCACCCAGAGAGCAAACATTGAGGCTGCAGCAGTGGCATCGAAAATTTTTCTACAGCTGTTGCCGAGGATACACAGAGGGTAACAGAGGCAGTGAAAGAAGGCAGTGGGAGATTGCCTACCGGGAGATAAGAGAATTGGAGCCAATTGAGAAGAACACAAGCTAGAAAGACTCCTGCAAAATAAATGTCTAGTAAAGTGATAGACGTTCCATCGGATATGAGTCTGGCCTAGCATGGAGCAGGAACTTATGACGGTACAAATCCGAGCACGGCTCTTACGGTTTCCAAAAAGTTTGGGGTTGCTACCTAAACGCATCGGACTTGGGGGACCCTCTAAAAATATCGCCTGGAAGAGAAATATTAAAAAAAAAAAAAAAAAAAAAAAAATTTAAAATAGACAGCTGCCATGTAGAGTGAAAACTACTCGAATTGGTGGTGCCACTGGTAAAAGGGTGCCACCCACCTCTAGTAGAAACAAGAAACACCTTATCTCTTGCTATGTCGTTATCAAGATCAGTGTCTGCATCTGTATCTCGAGAGCTCACGCGGCTATTTCTTATCTAATGACACCATGCTCACTCATCATATTAGTCATATTGTGGGTCTCTCGTATTGCTCATCCAAGAGTCATCAGAATTTTCTCGAATATTCACGAAAAATAAAAATAAAAATAAAAAAAAAAAAACATTCGCACCGATAAAAAAAAAAAGTTGGGGTAGTAAGGCATCTTCTGAGACACTTTTGGGGCAAAGCATAACGATAGAAATAGGAAAAAAAATATGGCAGTTGGTTTGTCAACTGTGGAGTTTAAGCTTAAAGTTACTAAGTTGAATCTAGAAGAGCCATAGAGAACAAAAAGTTACGTCAAAGAAAGAGTTCACTTTCGAACGACTGGAAAATTGTGGTGGTGGGATCCATAACGAAAGCGGTGGTTCCGTTAATGGTGTTCCGAGACACGGGATCCATAATAGTGGCTAGAATTTTTAACTATCTAATTTTTATGCCTAATTTGCTGCACAGTTTTTGTTCTTGTCGCGCCATAGCATGCGAGTATGACAATAAAAAAAAAAAAAAAAAAGATGAGTAAGAATTTTCTGCTCTACAAGTCTGCAGCACCAAATATAAAAAGAGGAGAAAGTAAGGTTAGATTTCTTCGATTCAACATTTATAAGCACTAATTAACAAATATAAAGAGACAAACATCTTCTACGTACCTAGAAGAAGTAGAATAACCGAAACATTAAGTGCAATTACTGTCTATACAGCTCCCTTGCTATATATCAGCACTCACCGCAAGCATTAGCCCACGCTCACTAATAACTAATTTTGTTATAAATAAATACAAAATTTTTTTTTTTTCGATTTCCTGCACCACGTGAACGCAACTCCTCTCCTGCAGAATACGCCACGTTTTTTTGAACCAACAGAAAAAAAAATACTTAAGCATCGGAATTGCAACTCTTTTTGAATTTGCAAATCTTTTTCTTAGCTATCCACAAGTCAATAACAAACTTAGCATTTATAATTAGCAGTGATTAACTGTTACCATATAGTATCGAATTAAGCTCGCATACCCCCGACTATTGCATATTACTACATAACCAAGAAATGTCTGACGCTTTCGATAACTACTGCATAACTTGTGATCAATTATGTTCGCAGAACAGCATATACTGTTCAGATTCTTGTAAGCACATAGATGAAGCTCAGGCTTCGTCAGTGAGTACGACTCTGAGCCATTTACCTGGATTAGTATCACCATTATTAACTCCATCGGAATATCAACACTACAGTGACTACAACACCACCGCTTCCTCACAATACCTCACCGAATCCCCGCTTATGCTTCTGAAACAATCTTCCATAGATCTTGAGTACCACTCATTTGATCTCAACAAGCCACTGGATTCCACGATAGTGCCATCCACATCAAACAACTACAGAAAGTGGCTCACAGCATGTTTATAAAGATAATACTTCATAAATAAAATGGAAAACATAAAAAGAATTAATTGATTAATAATAAATATTGGGGGAATTTGGGAAAAATTACAAACACACAAAAAAATACATAAAAGGTTTAATAATTTTTAAAAAAAGGTTTATAGATACACGGTTTAATGCATATATTTAAGGTACGTTTACCTCTCTTTGTAGTACGAAAAGGTGTAGTTAGAAAGTTGTTGCAAATTTGTTTGCGCAGATTTTTTCACTAGCAACTGACAATTTGCGCTGTGGTATTTTGTGGAGCTGGTGCGATTGCGCAATTTCCTGGATCGGATTTGGCAAGCAACACGTTTTGATCCACAAGAAAAAGTCAAAAGTGGCATGGAAAAATCCCATTGGGGGACCCTGGCCAACCCAAAAGGAGAACAGAGGGACTTTGACAGCTTCGTCAGGTCACTGTTTAACACAACAAATACAAATGTTTAAAAAAAAAGGGGCCGTTAGTCCGAATAGCACTTTCTCCTTACAGCTTGCAAAATATAAATTAAGTTATGTGTGCTTACAGTATCGGCTCATCCCATAGCTACAGTCTCTCCTCTTCCCCATATTCCACCATTTCCGAGAGATTCCCCTATACATGTCTCCGCTTTCTTACGTGTTTTTGGAGTCAATGGATATTTTTTGTTTTCCTTTTTTTAAGTTTCTGCAGATTTATACTGTATACTGTGGCCATGGTGTCACATCAAAGCCCCTAACAGTACAAAATTATTGTTGTGCTTCTTGTTTTTGAATGATCTATAATTTAAGCTTTTTAACTTTGTTTGATTTCTTTTTTAATTTGTGAGTAAAATGTCCCTATTTGTCCAGGTTATGAGAGATGGCGGGGCGTTGATGTTTAACAAATTCGTAATTCATCTTAGGTACAGGAAAAAACGTGAAGCCAGAACCAGTCGTTAGGTTAAAAAGGAACCAGAACTTGTCGTTAGATTAGGTACAGGAAAATAAGTAAAACAAAAGATGCAATTCGGGCTATATACAGGAAACATTGGCGCTGCTTTCCTGTGAACATAAAACAGATCATGCCTGTTTTTGACGCACCGTATACAGGAAGTATTGATCGTTTCTATTTTTGACACACTATGTACAGGACATTTGTCGCTGGTTTTCTTGTGAACATGAGACACCCCATGCCAACTTTGACGTACTACATACAGGAAACAAACTACCTTCGACATGTTCCTATATAGCGGAAAGCCCACTGCTATATGCCGGATTCCAATGATGGAAAACTTCGAGTATGGAAATTTGAAAAAAAAAAATGAAACCCACAAAACTGAGCTTAGGCTTGACAAGACTCTTACAGTAACAACTATATTAGCATGTTTGGTCCATTTAAAGGTACCTTGCCCACTTTAGGAGGTCTTCTTTGGAAAAGGTCGTGGAGAATGTCCAAAGATCAAAAGTTTAGACTCAGAAAGAGAATGCAATTAGTTGACAGAAACATTGAAGTGTTGTACCAATCACTCAAGCCTGCTGGAGAAGGTCAAGTAAGCACTGGTCACCCTAAAATCGATCACCTCAAATTCGTGTTCCCCAAGGAGAATGAAATGAAGCCAGTTGATAAGTATACTACGTTCAACAAAAACGCTAAAAACTATAGAAAGGCTGTACACCATGTTCCCAAATGGACCAAATTGTCCTTTAGGGAGAATCCAAAGTATTTCTAGAAGATTTATTATCAGGAAATTGTATATAGTAAAAATAAACAGCATAGTATATGTGTTTGTAGGTAACGGAAGGAAGAGTAGATGAAACACAGATGAAACACAGATGAAGCAGGAATGAAACAGACATGGAACGGACATGAAACCAAGATAAAATTGTGATCAGCTACGCACCGAGAGGGTCAAAACTTTCCCATACGGTAGTCTAGAAAGGGTATCTCAGCCACAATCGGGAGTCAAGCGAAGTCGCTCTTGTTCCTGCTATCTTTTCAACTGATTTTTGCCCTGTACTCTTCTGTACATGCTACTGTGGCAGCTGATTTTCCTTGTAGCCCACAGGGATAACTCTTAGGCCTGATTTCCGTCGTGTAAGTTCACCTCATAACTCCCAATCATTACTCTTTGCAAAGCGTAGGTAGTAGAGGACAAAACTCTTATTTCATCTTTTTTATGGGTGTAGGCAGTGGAAAAGTTGGGATGTCAGATAGTTTCGTGGCGGATAGTTGAGACTCACGGCGAGTACACAGTGCCTGCACGTTTATCTTGACCACGAGAATCCTAGGCTCCGCTCGTAAGTGTAGCCCAACAACGATAAAACTCTTTCCAGAGAGGGTTGACTGGACTTACAAAAGCTCCGTCAACTTCATCACATCTGGAAACTGAAGTTCGTAGCAGCACCGTGCCGATGATATTGGGCCGGCCGATCCTGAATCCTTCTGCATTCGAGAAATACCCTCTTTCATGCAAATAAACGAATGAAGGGTCACTCATCTGGCTCATTATTTAGATAACCCTTACAATCTATCCCAAATGTGGTTGGTTATGAAGTAGTCACTATACTTGTCATTCACATTCAAAATGCTCGTAAGATCATTCTCTTTATTGTATAGCAATATCTTATCTTCATCCACGCCATTTGTGCCGTTTTCTATCAATATTCCAAGCGATTTGTACAAGTTGATTTTCATGATCTTCGAGTCGGGGTTTTGTAGCAAGTTCTCATTCAAAACATTTTCAGTTTGCTGTGTGACTTTTTCAAGCTGCTCATGTAGTTTCAGGATATTGATTTTCTTGAGATTAATCTGCGAGTCCAATTCATTTATCCTCTTGGCAAGGACAACCTTGGAGTTGTCTAGTTCAATGGATTTCTTATCAAACAAATCAAAGAGGTTATCGTTAGGCAGCACCAGCGGTACAGTTTTGATTTCGAGCTGTGCCAAAATGTCCTCACTTGACGAGGGATCAGACAACGAATTGGCCTCCTTGAGAAGAGAATCATACTCCTTTTGGAGCTGATTTAGGATCGATTGTTGTTGTTCCAACTTGAGCGACCTTTGGATCGAGGATTTCTGGATGGACTCATCGATTTTACTTAGCATAACAAGATCCGGTTTGATTTCGAACGAATCAACCACGGAGTTGAGAATGGCTGGATACGATTCCGACATCTACGCAGCACTTCCAATCGGCAAATGTATCGAATTAACTGCTAGCAGAACAAGGACTACAGCACCAAGAAGAAGACCCCTAGTCAGCCCGTCTGCTCACCGTTTGTTTACC
This sequence comes from Dujonia railenensis, assembly GCA_935541525.1. Classification (NCBI taxonomy): domain Eukaryota; kingdom Fungi; phylum Ascomycota; class Pichiomycetes; order Serinales; family Debaryomycetaceae; genus Dujonia; species Dujonia railenensis. The sequence goes on along the minus strand of CAKXYY010000002.1, from coordinate 1,099,753 downwards.
TTTCGCACTCCACCTAAACACAGCTGAGCTGCCCTCGGAACTCGCGAAAAAAAAAGCGAGTCAGGTGCGCGCAGAAATTGATGATAAAAATTGATCAGTTCATTGAACACACCAGGCCCACCATATAACGTCTGTAGCAGAATGAATTCAAAGAAGACGTTAGAAGACGTTCACCTCCCTACGAACCCAAATATCCCTGCGTGGCTTATAACCCCGAAAGAGGAAAAATTAATCTACGAAAGATGGAGAAAGAAGGCACACGTTCATTGCGATGATTTGATTAGACAGTACATTGAATGCTCCAACCGGTTCAAAAATCCAATCGATGGGATGAGGGAGTGTAAGGGAATAAACAGTGATAGAGAGTCGTGCCTCAAGCAGTTCCAGAAAGATAATGTTTTGGACAACGAAAGGAATCTGTATATTGAAGAGAAGATAGAGATGAAGAAGATCATCGATGAGTATGTAAAGAAGAGGGATGGTTAAGGCGATACATGTATATAAAACGAGCGAAGATGAGCAGAAGCGAGCAGAGGATGAATGTAAATAGCTATGAAGAAGTGTGTAGAAATAAAATGGACATGAGAAAAAGAAGCCAAGCCTAGGATGATGTAGCCAGAGCAGAAGAGGGCCCAGCACGAGAAGCTGAGAGAGCGGAAATGGAGCAAAAATAGAGTGGGAGTTGGAGTGAGAAAGAGAGACTGACATAGAGTGAGCTAGCTAGTGAAAAAGAAAGACAGACAGACCGTACACTATACCTCTCTCCATACTGACCACTATAGGGCCCAGCTCCGGAGAAAAAATAAAGACCCTCCCTTTCGCGCGCTCCTATCTCCTACAAAGTGTATGACCCAATACATATGTATTAAACTCTATCCTGTACTATACAATGCAACCCCATACCATTACCCACTACACGCACCCTGCTATCGCCGCCTCTTTAATCCAGGGCAACTCAAGTGCTAGCTCTCTGTATCCTCGTTCTTATTAGATGCAGTTCTCACGTCGTTTTCAAAAACAACATGGCTCGCCATAAACAAAGCTCCATGCATTATACCTAATTTTTCAATATGCTTTACTTGGGACGCAGTGATGGATAACAATTCATTAAAGTCCGAGAGATTGGCCTGCAACTGAGCCAATTGGGAATTCAAATGACTTAGCTGTCGCTGTTTTAGCGATGAGTGTGATGATGTCGACATCTTATTCTACCTAATTTTTGCCTTTTCCTTATACTCTCTAGAAAGAAAGAAAGACCTTAGGTCACTGTTTCTGTTTTGTTTACGCTTGTTTTGACTTCGTTCCCTTCCTTTTTTCCCCTACACTGCGTAATTTCTTTTGATTTTTTCCGCGAATTTCCGCTGGTGGTGCGACTCTTAGCGTCTCATTTTGTGCGACCCTCACACAAATTTTTCTTACTTTTTCATTTTAATTTCTCGATCCCTCATCTATCCGGGGAATCACAGACGAAAGTATACCGAAGTTTAACAGCAAGAAAAAGCCATATATAGATCCAAAATTGCTAGAGTGAGAAGAAGAGCACGAGGAAGACCGAAAGAGGAAAAAAAAAGTTCAAAAAGCAAAGAAAGTGGCCCGCTAGTTCTGTACTTTGTAGCCTCCATTATATTTCTCACTGTAACTTTGGTGCTGCACAGACACTAAGAAGAAATGAAGACTGAAGATATAGGCACGATACCTTTACCCATAACGCCCGTACCGGGTGATTACCAGACGAGTCCAAATGAGCAGCTGCAGCCTCACCGGCTACCACCACAGCCTCAGCAGAACGTGAATGCCGCTGCGAATCCTCACCAACCCCATCCCTATCCCCTTGCCCTGTCGCAGTCCCACGCACAACCCCGTCCCCAACCCCAATCTCAACCACATCCCCTGGCACACGTAAACCCGAGCCATAACCAGCAGAAATACCACAAGATTCAGCCTGCGGCAATCAAGCCGAAGCCTGTTCCAATTGCGATGTTGCCCAAACCAGTGCACAAATCGTACTTTGACCCTACTCCTAACTTGAAGTCAAGTATCCAGCTCAATGTAAATACATCCAAGAAATGGGTGCTCCCCCCGAGACCAAGACCAGGAAGAAAGCCTACTTCGGGTCATGGAGATGATATAAACGGACAGGTGCTGACCCCAACTCTCAGCCAGACTCAAACTCAGACGCAGAGCCTGGTCCAGAGCCCAAACAGCGGACAAGCACCACCTAACGCAGTGGCTCTGGCGTCGTACAATTCCAAGCTATCGCCCAAGAAGAAGTCCAAGGTTACAATGGAGGATGAAAGCATGAAGATTATAAGCCAGCTACAACAGCAATTTCCAAACATCAGCGCCAACACGTTGGCGTCTGTTGCAGCTGTCCCAGTTGCAGTTCCTCTGGCCGCTGGTGCAATCAGCAGCCCTGATGCAACCACAACTATCCCCATCCAGGCAACCAACCAATCTGCATCTACCACAGTGACATCTCCTCCAATAACATCAAATACTATCAAGAATCTTAAAATTTATTACGTTTCAAAGATCAAAGAGCAGGAACTAGTGAAAAATTACATTGAGGTGATCAACAAGCAGATCAAGGAATTAAAATTTGTACAGAATGGGGTAATTACGTTTGATGCTTTGAACAACGATGAAAAGAGCCAATCAAATCCCCACCTGAACCAGCAGAATCAGAATCAGAATCAGAACCAAGTCCAAGCACAGAACCAACAACCGCTGCAGTTGCAGCAGCAACTACAACAGCGTCAAATTTCGTCGCCACAACTATCTCTGGCTGGCGTAGGTATGACCTCTGGTTTAGGTTTATCATCGCTTGGCCAATCTGGCCCTTATGAGCAGCTCGAGCGAATAAACAATATTAACGATTTAAATAAGTTTTTAAGCTACTTAACGAAGTCGTCTAATATTATTCACAGTGTTACAAAAAAGTATAACATTTCGGACGAGAACTTGGACAGTCAGATCAAAGCATTCTTAGACAAAAAGGCAAAGACCAAGCAACAGCAGAAGCTCCAACAGCAGCAACAGCAGCAGAGAGCAGAGCAGGCTCAAAAATCTAAAGTGAGCTCTGTGGGAAGTGTAGGGCTTGGAAGAAAAAATGGCTCGTCACCATCATCCATGTTATTGAAACTGTCTTTGGAGATGAACACGCCCTTGAAATCTATCGAGGAAGATTTCTCAGACGATGGTATCGATGTGTTCAGCATTCTTAAGGAGACACCTACGATCCCCAGCGGATTAGAGATGGAGGAGTTGTTCACAATAAACGAATTGGAGGACTATATATTAATTGATAAGGGGCTAAATAGGGAAGATGGGCAGGGACTGGTCCCAATACAAGCAAATCAAGGAAACGGACACAAATTTCAAGATTACTCGGCGCAGGATCAGCCGGGGAATAGGGACGTGACACCGGTAGCAGGTCAAGAACAAGTAGAACAGCACCAGCACCAGCACCAGCACCAGCAGCTGAATCAGGGCAGCGACAGTAGTAAACATCAACCCACAAAAAGATCCAAAAAAGTTTCTAGCTGTGGGTTCTGTTCCAATGGTACACCATGCTTATGTTTAGACGCTGACATAGAAATCAGGCTGTTAAAGTAGACAAGAGGAGGTGGTATGAGTTACGTTCAAACATATACATTAGTATACAACTACATATAGATATATACATATACATCTAACAGACTTACTATTTCTTTATTACCGGTTTGATGTATGGGGAGATTGATGCCTACACCTCTTCTCTCTCTTTGTTTTCTTATTTTCTTAGTTTATATTGGTTTATGTGAATAAATTAGTAGAGGAAGGCCAAGTAAGAACCGAAAACGGCAGTGGCAGCCAATACGGCGTAACCTGTTCTGATAACACCCTTGATGGACAATTCCTTACCCAAATCCCAGACCAAATGTCTGATACCGTTGAAAGCGTGGAATGCAAATGGATAGGCCATGACAGCCTTGGCTCCCACTTGCACGTAGGTGGGCAAAGATGCGAATGTTGAGACAATTAAAGCAGAATCAAAGTGGAACGACGTGAGTCCAGCGGCAGCATATCCGACAGCTAATGCGTAGAATGCACCGGCCATTGCGACACCGGTGATTCTATGAAGACTTGATAACACCATGGTAATTTGAGGCTTGTAGATGGTTAAATGTGGGGATTCTGGTCTGATTCTACGCTGTTGAACAAGGATTTCTTGTTCTTGGTCATGAGATGCCTTGACTGTGGAGATACATCTTGTCAAGGTGGACTTGAACAAGAGTTGGCGAGATGCTAAAGGAGAATGTTAGTTAAAAGAGGAACATCAACAAAGAGGTGCCCAAAATGGCCGAAATTGTTCGGTTTTTTTTGGGTTTTCTGGCTCAACGTGGTCTTCTGAACGTACGTCTGGCTAATCCTAATCCTACACGGGAAAGCATGGTCGATATATGGGGTGTATTGTAGAGAAGTTCAATATCTGGGGGAGTTTATTTTTGATTTTTTTTTTGTCCCGGAGAGCCAATGAGAAATTTTGAATTTCAGATTGAGGTCACGTGATCACCAGGGAGTAAAGCGGGTGCGGATGCGAGGGAGGGAGCACCGGGAAGCGCGCCAGGCATGAGGGTGCACAAAGTAAAGATCAGATTGCGCATTTCGTGGGGAGAATTAGGGGAGTTAGCGTAGGGAGTGGCCTGCGTGAGACAAGGCGATACGCTGCGCGCACAGCGAAGAATCTACGGACTCGCGGGGACAGCCGCTAAAGCTAAAGCTAAAACCACCAGGAACCTGAATAAGTCAGTTGCAACCCTTCCACTGTCTCACTAAGTATGAGCCTCAAAACAGAAGGGGAGTGTTGAGGATGAGGTGTGATCTTTCCTTTATGTTTTTTTTAGTTGATTTCGTACTCTAATGAGCATTCGTGAGCGTCTATAACTGGCTCTTCTGTTAATCTCTACTGGCTAGAGTTAGCGAGTATCGCTATTTTCCCTAGCGCACAGTGCATCTTTCCAGCGGGAGTATCAGCGGATTTTCCCAGTACGGACAAAATTTTTGACTTTTTTTTTCTGTGACACTTTTTTTTTTTTTTTTTTTTTTTTTTAGGATTTCTGGCTAAGCTGACGCTTACACTCATTGGCATCACAACAATTATTAGTCACCCCCTACACCCTCCCGAACCCAGTACCATCTGATCCATGAGTTCACCATCTGGCGAGAGGATACCTCCAGACACAATTCCTGCACTGGAGCCACATCCGGATCAATTCCAAGCAGAAAACACAAAGAACGCAGATCACTCCGAAACCAGCGAGCGGAACATGGCATTCAGCGATGTTGAGTCCATCGAAACCAATGAGGACGTCGGAGAAGACCAGGACCGCCCCGATTCCACCGACTTGATGTTCGAGAAGAAGCATGTACAGAAATCAAGGACGCAGTCTATCCAATCAGTGTTATCTACGGCTTCACTTAAGTCCCTTAAGCAACAGTTATCGGTGAACAATCTCACATCCAACCAGCCAAGGAGCAGCAGCATCATCAGCACCACCAGCAACTTCAACAACTCGAAGAACTTCCAGTCGTTTATACAGGCGCCAGTGTTGTCGAGCATCACGGATTTGAAGAACAACGATAACATCGAGATTGGCCAAAGGTTGCCATTTGTAGACAAGAAGGAAGACAACGAAGGCGCAAGAGCCACGGCGACTAGTGCTGGTGGGTCAAGTAAGGTGGCCTCAGACGAAGACGACGACGGTTTATGGCAGCAGCAGAAGCTTACAATAAACGCGTTGAAGAAATTGAGCCTATCACCTCAACCTATCTACAACGCCGATAACGACAGCGACCATATCAGGAGTACAGTGGTTAGAAAGACTTCTGCTGCCAAGATTCCCGTATTGGAAAAGATCGTAGAACCGTACAAACCGGCAGAGGTAGACTTAAGCACGTTTGCAAGTTTAACCAGGCAACCAAAGGTCGAGAAGCTCCAATCTACACAACTGCCACCACAGGCAGACGACACTTCCGATGCGAGCCAGCAAAAGAATACCGAAGAGGAAGAAGACCAAAGGGACCTTGATGCTGCGGATCCACAAAAGAACGTACAGGAAGCAATGTCCTTGGAAAGTAGACACGATGCTAACCTTACGCAGCCTGCTTCTATTTCAAATAGTTCCAGCACTTCAGGTGCTTCTACAGGATCGCAATTGTCTCGTCAATCGAATAACCTGGCGCTGGTACTACTGGCACAGGCAGCGTACCATAAGGAGCTTCAGGAAACGCATCAGCTCAGAAACATCAGGCCCAATTCAATGAACAACAAGATCCCAGCAGCTGTAATCCCACCCCAAGATATGAATATCAGAAGGTCTTTGCTGCTGCATTTGGTTGGTGGAAAAGTGAACAGCAGCAACGGGAACGGCAGTTTAATAGAAGGCAAATCCCCTACAAAAGATTCTCATCATCTGATGAAACATTTGCAGCAGATCAAGGGATTCCGAAACCCTATGTACGTGCCTGCAGTTCTCCGTATGTCAGGAATAAACAAAAATGGACCTAACGGATACAGTATAGACACAAGTAATGAGAATACTTCAAAGGCAACAGGGAGCGACAAAATGACTTCCGTCGATAATATCAATTCTAATAATAATCATAATCATAATAATAATAATAATAATCATCAAACCGATAGCCATCATCATAATAATAATAACAGCAATAACAGCTATATCAACAGCAACAATAATATTAATAAAAACAGCAATAGAAGTAACAGGGGTGCTAATACTAACGACAATGGTTCGAATAATAACGAAATTGATGCAGATTCCAGTCAGATTGATAATGGGATAGATCGCACGAACGGAGACTTGACCAACTCGGGCCAATCCTCTCAATCATCGGTAGCCTCTATAGAATCTAACGAATCTACAGTAAACTCCATGTCTCCACGAGTTTCTTCGGGAAAATACGAAGATATTTCAAGACTGGCACCTACGAGAAGGCATTGGTTGAAGGATGAAGCAGTTTTCAAGTGTGGTATCCGTTCGTGCAACAAACATTTCAACTTCTTTGAGAGAAGGCATCATTGTAGGAAATGTGGGGGTATTTATTGTAATGAGCATACATCGCATTATCTTTATATCAATCATTTGGCTCAATTCACCACTGGGGGTAGAGGAACACTCTCCAAAGTATGCGACTACTGCATTGGCGAGTACAATGAGTTTATTAAGAACGAGTTTGGTGTAGATGTTCATTCTACAGGACAAAGGTCTGCCAGGAAAACAAAGAGTAGTGTGCCATTACTGCCGTCAAAAAGACACCCCAAGGCACCATCCCATAGGCAACCAGGGGATGCAGGCAGCAACAGCTCTAACTCTAACTACAATGACACCGCCATGGTCGACAAATTGGGTACATTACCTTCAGGCATATCTACAATTCACTCCGTAAAGAAAGATGGTGCAACTAGGTCCGACCAGTTGGTGGGCAGTGTCCCTGCCAATTGGAGTTGGAGTTCATTTTAGGGTCGGGTTACCAGTGCTTGGATAGAATCGCTTTTACTGCTGGATGCAGAACATGAGAGCGCTGGGATGCATTATTAGTATATTTAATACACATTACAATAGTAGTCAACTGTAGAACCAGTACTATCGGTAGTAGATGTTATCCACCGTCGTGCAGCCTTGGACTATTGCAACCTCTGTCCTGCACGCGCTGCATACAAGCGATTATCGGTGTCTCCCAGATTTCCCTATATGCACTCCTGACACCGTGTTGAAAAAATCAAAAACTTCAGGAACGAAATTTCAGCTACACAGAGAGACAGTATCAACATCAATCACCTCATTGTCGACACTTTACTAGGTATAATATGGTTTCAGAAAAGAAGAAGCAGTCTGTACTGACTTCCTCTGCACCATTGAAGCAAAAAGAGGTGGCGGAAGTAGTTCCTACTGGTCCAAAGATCTTGGGAGTGAAATTAGACACGATCAGATTGCTTTTGCAAGTTATCATTTTCATCTCAATTGCCGGAGCATCAATCTCTTCCAGATTATTCTCTGTGATTCGTTTTGAATCAATTATCCACGAATTCGATCCTTGGTTTAATTTCAGAGCAACCAAGTATCTTGTCACACACTCTTACTACGACTTCTTGAATTGGTTTGACGACAGAACATGGTATCCATTGGGAAGAGTCACCGGTGGTACATTGTACCCAGGGTTGATGGTTACGTCAGGTGTTATCTGGCACACCTTGCGTGAGTGGCTTGCGCTCCCAATTGACATAAGAAACATCTGTGTGTTGTTGGCTCCAGCCTTTTCTGGCTTGACTGCTATCTTCACTTACTTCTTCACCAAGGAAATTAAAGATCTGAACGCTGGTTTGTTGGCCGCTATATTCATGGGTATCGCTCCAGGTTACATCTCAAGATCAGTTGCTGGCTCTTATGATAACGAAGCCATTGCGATCACTTTGCTTATGGCAACCTTTTACTTCTGGATTAAGGCCATGAAGTTGGGTTCCGTGTTCTATGGTACATTGACTGCATTGTTCTACTTCTACATGGTTAGTGCATGGGGTGGATATGTGTTTATCACCAACTTGATTCCATTGCACATCTTTGTGTTGATCTTGATGGGCCGTTATTCCCACAAGTTGTACACCGCATACACTACATGGTATGCCTTGGGAACTTTAGCTTCCATGCAAATCCCATTCGTTGGATTCTTACCAATCAGATCGAACGATCATATGGCAGCATTGGGTGTCTTTGGTTTGCTCCAATTGGTAGCAGTCGGGGATTACGTCAAATCTCAAATCCCTTCAAAGCAATTTAAATCATTCTTGGTTATTTCATTGGTTTTGACTATCACTTTGGGAATCATTGGGTTGGTCGGTTTAACCACTTTGGGCTGGATTGCTCCATGGACTGGTAGATTTTACTCACTTTGGGACACAAACTATGCTAAGATCCACATACCGATTATTGCATCTGTCTCAGAACATCAACCTACAGCATGGCCAGCATTCTTCTTCGACACCAACATGTTGATTTGGTTATTCCCTGCAGGTGTTTACTTGTGCTTCCAAGACTTGCAAAACGAGCACGTTTTTGTTATCATTTACGCTGTCTTATGTTCATACTTCGCAGGTGTTATGGTCAGATTAATGTTGACTTTGACTCCAATCATCTGTGCTTCGGGTGCCATTGCCTTGAGTAAGTTATTTGACGTGTACTTGGACATTAGCGAATTGATCAACGCAAATCCAGAAGAAGAAACTACCGACAAGAAGAAGAGCACAGGAAACAGAAAGGCAAACATTTTCTTTATTCTCCTCTCTAAGCTTATCGTCTTACTTACGTTTGCCTTTTACCTCTTCTACTTTGTTTTCCACTGTACTTGGGTTACTTCCAACGCATACTCCTCACCATCTGTTGTTTTGGCGCTGAAGAATCCAGATGGTTCTCAACACATTATCGATGACTTCAGAGAAGCCTACTATTGGCTCAGAATGAACACCCCAGAAGACGCAAAGGTTATGGCATGGTGGGATTATGGGTATCAAATTGGTGGTATGGCGGATCGTACCACATTGGTTGATAACAACACCTGGAACAATACTCACATTGCCACCGTTGGTAAGGCTATGTGTTCTTCAGAAGAAGTTTCATATGAAATTTTGAAGAAACACGACGTTGATTACGTTTTAGTCATCTTTGGAGGCTTATTGGGATATTCTGGTGATGATATCAATAAATTCTTATGGATGGTCAGAATTTCTGAGGGAATTTGGCCAGATGAAGTTCACGAGCGTGACTTCTTTAGCGAGAGAGGTGAATACAAGGTAGACTCTGAAGCATCACAAACCATGAAGGACTCTTTGATGTACAAGATGAGTTACTATAGATTCAATGAATTGTACAATGGTAGAGATGCCAGTGACAGAGTGAGAGGTCAAACCATTCCTGCCAGTCAAGCACCAGAATTAAACGTAGTTGAAGAAGCATTCACATCTCAGAACTGGATCGTCAGACTTTACAAGGTTAAAGATTTGGATAATGTTGGTAGAAACTTACACAGTGCTACCCAATTTTCTAAGACAGAGCAGTCAAAGAGGAAGAGAATTGCAAAGAAACCAGTAATTGATTTACGTGAGTAAAGCGACATGAATGTTATAAATAATTAAAAAAGAAAACCAAAAAAAATCGGCACTCACAAGTGTGAAAATGAAGTCTAAATGACATATATAGGTAAATATCCATAGAGAATAGAAAATCTTAAGAATCAACTCAATTGTACTTCATATTAGTAACTTGTTATACATTCTTTAAGTAGTCGCGACCAGGGGACCTAACCTTGCGGAGGCATTTTTCACATTCGTCAAACTTTATTTGCGTTTCAAAGATTCCCCACATCATTAGGTGCAGAAATGCCCGTATATTTTCTTCGAATAAAAGCAACCAGAATATAAGCAGCTTCGTTTCACTGAAAATAAAGTTCGTATACCCCTTATAAATACTTCCTTCATTACTTATTTCACCTTCGTTAGGGTCTCATTTAATTATCAAACGATTGTAAGATTTTCGTCATGGGCGGCGTTTTGGACTTAGAAGAACATCTTGTGTTCTACAGATCATACCACTTCAATCAGACAAATGTTGCGATTCATTTGGCCTGTATTCCTGTAATATTGGTTACTGCATTTGCTATCTTTGTGCCGCTTCAATTGAGCAGTATTCTGCCCTACCTCAACTTGGGGGTTGGTTTTGCACTTGGCTACTCGATATTTTATGCTGTACTTGACTTCAAAGTTGGAGCAATCACCATACCATTACTTACATCAATTGCCGTCTTCTTAACAGAATTATACAAAAGAGCTGGCGAGGGCCAATTATATGTCGATCAAAAGCAATTATATCGCATTGAAGTCGCCCTTCATATAGCTGCATGGTTAGCTCAATTCTATGGCCATGCTGTGCACGAGAAAAGAGCGCCTGCATTACTTGATAATCTCTTGCAAGCTCTTGTTCTTGCCCCATTTTTTGTATTCTTTGAAGTTGCATTTGCGTTAGGTTTTAGAAAAGACTTGGAGAAGACCATGAACAACAAAGCAGGGAAATTGGCTAGAGATTTCAAATTTGCAACTGCGGAGGCGAATAGAGCTAACAAGAAGGAGATTTGATGATGAAACACCGTGAGAATAATATGTCAATTTGAACTATTTAATATTGTCATCGTGTAGATAACTATAACCTCTTTTTTCGATCTGTTAACTTTTTGTATTCTTCGTACTTGATTCTTACTTCTTCTTCATATATCGAGACTCCCAGAACCTGATTTCCTATTGTAAACCAACCTGGTCTGATGTTATGATCCCTTCCAAATAGCTCTAACTTTCTTGCATGTTTCCCCACAATTCTTTCTACAATTTGGTAAATTTCATCCGGTTTTCTCAGTGTTTCCCTAGTGGAGCTGACAACGATACTAGAATCCACTAACCTGTTCAACCACGGGAGATTACCACCTTTTACACCTACCAACAAATGCTCTTTGGAATGGTTCAACCAGTGCCCTGTTCTTCCAGTAACAATGGTTCTTCGCAATTGATTCAATTTTACCCAAATGATCTCATCAGAAATCGTATAGCCCCAACTGGTAAGTGCTTTGCGACCGGTCTCAATTGATCTACCAGTAACCCAAAGAAGTATAATTCCTTCATCCTGTAACTCATTCATTGGCAAGGATAACAACTCAACGTCCTTGCAGGTTCCATATGGTAGTGACATATGAATGTCCCATGCAGGGTCTGAAATGATTACTGCAAATTTTCCTAGAATCAGAAATGGGATTTGCCTAACGTCACAAGAGATCCACTGTGGAGGTAGTACTGCCCTTTTATATTCAAGGAGACAGTCTCCGAGCGTGTATTCATTTGCAATACAATCTAGGTAGAATTTCTTAGAAAGATTGTCATTTTTGACATCGTCACATTGTGATGCGTTCAACGTATAGTAATGCAAATATCTACAAGTCTTCATTCTATGGCAGGTATCTAAATAAGAGCAATCTCCCAACAGAATGTCAGTGTAGTTAGTTATAATTGGCAAGTAATGAACATTTTTCAACGTACACTGGTATATAGTAGAGCTAACTTTACCTCTCAATTTACTGATCTGGTCACCCCCATTACCAAATATGTTAGATAGAGTGTGTACGTGGGAATTGTTTCTGCAGACTTCTGCAAATTGCCTCTTTGGCCACTTGACTTTCATCTTGGAGATAGTCAATTCTTTTCTAGCTGTTGGCTTTGTAATTAAGATTTCCAATGCATTTAAAGGCGGATTCATGGGCTTATTCAACATGTGGAAAAAGTCTTCAGCGCTATACAGCGGCAACGGAGAAGTTTGGTCAATATCCATAAGAGAATTCGTCCTGTTTGGGTCATTATCATCCTCTACTTTTAAGAATTCTTCTAAATCCACCAACTTGTCAATATTAATGTACTCCAATGCACATTCTGAGTTAATTGAATCCAAATCCTTCCAGAAACAACCTTTGGTGATCTCGTTAATCCTACTTACCTGATCCACAAAAGAAGATATGCTTATTTTGTAGTTGTCTCTACAGTAAGCATGCCAGATAAGCAGCAATTCGGACTGGATCGGACTCAATTGAATGCTTGCACTGGAGTTGATAAAAAAACTAACTAACGGGAGTAAGTCTGCCATAGTGTGGTCAATAGGAGAGAAGGGAAAGAAAAATCAGAGTCCAAGAGAGGAAAGTAAACAGTAAAGAAGAAACAAGATGTCTCTAGCATTGATAAATCAGGCAGACTGCTACTCCTTTTATATTCATGTTGGTCGTAATTTTAATGCCTAAGGCTTGTTTCATATGGCTGCAAACTTACACATTTAGTGCTGCAGGAGGCATTTGAAAAATTATTTTCTTCGCTTATCTGCGGGACACTCCATCATCAACTCAGTCACTAGCACACTGGATTTGAATACTCACAGTGCATATTCACGTTTGCATTATCATGTGTAGATGTTTCTGTTGTTCATAGCAAAGTTACAGAATTCTTATAAGTCATATAAAGGATATTTTATTTTATATTGATATTTTTTTATCTTAGCTAATCTAAAGTAATTCTTACAAAGTATACAAATTTTCGAGTTTTTTTCTGCAATCTATTATTTCTAAAATCCGAATGGATTGTCAGCAGTTGCCGATTGTAAGTTCGCCCTTCTCTGCCCTGTTGGTTGTGATTGTAATGGAGCATTTCCGAATCCAGCACCAGTTGGTTGTGATTGGAGAGGTTGCGGGTTAAATCCGTCAAACTGTTGTTGTCCAAAGGATGTCGTTGGGAAGGATTGTTGTGGTTGGCCAATTGACGTATTTTGGAACATATTGGTCATTTGGCCAATATTAGGCTGTTGCTGCTGCTGTGGCTGGAACAGATTAAATTGTTGTTGCCCAAATGATGCTTGTGGGGTCTGGTAGGTCGATTGAGGCATTTGTCCAAAGGACTGCTGTGGCTGGAACTGACCAAATGAATTTTGAGGTTGATTGAAAGTGGCTTGTGGTTGGAATTGGTTGAATGAATTTTGAGGTGGAGCTTGATTGAAAGTGTTCTGAGGTGGGACTTGGTTAAAAGTGTTTTGTGGGAAGCTGCCAAATGAAGTAGTAGGTTGAGATTGGAACTGACCAAAAGGTTGCTGTTGCTGTTGTTGTTGTTGAAATCCTCCAGTGAGTTGACCACCTACAAATCCACCAGTTGCTTGGTTACCTACAAATCCACCTACTGGTTGCTGAATTTGACCAAAAGTATTTGTGGGCATAAATCCACCAGTTGTATTTCCGCCTGTCTTTTGAACTGGAACTAAGGGTCCAGTCTTTTGTAATGAAAGCGGTTGGCCAAAACTAGTAGTGGGCATTGCTGAAAAATTACCAGTTTGTACTGGGACAAACGTACCAGTTTGTTGAAGAGTAGGTTGACCAAAAGTGGTGAATGGCATTGTGCCGCCAGTCTTCTGTTGCTGGAATGTAGTTACACCAGTCTGTAATGGAATAATTCCGTAGGTGAACTGAGGAGCTAACCCACCAGTTGCTTGAATTGGCATGAAGCCGGTTGGTTGGGCAGGAATAGGCATGAAACCAGTAGGTTGGACGGGAATTAAACCGCCTGTTTGTTGCACAGGTACGAGATTTCCAGTACGCTGAACTGGAATTAGGCCTCCAGTTTGCTGACCAGCAATGCCACCATTACTCGTATTTCCGCCAGTTTTCTGTACAGAAAACTGTTGTCCTGGCTGAATCAACGTTCCAGTCTTAACAGGCTGTAATGCAGGTGCTGATGGCTCCACGGTCGCATTAGATGTTTGGTATGTTCTATTTGAAGAGTTACCCACTTCTATTGGCTTAATACTTACTAAATCTTGTAAAGATCCAGTGTATTGAGGTGTAGCTGGCTTTTCTGATGTATTTTGAGATTTTAATAAATCTTCACTTGATCTAGCGGCTGGTTTAACTGCCCAAGCATCGTCTTCAAATTTACTTGTACCAGCAAGATTAGCAAGCGGATCAGGTAATTGCTTTTGAGGAGATGGTAACGCTTTAGCATCCACTCTGTTAACTTCAAGTGCTGAATTGTTATTGTTTTTCAATGCACCTCCAGCTTCAGTAAATAATCCACCTCCTGAGGTAGATGTTGCAACGTCAGATGGAGCATTAGACTTTCTATTGCATTTATTGTCTAACATTTTCATAACTCTTATGATATCACCTTCTCTCAACCCTAAGGTACGTAAAAGAGATGGTGAAATGTCTTGGAGGACATTCTCATCCATCTGTTCACGACTGAAATTAAGAGAATAACGTTGACAATTTCCAATATCAACACCACATGAAAGGAAGAACTCAAACCAGTCGTAGTCTGGTTCGGTAATTGCAGTTGTAGCTTTGCTCTTCGAAGATGGCCTGGTTGGCTTTTCTGGTGCGATATCATTGATTGCCGCAGTAGCCGACTTGCTAACACCTACACCACTCAGTCCTCTAGAGCTCTTGGCTCTCTTCAAGTTCAATCTTTCAACTTCCTTCTTATATGATTCTAAGGATGTTCCAGTAACCTTTTCAACATATTCTAAATCTTCCAAAGATAATTTTGTCGCTCCAACTGCAATCTTCACCCCATTGGTCTTATGTAAATGTATTTTACCCTCAATACATCCCAAGAATTCTGCTTCGACTTTGAAGGAACCAGAACTATCAATCCAAGTTCGAACTCTATGAATATTTGGCATTGATTTATCATGCTCCTTAGAGTCATGTTTTGATGAAGAGGATTTATCTCTTTGTAGACGATCCCTTTCTCTAATCTTATCCCTTTCGTCTCGAGAACGATGTTTGTGTTTGCTTTCCTTAGCGTCAACAACCCTTCCCTTAGTTGAGGAACTTCTATTAACAGACTTTTTACGCAGTGGCTGGTCCGTTAGTTTATCCAAATTGGAGCTGCCAATGATTTCAATATATGATGAAGGGACAACACCTTGACGCCCAGAATCAATGTTTTCAACCATCCACCAATCTTTAGACTTACTTTCATTTATAATGTATACTTCATCTCCTTCTCTGCATTGCAATTCATCGCCACTTTGAGCTTCGAAATCATATAGTAACCTTCCAATTCTCTTATTACTAGCATTGTTTGATGGCTTGGATGCTCTTAATACTTCCTTTAAGCCACGTTCCGATTCAGCTCCCTTAATGTCACCTAAAATCGACATGATCGCTTCGGCAACATCTTTGGTACCAGTATGCAATTCAATAGAGCTTTGAGGATTCTTGAACTCTAAAAACAAGTGCTTCTTTTCGTTACTGAAGTTAATCAAATCTCTAACTTTCCACTGCTGGTCAATGTTCGAAGAAGATTTCATTGAAAGCTTGGAACTAGAAACTGTCGGCTTTAAAATAACAAGACCTTGTCCAACGGATAAAGTGATAGCTCTCTTTCTACGACCATCCACTTCATTTATGTACCAAGTAAAGTATTCACCATCGAACTTGTGCTCAGGTTCAACTTGCTCTTCATTCTCGTATTGAGATGGGGAGCCAACTGAAGTTGCATTTGAAATAGAATTGGATATATGGTTCTGGCTCTGAGATCGAGATTGACCCGGTCTGCTAGGCATAGGAGGCGGTGCTTCGTCATCCATATCTTCGGGTTCTTCTCTTTCTTGTTGGACGGGCCTTGCTGGTTTAATTGGAGTTTCATATTCATCCTGTTGATGAGGCAAAGGAGGTAATTCTTGGTCGTTTTTATAAGCAGGAGATGAAGACGCGACTCTCTGCTTATGCTGTGGAGGTGGAGCAAACGAGCTGATAGGAAGTGGCTGTTGCACCCCTGTCAGCCCATTGCTAACCGGTGTAGGAGTTATTGGTGGAGCTGAAGAACTCAAGTCAAGCTCAATATAATTAGATGGAACAAACCCAAATTGAGTTTGAGTCAACAAGTCACCCACGAGTAACCAATCTGGGTCTTTCAAGTCGTAAACATTGAATTTTTCACCCTCTTTAAACGATAATTCTTCTTCCGTTTGTTTATCATAATCGTACAATGCGCTAGCAGTCTTCACGACAGGGGCTGGCTCAATGTAGTTTGCAGGGACTAATCCGCTTGGCTCCTCTACTTCCTCATCACCAGTTGCAACCTCTCTCTTTTTTACTTTCCACCAATCGTCAACATCCGACTTTTCCAACAAGTACAATAAATCATCAGCCTGTACCGTTAATTCTTCCTCTGCCTGGGCGGAATAATCATAGATTGCCTTATAAACACCTATGTATAAAGACAGCATATTTAAGCCAATAGCAATCTAAAAATTGTCGATAAAAGTCAACCAACGCAAATTTAGCTAGGTTTGATACTTGTATGCTTTATTTACTTGCCTAGTCCGGTTTTCTTCCCATAACTCCTATTCTTCGTTTTCTTGATCTGACCGGTGGTGGTGGTGGTGACTTTGGGGTGAACTATTGAGCTGGACACGCCTGCCGTAATTCGCGGTTATTCTCCCAAGATTAAAAAGCTTAAAATAGAAGGGGAAAAAAATGGCTGCGAAAATACTGCGAGGTTTGCTACCGGCTGGATTGGTCTATACTTTCGATCGGGACACACGGTAGCGCCATGTCCAAGTCCATATCTACTTCGGAACGTACATGTTCCAAAATAAGATCTGGCTGATCGTTTTCTTTCCTTCTCTTCCATCTCGCAAAGTGGAGCTCGTGGCTGGAGCATTCGCTTCGATTGCTAGTGCTTGCTTCACCGTGCTCATTCTCGTCTGTTATTTGTTCATTCTCGTTTGTGTGCCCCAAATCGAAAGAAAGCATATGGCGCTTCACGCTGTACGATGCTGACTCCTCACTATCTTTATGTTTTTCATCTTCCTTCTCTCTCACCTCAACATCATCATCTAATTCTTCGTCCTCGCTATCCTCGGCATCACTGACACTTTCTATTTCTCCCGTTTCTTCGTCATGCTCATCATCATGCTCATGTACGTCTTTGCATTCCTTTTCTCTGTGTCTGTACTTATCAATATCCGCTTCCAAGTCATTGGGATTGAAAGAATTCAATTTGTACACCTTGCCCAAAGAGTTCAAGAATTGGATCGCACTAATAGTGCTGATGTCAGGATTTCCTCTTCGAAAATACTTGAATTGGTCTTTGAATTCTTCAGAGTCTCTATCCGTATTAACTTGAATAGAGAGAACGTCTCTGGCAAGCGCTGACAAAGTTGGGTACTTTTTTTGGTTTATATTCCAAAATTGAAGCAAATGGGGCCCAACCTCCAAAGATACGTATTTCGAAGATTTCAAGTATTTGACTTCCCCAGAAGAAGAAGTTTCGTAATTATAGCACTCCTTTGAGCCACTGCCAGAGCAATTGAACAATTTCATGATCATATCATCCAAGTTGAGACCCAAATCATTTTCAAAGAGTGAAGTGGTTGCACTTTCAGCTTTAGTTCTGACCGTTTCTCCGATGTATTTGTTAATTCTGTTAATATCAGACTCTTTTAAATATCTTTTAGTAGAAGGATGTAAGTAACTTGCTGAGATCAATTGAAATTTCTTTTCAATATCTTGGTGATAATCCGTTAGTCTTGCGAGCATTCTTTTCAAGAAAGGTTGAACTTTTTTTGTAATGGGTTTGAGATCATATACGCTATTATTTTCAAATGCAGTGGTGTGGACAACTAAAATCTTGATCCACTTCAAAAGCATGTGAATTGTTGGAAATTTTAGCTTTGAACTAATAGTAACAATATCATGAAATCTCCTGACGAATTCAATAATAAACTCAACAACTTGCCAATCGTAGCAAGTTAGAGTATTGCTGCTTTCACGATATTTCTGTTTGATGATTCTGTTCAACTCATTTTTATGCTTTAGGATATTTGTGAAGTATTTGATACTGTTCAACTTGCTACTATAGTCACATTCCATTCTGCTGGACATGCTTGCATCTAACTTCAAATTTCCAAGTTTCTGATACAAGCCGAATAGAAAATGATGGACGCTGATCGGGATAATATCACTGGAGGGAATCCATTGGTACAGAGCATTTTCACTAAAGTCTTTACCCTCATCTTGGTTGCTGTATATTTCGCCTTCAATAGCACTTAGGAATTCAGCAACAACCCTAATCACAAAGGTAGGGAAACATTGCATGAACTTCGACTCATCGAAATCTTCGTTAGTGATAGATTTTAAAAGATCCATGGAGTCCCTATCTATATCAAAGTTCGCCGTGACGAATGATATTCTTCCGTTTAGTATTTCTAAGACAGAACCACCTAAATTATGAGGCAGGAAAGTTCCAGGTCGACTACTATTTTCATCCAAGTCAAGGATTCCCATAGGAAATTCACATAACTCGAAATTGCTGTTAATGTACGATATCGAAGTCAAAAAGAGAGGTTTGACTTCATATGCCGAAACCCATTTATGCAAAGTAAGTGCAAACTTGGTCTCGCTTGAAATAACATTCTTGAAATAATTCTCAAAGTACTTCTTATATTCTGTGTACAACTGGCTAGAAGTTGCTTCAATTTGTTTCTGGGTTATCTTTCTGGTCAATGCCAGGTTCAACAGTTTCTTGTAAAATGCATACAAAATCCCCCTTTCGATGTGCTGGAATGGGACCAAGTTTTCAATAAGCATCATTGTGAGCTCTGGTAAACCACTTTTAGTCTCTGGAACAGACTTTTCTTTACCTTTAATCGCAAGCTTTGCCATACTTGTGTAAGAAGAGTGTGTGAGCTTAAGGTGAAGGCCCAAGGACCCCACCCTAAATAATGGCTGCAAAAAAAAAAAAACTATTGACGTGGGGCTCAGGAAGTGCTGCAGAAAAAAAAAATCACAGCTTAGAAGAAAGCACGAAGATGAAGAGGTAGAACAGAAGTCGAGATGAAGAGATTGGACAGAAGCTAATTGCAAGAGGTAGGGTAGAAGCAAACCAGTGGCCCATCTTTACTCCTTGTTATTGATGATGATACTGTTATTAATATAACTACTTTTGGAAGTAAACTTGGAAAGGCAGCCGAAATGAAGAGAAGCCGAAGCTAAGAAGAAGAGGTGGAACAGAGCCTAGAAGAAGCAACTATTTGAACCTTGCCAGTAGTATTCATACCGTATTGATAACTATCTGATAATACTGCTATTGGTAGAAAACTTGCCCTAATAGGCATAAAATTAGCGAGTTATTGGAATTACTTTTATCTACCTATCTATCTACCTACCTACTTCTTAATTAACTCTTGTGAGTCCTTCACCTCCTTTCAACACATTTTCTATATTCTTCAAAGCAACAACTGCAGTGTGGTCGAAGTTTTCCTTCGTAGAAGCACCAATATGTGGTGTTAAAATCACATCCTTTCTGGTAAGCAAAGATTCGTGGCACTTTGGCTCACCTTCGAAGACATCTAAACCTGCAAATAAAATCTTTCCAGATTCTAAGCCATTGACTAATGCCTGTTCATCGATTACTGAACCTCTCCCTATGTTAACAATACGGAATGGTTTGGAAATCGCATCAATGACATCCTTATTGATCAAGTGCTTTGTTTCTGGAGTAGCTGGGCATGCAATGACTACAAGATCAACAATATCCTTGGCTTCCAATATGGAAGAATGGTAAGTCACCTTGTATCCCAAATTCGATTCTTGCTCATCTGAAAGCTTAGATCTTTTGGTGTAGTGGACATGCATACCAATACCAGACAATCTTCTACCAATGGTTTGGCCAATGTTACCGAAACCCACGATAAGGACGCTGTGTCCCTCTGGAGAGAGCACTTGTCTACCAGAACATTGCTCACCAAAAGCGTACCCTGCCTTTGTATCTCTCAACACTGGCTTACCAAACTTGCTATCGAAAGTAGAGTTTTCCAAGAGATTTCTGGTGACAATTGTATGGTTAGCGGTATGGAAGTTTTCTTCAAAGGTTCTGAAGTTTCTGAAACTTGCTAACGTATTGTATAATACCAAGTCTGCAACTGGGCCGGCTGCTCCGTCAGATGGGACATTGGTGAGGACGATATTTTTCAGTTTCATGCCTGGACCATCGTATCCATCATAACCGACAGAGGCTATGGAGATGACTTTCAAAGAAGGTGGAGCATTTTCTAGCAATTCGTTTCTAAATCCACCGACAGCAAAAAAACCTAACCAAGCACCATATATGGCTTGAACATTTTGATATTTGGTCTTGAAATCTTCAATGACTTGTTCTTTCGAGCTGAAGGAATACTCAATACAGTCGAATTTAGACTTGAAATCGAGATATTCTGGGAGAGTTTTGTCCAATTCACCGATGAACAAAACTTGGGCTTTTGACATAGTGCACCTTTCAGGAAACGGGACGAGAATACCAACTAAACGATAGAAGAAAGAAGAGCAAGTTACAAAAAGTAGGGCTTCTAGTTCCACGTCAAAATTTTCAGCCTGAATCTCAAAAGTTTAAATTATCACCGAGAGGAGAAGAGCCGTTGTTCAATGCAGTGCTACCGAATGCCTCACGAAAAAGAGCATAGACCACGCACCAGGGACTAAAAAGGAAACAGGGGCCACAGTGCAAACGCAAGAGATCTTACAAAAAGCTAATTCTTTATTATATTCCGTCTAATTTTTTTATTTTAGAAAATGTATTGAATGAATTGGTGGTCATGATGAGATTTAGTGGTGGCTGTGACCTGGTTCACCTAAGTATTTAATGGCATATACGTTACCACAATGCCAACATCTACCTGGCTTTTCTTCTTCGACTTGCATCCAGTATGGGTTATGTTCTTCACCACCCTTGGCACCGGTGCAACCAACATATCTGGAGCCAATGTAAGATGGAACCAAGTATGGGTCTGCCATGGTACCACTACCTTCAGTGATTGGCTTTTCCATGTCGAAAACGTCAACACCTTCTCTCTTACCCAATAATTCAAATCTTTCTAAACCAGTAGCTTGATCTAAATCAGTTGGAATAGTACCTGGTTGGGCACCAGGACCAATCAAGGAATCATCTGGACCGGTAACATCGCCTAAAGTCTTAGCAGTTGGGACAACAGTCTTTTGTAAGGTAACTCTAGCGGTGGAGAATAATCTCAAGTTATTGCTGATTGGTCTAGCAATACGTAATGAACGAGAAAGCATCTGCATGGATAGTTAGTAAGAATGAACAGTAAAAAAGAAAGGGGAAGTAGAAAATGGGAAGTGTAATGGAAACAAGCAAACAATGGAAAAGCCCAGCCCATGGAGTGGAATTGAAGTAGATGGTCCTAATCTGCAATTGAACGTTGTACGAGGCAACTTCGAGCTCGAGCAAGTAGCTTGTGGATAAGCCAGATCCTCGAATGAGGAAGACAGAGGGCTAGGCTGAGAGCTACTAGCACCAATCCGCCTGCACCATGTCGATCTGCTAGCACTAGGGGTTGAAAAATGTTTTGTGCAGGACATCTACAGTGTAATGATGAAGTACAAGAGCGCTAGTGGATGGATACAACAACACCACAGATCCAATTTAAATGGACTAGTCCATACAATAATCGGCACAGAATTGATACCAGGACATCAACTCGTTCAACACGAATTGATTGATCTCGAAAAAAATCGAAATACCCGCTATTTATATACTCCAATCCCATTTGTTTTAAATGCAATGCTCAGCATCGATAGCTCGTTCTTCAGTTGGTTCGAAATTCCACTACATCGAGCCTTATGTCAGCCAAACGCTGTCACTTTATTTTCTTTTCTTCTGGTCTGAACTCTTTGAACACTTACGTTATATAAACTATTTATAGTTGTGGTTTAAGACTAATTACAGACCTTGAAAACTCTATCTATGATAGTATATTGTCTGTTATATATTTTTCTCTCCTCTGGTTTTTTTTCTTTTAGAAAATCAGCTAACAATCGCACAAAGTTTAATGGAATTATGATTGGCTAAATCGTAGTCATGTGATCGTGGGCATGTGGTTCGATAATGAAGAGACGCGAATAAAAATAAGCGGAGGAAAAACTCGGCACCACCTGCAGTACGCCTACACGGGTAACGGTAGCATCAACAGCACTGTGGATGTGGAATGCACGGTACTCAGGCCAGATTAGAGCTGAAGAAAGAAAGAAGAAATGCTCAAAAAAAGACAAAAAGGTCAAAAGACGAAAGGTCAAAAATGCTAAATTTCTTGAAAATTGGTAGGATCCTACTGTGGACCCGTTGTAGCAATTAGCTCTTATTACTCTGAACGAACTCGAAGTTGAATAGTAATATTTTTATATGTGATAGTAAGGCAGATGAAACAGACCGAAAGTAGAAGTGGCCCGGGTATAAAATAAAGCATATCGCTTAGGTGGGACAACTCTCACATACCAGAGCCAGAATTGTGCAACCAAACAAAGGGACCATTCGCACAACGGAAGTAAAAAGAACAAAAGACATATATATGGGTATAAACGGACATCCAAATACACAACATCCCCAAATGTACATACATATTACCACTACAAGTATGAGTCCCTCTCACCTAGCCCTTATCTCTCTCTCTCTCTCTCTCTCTCTCTCTCTCTCTCTTACACATTCTCACTGTTCTATCTCTTCTCATGAACTCTGCTCTGGCCAGACACTAGTGCCCTGCTTGATTTGCACCCAAGCGGCACCTATGTTCGCTCTTTAGGGCTCTGCCCTACACTGATAACGTGACATACATTCTCGATTTTGCTTTTGATCGCACACGAATTTTTTTTTTCTCACTCCCAACTCTCACCAAGCGTCAATCCAGTCTCACCTATACAAAATAAAATTATTGGAAACTGTAATTTTTCATTTACAATTCTTCACTACAATAGTAATAAAGGTATGTAAAAGTTACCCATATAGTATTTGGCATTGAAGCAAGGACTGATCGGAACTTCATTATATAAGGGAAAGGATAAAAAAGAGAGAAGTCTACCTATTATAGTAGAATATGAACATCTGAACGATTTGAAAAAAAAACTTGAAAAAATATGAACACCCAACCAGTGTGGAAGAAATGGGCGTAATAAAATTATGAGAAAGGGAGCAAAAAAAGATCAACAGACGACTAGTAATACCCTTGGCATCAAAGTAGGAAGGGGGGTAAATCCTGGACGCAGCATTAAACCCTAAATAAATTAACACTTACACATTTGGAAAGTTCTGTTTCAACCCTGCTTCAGCTTAGAACTATCGCACACAGTGCAAAACAAAAAAAACTTTATAGTCTTTTTCTTATACTAACAAACATTTCAGTAATCATGCCAAAAAAGAGAGCTTCCAACGGTAGAAACAAGAAGGGTAGAGGTCACGTCAAGCCAGTTAGATGTTTAAACTGTGCTAGATGTGTTCCAAAGGATAAGGCCATCAAGAGAGTCACTATCAGAAACATGGT
Source organism: Dujonia railenensis (assembly GCA_935541525.1). Taxonomy (NCBI): domain Eukaryota; kingdom Fungi; phylum Ascomycota; class Pichiomycetes; order Serinales; family Debaryomycetaceae; genus Dujonia; species Dujonia railenensis. Next base: position 1,075,793 of record CAKXYY010000002.1, on the reverse strand, counting down.
TGAAGCCGCTGCTGTTAGAGATTTATCTGAAGCTTCTGTCTACGCTGAATACGCTTTACCAAAGTTGTACAACAAATTGCACTACTGTATCTCTTGTGCCATTCACGCCAGAATTGTCAGAGTCAGATCCAGAACCGACAGAAGAATCAGAGCTCCACCTCAAAGAAAGAGATTCAACACCGAAAGAAAGGTTTCTCCTCAAGATGCTGCCAAGAAGGCCAACTAAATTAATCTTCAATCCGAAAAATGAAAATTGAAAATAGTTTAGCTTTGTATACTTTTATTCTCATGTATATTTGAGTAAACGACAAATCTATGTAAAGATGAATTGTAGAAATGAAAGGGAAATGATAATACTTGACGTACTGTAGGAGCAGATTCTGTGCTTCGCTGCCAAGGCAGCAGGTAGCCACAGACAAATGTTCAATCAGGTCCACCCCTGGGTCGATTGGAATGAAAATCTTTTCACAGTTTAAATATGGTCCTGTATACAGTGTCATCGGCCTGTTTCGATAGGTCGGAGTGCTAGGAGAGAGTACACTGCACTCAGAGGCCGAGAAAGTCGCTGGTTACTAGGGGCTGTAATCATGCTACTAATCTATGCTGGAATCCCTTCATTTAACTTTCAATTTCAACTCTACCTGAACGAAAGGATCCCCTAATCCTGGCCCCCAGTCCCAAAGTGCTCAGAAACGAGATCCACGTCTAAACCTTCTTCCGCAACTAAATTGGCTCCTGTACATAGTGCACGCTAGAGCCAATATGCTTCGCAGGAATAGGCCAGGGAGAGCTGACAATTGATGTGGTACTTTAGGAAGATGGATCGGACAGAAAAGGACGCAGGCTGCAGAACTCAGCTTAGGAGGAACTAGATTCCCGGTAAAGGCAACATAATTAGCGAGCTGCGATGAATACTCTAAAATCTTTAAACTTCTAACTTTGCCAATATCCTCTTAAAACTTAAAATATAACTAAACTAAACAAAACTAAGCGAAACGAAACGAAACGAACGAAACATCTGTAGAAAGTCGAATTCCACTATGCCCCATTTACACTGACACTAGATCCATATTGTTCTTGACTTCCCTCTCTTCTCTCCCCTTAAGCTTCCACCCACTTACCAATTGCTCTCTACCCATTCCGACCCCCACCACTCCTCGTTCGTCCCGTCCTGCACACACGCCCACCAGGCCAAAAAAAAATCCCAAGAGCGAACAATCGTAATAAAAAAAAAGCAAGAAAAAAGGGAAATTTGCTACCACCAACATCAACCACAATTAAGGAAGCAAAGGCACGTAGCAGTCGTGAAGATCATTGTTTTACATAGTAGGAATTTTATTTTTTGATATCTTTTTGACATATAAAAGGTTTCCCGTTCGAATTGAATTGAATTGGTTTGAATTGGTTGATTTTGATACTGAGGATCTGAAAACGGCAAAATCACTTAGAACAGAGCACACTCCAAATTCTTCCAACCCCCCCTCTCACAGCGCACAAGGTCAACATAAAAAAAAATACACAACGGTACCATTCATAAGATAAGTTAGATCAGCACTGTACCATGGATGAAACTTGGAAATTCTCTCAATGTTTTGGAGATAAAGGAGATATCGAGAACATCACCGAGGCGGATATTATATCCACCGTGGAGTTTGACCATAATGGAGATTTCTTAGCCACCGGTGATAAAGGTGGTAGGGTGGTTTTGTTTGAAAGAAATCAGCCCAAGAAGCAGAGTCTGTGTGAATATAAATTCTTTACTGAATTCCAGAGTCATGACGCTGAGTTTGACTACTTGAAGTCCTTGGAGATTGAAGAGAAGATCAATAAGATCAAGTGGTTGAAGTCGTTCAACAATTCATTGTATTTGTTGTCCACCAACGACAAGACTATCAAGTTGTGGAAGATCATGGAAAAGCAAATCAAGTTAGTTTCCGAGAATAATCTCAGCTCTGCAAACGGTGGAACCTCGAATGGAGCCGGTAGCGCCAATGGCGGTGCAGATATCCCGCTTAATTTGAAGAACCTCAGGCTCCCTAAGATGACCTTACACGATAAGTTGATTCTGGCGCAGCCTAAGAAGATATACTCTAATGCGCATGCGTACCATATCAACTCTATATCTGTCAATTCTGATCAAGAAACGTACCTCTCGCTGGACGATTTAAGGATTAATTTGTGGAACTTGGGCATAAGTGACCAGTCTTTCAACATTGTGGACATTAAGCCCAACAATATGGAAGAATTGACAGAAGTTATAACTAGTGCAGAGTTCCACCCACACCATTGTAACTTGTTTATGTACTCCAGTTCTAAGGGTACAATCAAATTGAGCGACATGAGACTGAATTCGTTGTGTGATTCTCACTCCAAGGTGTTCGAGGAATACTTAGACCCACTGCTGCACAACTTTTTCACTGAGATCACCCTGTCCATAAGTGATGTCAAGTTCAGCCACGATGGTAGGTATATTGTGTCTAGAGATTATATGACTGTGAAGATTTGGGATTTGGCAATGGAGCTGAAACCAATAAAGACAATAAATGTTCACGAGCATTTAAGAGATAGATTATGTGATACCTACGAAAATGATGCTATATTCGACAAGTTTGAAGTGCAATTTAGCGGTGATAATAAGAGCGTGATGACCGGTAGCTATAATAACAACTTTATGATTTATCCAAACGCAGTTGGTTCTAACTCCTCGGCTGCCACAGGTGCTGGTGCTGGAGGAGCAAGAACTAAGGCTATGAAGTTGAACAGAAAGAAGCCAAACAGCAAGAAAAAGAGAAATGATGGCTTTGTCGATGACGGAGACGATGAAGATGAAGATGATGACGACGACGATGATGACGAAGACGATGAGGATGCTACTTCGTCACCAAGAGTCAACAACGACACCTTCCCTCAATCGCCATCTTCCCAGATCGATGACGACGGAGAACAAGAAGAAATTGTCTTGCAGGCCGATAAGTCTGCCTTCAAATCGAGGAAGAGCAATAACGGGCCAACAAGAAGAAGATTAATGAGTGGTGTTGGAACCAACAATTCTGGCGACTTCGATAACATCGACTTCAAGAAGAGTATTTTACATTTGTCGTGGCACCCTAGAGAAAACTCCGTTGCAATTGCTGCCACCAACAACTTATACATCTTCTCCACTTTATGAATGAACGAATTGAAATTATTATAACCTTTTTTATCATTTTCTTCGTGTATCCTTACGTTAATCTAAGAAGTCTAAGTATTAGTTCAGTTCAATTCAATATAACCTAGCGGTGATCTGGTTGGTGATCTAGGTATTAGGTGAGCCGGTCTAGTATAACCTGATTAGTATGTTCGAGTCTTTGAGTTTTGTCTTCATTTTATAACATGCATTATTTACAATACATATCGTCCGATATTCCAGAGATCGTAGTTAATATAGTCCTCTATCCTTGTTCTTCGCCTCAGTAACTTACACTTCGGCAGTGCAATGGGAGAGCTGTAGTAGCCAATGCAAGAAATTGAGTTAGCTGAAGCTATCTTGCACTACTCTGTGTGGTTCTGGATACCAACTGTTTCACAACTATCACCGCCCGTGCATGGACAACAGTTCCTACAAGAAGCATCTTGCGGTGATACGAGCAAATGTGGGCGTGGGCTCTCTACAGGTGTACACACCCCACATCTACTCTTTCTTTCTCTCTCTACAATACTTAATCCAACACGGATTGTCTACTCTTCTACTTCATATATTGAATATAATCTATTCTAATGCTCGATGTGTCTGTTACAGTCATTGTTCCAGAACAAGGTCTTGTCACCATCACCCCAGAAGAACTTCTTGTTTCTGATGTTTTGGTAATCGTATTGGGTTGGCCATTCTTCGTCGGACAAATGCTTTTGGTGCTCTCTGTGCTTGGCGTGGTGCAATTCAATGTTGATAATTGGGACAGCGGCCAAGAGAATGGCTGGAATGGCAACAAAGTAGGTAATCTTCTTCCATAAGTTGGTAACACCTTCGGAGTGGTGGACCTTTTCTTCGTATTTCTTGATGAATTCAGCACCCTTCTTTGCGTCAAGCTTGAAAGCTGGTTCGTTGATGAACTTGGAAACGTGTCCGTGGCCGTGGCCGTGGGAGTTAAAACGTGTAAATTGACGTTGAAGGGATCTCTTAAACATGTTTGGATTTATGTCTTTGGGAGTAAGGAAGAGAAGGGGAAAAGAGCTATTGAATTTTATGATACCACTTTTTTTTTATTATTTTTTTCCTCTCACAGTCTGTGCACTCTGTTAGTTGTACGATTTGGTGCGTTCTATTTGCTTACTATGGTGCTAGTAGGGAATTGACTTGTATGGGTCGATCACACAAATTTTCATTGGTTGATATTGGAGGAAGTGTGCAGGATTTGTCTGTATGCAGGTCACGGAGGTGCTCCACTTGAGGGCACCACGAAGGGCACACTTGGATGCTGTGGGGGTAAAGTGAGGGTTGCTTTGGGGTGTATAGGTTTTGGTTAGCTCTACTACTTGCAAAGTGGACTGTTATTGGGAGCATGGTGCTGTAGCAAGAGGTGATCAGTTAATATGACGATGGACAGTGTGCAGGAACACATACTTCTATGTGCAGGTTACGGAGGTGCTCCACTTGAGGGCACCACGAAGGGCACACTTGGATGTTGTGGGGTTAAGTGAGGGTTGTTTTGGGAATGTACTCTACAGTTCACGCCAATGGAGGTGGAGGTGGCTTGATATAGGACTCGCAGACTGATTTAGGTGTATTATATCACTAGACTTTGAACAGTCAATATTGCCTTGTGTGCAGGAAGGATCCATCGCTCATTTTGTATAAGGCTTGGCAGAATTGGTGGGATCCTGGCGTAGGGCCCTATACAGCTGCAATTTGGAGGAAGATATAGCTTTACGGGCTACCTTAATTTCTAATTAAGCTGTAGGGTCCAGTCGTGTATAAAATCTAAATTTCTCTATGATACTTCTGTGTCTGAGGAGCATTTAGTTGGTACAATATTGCCTGCATCGCTCTTCTTTGGTGAAGCATTTGGGTGCAAATTATTTAGTTACTTTGAGATTTCCATGCATGATTATAAATAAATTACCAAAGCCTTACAGGCAAACTTCTTGCCTACGAAGGCAAGCAATTTTGAAAGACAGTTTGTTGCATACACTACATGATAGCTAATTCTACTTTGGTGGATGTAAATTGGATGGTTTTGCTTCCAGGTCTTCTATAAAAGTATATGGAACGTGCGTAATTTAGTGCAAATTGAATAAAGTTTATTTTGGCACCACTGTTAGCAACTGCTATAACACCGTTTGCAACTCTATTTCAGTGATTCTTTTTATAATATTTTTTCTATCTGTTTTCTCTGTTCTTTTTCTTTTCGTTTCCCAATCATCTATAGAATCTTCTTCTCTTCTGCCATTTCCTTTGCCTTAGCCAAAATTTGGTCCAATGAACTCTTGGGGTGTTCTTCCTGCTGTGATTTCCACTCCTTATATTTGTTCAATGTAGAAGATACTCTTACATCGAATGTCAGATGCTCCTTGGCTTCCATGTAACTCCAGTAATCATGGCGAATCTCAGGATATTTGAATTTCAAGTTTCCTTCATTGTCTACAAGCATAGCCTCAGTCAGTTTGCCGCTTTCAAGCTGTTTCAATTCTTGTCTGTGGAATTCAGTTAACTCATGGGTCATAAGATATTCCATTAATAAATCAGTATCTGATTTCAAATACTCAACCCAGTGGTCGTCTGACCATTTGCGGAACGGATCGAAATTTCTTTCGCTTCTATAGTTTCGGAATCCAGCGTCTATAGATCCCTGTGGAATTGGAACATCAGGCTGGTGACTTTTGGTCCAGCTTTGAAGCTTCTTCAAATCCGCATAGAGACCGATCTTTTGAAGGAATACCTTTGTTTTAAATATCTTCTCCACAATTCCCTTCTTCCTATATTCAGCAATGAGGATGTTTTCGTAATTGTTTACAATATAAGCTGGTACACCATCATGAAGGGTCAATCTAAGTGGATTTAATTCACTCAATGATGAGAAATGGTTATTTCTACAATTGTACAATTGACCCTGTTTGTTTCTTTCGTATTCGGAAGGGAAACCGGACTCTGGTAAATCCTTTGTGACGTATCTTGAGGAAGCTTTTGTTTCTGACAATGCTAGTGCTGTGATATCAATGTATGCTCCAGTGTCAACGTCAATGAATCTAGCATCAATGTTGTTTTCGCCCTTTCCACGGTCTCTTCGACTTATAAATGTGCCGCAGTCCAAAAAGTATCTACCATACCTCACTCCAGTCCCTGAGTAGCTTTCACCTTCTTCACCAAGATCTACAATTAAACTTTGGTTAAACATTTGTGAAATTTTATGCAAATCTGCAATTGGCACTTGAACATCGATATCAAAATCCCAGGGAAATGATATACCATTCCAATACCAAGAGAGTAAGGATCCATGTGCAATCCACGTTTTGATTTCGTAGGTTTGAGTTAATTGCAACCAAGCCTTGATTAGTCCAAATAAGGAGGGCTTCATTGTTTCGCCGCCATTGCTTACCCCATTAAAGAATCTCCAATCATAGTGAGCACCGAATGCCCAATTCTTTTCCTTCCTTAATAACTTAGCTTCTGAGAAGTACTTAAAGGAGTCCGTATCCGGGTTTGAAGAAAATTCCAACGAAGCTCTATATAATTCGTCAGAGGCAGACAATGACCCTAATTCCTTCTTTTGTTTATTCAAACCGGCCAAAATATTCTTAGAGTCGTCTTCGAATAAATCACTGGTCAATTCGATGCTTGGGTTCACTGAGGTATCTTTAGAGTTGGATTTACCTAACTTGGTGTTGAACTTGTTAAACTGTTCCTTTGCATCTATAAATACATCCTTATCTGGGTCAATAGATCTTACTTCATTGATATAGTCTTCAATTATCGGTGTGTTGATTAACCTTTCACGATTTTTCAAATCTTGGTTTACATTTACAATAATACCTCTTGATTTGACTTGGTTATCATCGTCAGTATTTTGAATAAGGAACAAGATCTTTTGAGGTGGGTCCATAAAGTCATTCAAGTAAGAGTTCCCATGAACTAGCCTCCTGTCTTGGGTAGTTCTTCCAGAGTACTGGAAAATATGGAACTTCAGACTAGATTGTGGATTATCCGCAATCCTTTGTAATTTTGCCTTAAGCTTAGCATCAGTGTGTTTATCTTTGATCACATATTCTAAATCATCGTCATTTATACAGTAACTGACCGGATTGTACACTTCCTGCTCTTTCTTGGCAGGGAAGACTTTAAAGATGTCATCGCACCTGAATGGCTCATCACTGAAGATGTACTGATCTAGTCTGGAGAGGTCTCTCCAGTCTGCCCAATGGAAGTACTTTACGTTTAAGTCATACGAAGAAATGCCAGCTTCTTCTTTAGTCTCTGTATCGTCGTTGTTGTTTGTTGTTTCTTGCTCCTCTCTCAGCTCCCTCTTTGACGTCCCGATCTGTCTGCTTAGATCGTGGAATAGCAATCCAAGAGTAAACCTCGGGTCGAATGTCTGGATTCTGGGACTCTGGTCCTTCTCGTCTATAAGGTATTTGGGCAATTTGATCTTGGTATCAATTTGTGCCTTCACATCTAACATGTATTTCAAGAACGTATCCTTCTCCTTCAATGGCTCTACCACGGCGTTGAGCTTATCGATAAATGAACCGCCCAGGTGGGAGTCATAGTCTATCATGTCCGAAACTGAAGTCCCCACAACCTTGTCCACAAAGTCCTGCCCCGTCTCAGTGAAAAGCATCCCTATCGTACATAGCCCGAGCACTAGCAAGAGAACGGAGACTCTTCTGTGTCTTCTGGATACTATCATCTCAGTCTTATCTTATGTACAGCGTGAGACTCTCCGACAATGGAGCTGATGATATTCAATATTAATAGTAAAGGAGGGACACTCTGCACAGTTCAGAGGAAAGGAAAGAATACGAGAATCCACTGCTTGGAAGGTATAGCAAAGCAAAAAAGTGTAAATCAATCTAAATGGTCGCCTACTCCTACTTCGGGATTTGACTTTGGCGTGAGAAAAAAATTGTTCTCTCTGCGTAAGCTAAAAGTTGCTGTAGGAGGAGTTAAACTAGAATTGGAAACGAAAGAGGAATGATTACAGATGTGCAATTGAGCCTTGTTCGGTGAATAGAGAGCCTACGAATGCTGAGGAGCCTTTTCCTATTAAAGCCAGGGCTTAGCTGGAAGTATTACCAGGTAGTGGAGTATTCTCCTTGACCGGATTTGATCTGTTTTGCTTTTCTTTTTTTTTTTTTTTTTTTTTGGTCGTAGTTTTTTCCCTCATTGGCACGTCAAAAAAGTCAAACTGAAGTATTTTTTAGCCTATTTGATTGTTCTCACGTGCGAAGTTGCATTAAGGGGAATTCCATCACAAGAGAGTTGTGTGTTGATGGGGACGAGGAGCCCGGATAGGGCAGTGTAATTGGGTGTGTTTGTTAATGTATGGGAGGAATAGTGTGCTTTAGGCAATTTGTGAAATGAATCCTCAAGGAGTAGTTTCCGTAGCTACTACTAATTCGTGCGCCTAAGTGTAACCTTCGCACTTATAGATTACCCTATATGTAGAATGACCCCGCTACTCAATTAGTATGGTGGAAACAAAGTTTAGATATCGCTTTTTGAGTTTGAGATTGAGCTGCTTATTATATCCCCCTCTGTGAGCTTGCAACTGCTAAGTCTCTAGAGCTTTTTGACCGCTGGTGCTTCTCCCTCTATATTCTTGCTTTTTTTGTTTTTTGTATGCAACGATCGTGTCCTAGTTACCTGGTATCATTTGGTCTGCAGCTTGGATGTTGCATTGAGCGGACGGCCCCTCAGAAACAATTGTGCTCACTATTTTCATTGTTATAACGCTCATGCAGTTCTGTAGGGCTCTTGATGCAGGCGCGGTCAAGTACCCACACTACTTTATTTGACACACATAAAGAGAATTATTATATGCTTTTCAATAAGCCTTGCTTGATACTCAGAGTTCTTACTTGATCGTGTTTCACTTATAGGAATTTCCTGCAGTTGGTGCTAGTTTCTAGTGGCAGCTGAATACTCCTCTCTGAATTATTTTAGGGCGGGGTTTCAAGCCTTGGTCGTGAAAAATGAATGTTTCTCTCACCTACTTCCATATGCTAGTAAATAAAAACGTGCTGAGTTCATGTATGAGCCAAAGTTATTTTCTGCCCAATTAAACACGAAATGTATGCTACGTTAACGCATAAACCTCAAATGGAATAAACCTAAAAAAATATTTTAAGTGAAAAGCCGGAAATCTGAATCTGATGGAAGATGAAATTACCTGTTATAGCTGAAGCAAAAAATAATTATGTGTACTAAAGAGAGCCTTGTTGAAATGTGTTAGTCGGAACAGGTGCAGAGCTATACAGCATGCAATACACAAAGAGATCTACATTGACATCTTTTGGCCAATGTCTTCCTTGCTGAACGCTTTACCCTACATACTTGCCTCTTTCCCCTTACTTAAACGGGACTTCTAGTAATACAGAGGCTTTACTATTTCTTTCTCGTTTTGTGTAACCGTTTAAATCAATTTACGAGATGGCACTTTTTTTCTTTCTCTATGTCATGGTTCCTAAATTTCACTCTATGATGTCATAAACAAATCAGTTGTAGCTTCGTTCTTTTGCGCTTCTTATCGACCTGTAAATGAGGATTGCATGTCTCCAGTTAAACTCTATTATAGGGAAGTTACAGCAGAATATTAGCAATGCTAATCAGATAGTTGAGACATGTCTACTTAAATTGGATAAACCCTTCGACTTTTTGATATTGCCAGAATTAGCACTTACAGGATATAACTTCCCCAGTCGAGCTGCAATTGAGCCTTACTTGGAGGTGAAAGCAATAGGACCAACTTCCAAATGGGCAGTGGAGATGTCTCAGAAACATAAATGTTTCACCCTCGTTGGATATCCAGAGTGGGACGAAACATGTCAAAAGATTTTCAACTCTGCCATTTTAACTGGGCCTGATGGATCCATATTATATAACTATAGAAAAACATTCTTATATGAGAGTGATGAGAATTGGGGATGCTCAGAAAGTGAAAATCCAATCCAATTTGAACCTTTTGAATTAGTCTTGAATAAGGGGTTTTATTTGGACAATGAACCCAAGTTGAAACTGATTATTTGCAATATTGGGATTTGCATGGATCTAAACCCGTATAAGTTTGAAGCTCCATTTGGAAAGTTTGAGTTTCTGTTAAGTTGTTATCAAAACATGAGCAAGCTCATTCTATGCCCGATGGCGTGGTTATCCCCAAAATCACCTTCTATTCAAGAAGATAAGAGTATTGTACTTCCTGATCAAATTCAAGAAGTAGAGATAAAGTATGATACAGGTTTTAAACAAAAAGCTGAAGAAACGAAAGTGAACCAAGGTCTGTTGCCAGACATGTCTACCGTGAATTACTGGATTCTCAGATTTCTTCCCTTCTTGAACCACCCTGGAGTTGACTTACCTAGATATTACAGCAAGGTATCCTTGGTGTGTTGCAACCGGTCGGGTCAGGAAGGAGATGTTTTGTATGGGGGTTCAACACTGATTTACCAATTCAAAAATGTTAGCGATCCACCATCTTTGGAGACTGGCATAAAAAATAACAGTGTAGAATACTACGGGAGTTTAGGAACTGCGGAGCAGGGGATTATCGTGAGGGACTTGGACCTAGAGTGAGGTGAGAATAAATAAAAGGTATGGTACAAATTAGGTTAAAGTAATACTATGAAGTTACGAAACTCGCATATGCAATGTAGATTGAGGCATTCCAAAAAGAATCGCTGGATATTTTTTTAGGCATACCTAAACGGGTCGCCAAACGTTATTTTCTGTGTTGTAGAGATTATACACTCAGTTAAGTCCGATAATGGGCTAGCCGTCATTGGAGCCGTGTTAGTGAGTGTTAGTGATTGAGTGGGTGGGTGTGTGTGTATGGGTGTGAGAGTGTGAGAGTGTGGGTGTATGTGTGTTATGGATGGGTATGGTTCTTCGCTTCATTCACCGCGGACAAAAGATAAAGGGAACGAATTAAAGTATTTTCCATAAACAATACCCAGATCATTTTCACCCCCACTGGCGAATGAAGCATCATCGCGTAAGCGTGTAAGACACTGCATCACCTATTACGCTATGAAAAATGACACATCATAACCATTGTGTTTTCTTTTCTGACTGCCTTTAGTGCTCCTCTGCTCCTCTGGTGTGGGGGTCGTCCCTGCATCGTGCCGCAAGGTGCGCGTTTTTGCGCGTGACTCCGATTTGCCGAACTACGGTAACACCCACAGACTGCTCGCACTCACCGGCGTAGATAAGGTGATGCAAGGATATCGCTCCAGAAAGTGGGAGAGATCGAGTTCACCGATGAGCTTTGTGGAGCTGTGAAGTGTACCCCATTATTGCATATACTATACTCCTTTGAGGCTAAGCTATGTATTGGCTTTTTTTTCTATTCCGCCTGTTTCACCTTCCCTTCCTTCTAAACCTTAATTGTCACAAGAGCCTTTGCTGTATTTGATTCGCCTGGCTTTTGTTAAGATTTAAGCAATCGTTCGAAAACAGTAAAAATCAAAAAATAAATTGGAGCATGCATGAAAAAAAAAGAAAAAGAATGGAGAATTCATGCAAATCTATGGGCAAACTTACACTGTTAAGGTTTGATTACATTGAAAAGGCTTGGGTTGCATATTGTTGAAAGGGTTATGATTCCTTAAAGTTTTGTAAGGTGGTGATAGTTTTCATGAAGTTTACTTTTCAGTTTTCTCTGTTTCTTCGCTTCTTTCGGTTTTCTTTTATTGGCAAGTCTGTTGATTTCATTCATTCATTCTTTCATTCCTCCGTCGATACCCCGAACCTTGCGCGGGATGATAAAATTTTATAGAGCTGGGCGTAGATCAATATACTTGGGGCTCGTTGTAGTGCTAGTATTACTTTTCCCAGTATGGAGATCGGTGTATTTACAATCGGGCTATAACAAAGTCGTAGAAATTAAGTTGAATCAGTGGAGTAAGCAAACTCGGATAACAGTAGACTTCGAGGATAAGGATAGCGCAGCTGCTAAGGCCTTGAAGGAGCTTCGAGACAAGAAGTTGAAGAAGGACATGCAACGGAACCATGACCTCTGGGAAATTAACCCTGAGTTGGAAGGTAAGTTACCATTAGACGTTACCATTCCTGAATATTACACAGATAAGCTGATCACCACGCCGCCTGTGCAACCTTTCGATCCAAGGTTTAACATAGGAGTTTATTTGAATTACATCCTAATGAAAACCAAGAATAGCAAGGAAAATGAAAAACTCGCTATACCATTTAACTGGAAGGATTGGATAGATACCTCCATCTTGGACAAATACGCCTTATACCAAGACAAGCCAACCTGTAACCAAATATTCAGTTTGCCGAAGAAGCTTTCTGAGCTGGACAGAAGGTACATTAACCCAGACGACTACTGTAAGCAAGAATCACTGTCATCTCATGGCTTCAAAGTCATTAGGTCACCGGGACTCCAATTCATAAAAGGCAGTGTCATAGCTGGGAGGTCTTACTTAACTAATGAAATGTCTGCACCTCATAGGGTTGTGTTCTTGGGTAGTTCTGGAAGAGATCTGGTACAGTTCGGGTTTGAAAAGTCCGACAAGACTATCATAACTAATGGAGTAGTTCAGCAGTTGATCAAGAGCGGACAGGTCGAAGGAACCATAGATGTGGGAAAAGCTTTCAAGGAGATGGAATCCAAATTTATCACTCCTAACAAGAATGAACTTCCCTACAAGCGTGAATTGAAGAAGGACTCTTTCTTGGTATCTCCTACTACAATAATTTCACTGTGGGAGAGCAGTAAGCAACTGAAGAGAGATGAGCCAAAGGAGCAGAAAGCTGCATCTAAGGATGACTCAAAGAAGGAGGATTCCAAGGCTGGAAGTGAAGAACAGCCTAAAGCTGGTGATGCCAAAGCTGAGAAGCCTAAAGCTGGTGATGCCAAAGCTGAGAAGCCCAAAGCTGGTGATGCCAAAGCTGAGAAGCCCAAAGCTGAGGATACCAAAGCTAAATCACCTAACCCTGCTTCCATAAAGTTATCTGATCCAGCAACTTTGAGCCAATTCTTCGTAGACTCGCTCAAAGGTTCTATACATCACAAAGATGACCCCAAAAAGTACTTCACAGAGACACAACTCGTTGATTCAGAAAGAGAACGCAAGGAAGACTACCACTACGACTGGAGATTCTTCAATGGATTCAGCACTGCCACATCAGAATATGAACATGAAAACTTAATCATCCACCAGTTGACAAGAGTGTGGCTCAAATTCACTCAATCCAATGACATCAACACATGGTTAGCACATGGTTCCTTATTGTCGTGGTACTGGAATGGGATGGTATTCCCTTGGGATTCAGATATTGATTTCCAGATGTCCGTGGAAGACTTGTATAAACTTGCAGCTGGGTTCAATCAATCCATAATTGTAGAAAACATTTTCGACCAAAAAGGAGCTTTCCAAGGTTTAGGCCGTTATTTCTTAGATGTAGGGTCGTCCATAACAGTCAGAGAGAAGAAGAACGGTAATAACAATATTGATGCCAGACTTATCGACATTGATACAGGGTTCTTCTTAGACATTACGGGGCTCTCTATAAGTGACCTGAACACCCCAGACAGATACAAGAAATTGCAGGGTAAGAGTGATTTGCTGAAATTGCTGAATTTCGAAAGGAACAAGGCCTTGAACGTATACAATTGCAGAAATTTGCACTTTAGCTTATTCGACGAAATCAGTCCATTAATTTTGACCACTATTGACAACTTACCAGTGTATGTTCCATCGAAATATCAAGCAGCATTGGAGGTAGAGTACGAATCGTCGTCTTTAATTGAGGAAAATTTCTCTCACTATTTCTATATGAGCAACTTCAGAATGTGGGTCGAAACGCAGAAGGCGTTGGATTATATCGCTTCACCTAAGAAGTATATTAAACAGTTCCAAAAGCGTGTTGTGGGTGCTGTTGAAAAGTACAGAATAACTAGATTGGGTGCCAAGCAGCATATAGACATCTTACAACAAAACTCATTGTTGATTCAATATGAATTGGGTCATACAATTGCAAAGAATCATGAGCACGAAATAAAGCTTTTGAATGCAAAAGACTATGAAGCTAGCGAAAAATTCACCAGAAAGAACTGGAAGGATAACAATAAACCATTGAGGAAAGATTTGTTCCTGTACAAGTACTTCAAAGATAACTGGAGATGGGATAGAGCAGTTCTGGCTTTGTTGGAATTAGTGGTAGTTTACGAGGGTGGTGAAGGTAGGTCAGAAGCTTCCAAGCCACAGCAATTGAAGTATACAAAAGGTTTTGCCCCTACTTAGTAGGGCGCAGCGCTAGAGCCAGTGGCTATTGTAAGACAAGCATTAGAAAGGATAAGAAAGGTGATTATTTAAGCTTTAGGTAATGGCATACTATAGAAGAGAAAAATAAGAAAAGAAAAAAAACAACAAGTGGGCATCTAAAATGAACATACGAGGTTCATTAGCTCTAAAAGACACTGGCCTGTTCCTAGTACTGCGTGGACTGTTCACTATGAAAAAACTGTCCTAGCAAAGGCTAAGTACTATTGTAAGAAGCGATGGGTATGGGCGTGGGTGTTTGGGTGGATGGTGTGTTGTTGTATGCAGGCTCATTCTAAATATAGCTTTTCCTACGATCCATGTAGACCAACCCCTAATGGCATTACTGGAAGCTAAAGGTTAATAATTTCCCAAGAGGAGCGGACGGCAATCGAAAAAATTAAAGGGATAGAAATAAGGAATAGTTAAATTTCAGACAAGTATGTAAATAAGGTAGCATTATTAGGGTAATGACATCTGAAGGAGGGACCATCTCCCAAGTTTCATTTCCTTTACCATAGACATCGATTATAACAATAAACGAATATATTTGAACCCCGTAATGCAAAATTCCGAACAGGACGGACCAAAAATTCATGGAATGTTTATACCGAAGTCTCTAACTAGTTTCAAGTTTAAATGTGATTCAGGGGGAGATGAGGTTACTTCTAATCAGCAGATGCTTGTTCTCCGTTTGATATTAAATGAATGAGTGTAGGGAGGCTCAGGTGAAAAAGAAAGAAATTTGTCACTGCATAGAAACCCCCGAAATAGCAATGATAAAGCAATTATGACAGAGAAGAAACCAGTAATTCCATATAGAGTTAAATGTGACTAGCCCCCGAACTGAAACAACTGAATTCAAAGATAACAATAAATAACCTAAACTGGGCCATTTCACATCGTTCTGCTTTCCTCTGGCAAAACTTGTCAAACTCTGCCTAAATTCCTCGTCTATTAATCTTTTCTTATTTTGCTTTGACCCAAAAGGGTTTAAGTTTTTACTGGTTACGCGCCCTGCTTTCTAGCCATGAGCCCCGTGGTAATTATCCAACTCTGTATTGCACTTTAACTAATCGAGAAGTTTCACACTTCATCTTGAATGCAGAAAATAAAGCATAATAGGAAGAAAAAAAGGAACGGAAGTCCTTCACCATTGATTGCGAACTGTTCCATCCAGCTTATTATCGACATTACAACTGCAGCTGAGTAACAAGTGGGTAGAATTGTTATCTGTGGGTTATGTAGATTGCTGTTGTTGGTAAATTTGAGGAGTGGAGGAAATATAGGGTGTTTGACAGAAGCCAACTCTAAATAGCGCAAAAGCTAATCTTTGAAAGAAGATCTAGTTATCATAGCTCCAAGCAGATTAGGCTCATATTCACACAACAGACGAATAGACTTCCCTATTTGTTATTCTTCTGGTGAAATTCAGTTGAGTAATGGCGCATTCTTAATTCTTCTTCTTTGGTATCGCTTTTTCTTTTTCCTTCTTTTTTTTTTTTTTTTTTCTTTTTTTTTTTTTTTCCTTTTTCTTTAGTTCGCCTCACCTTATCATATCAAAATTTTTCCTAGTCATATAAAAGGGATAGACTTCCCATCCGTTTATTCTTTTATTTTAGTTTCCTTTCTTCTTTCGTTTAACTAATCAAAGTACTATAATCATAATGCAATTCTCAAAAGTTTTAGCTACCTTAGCCGCCGTCTCAGCTGTCTCAGCTGCTAACAACACCTCTAACAGCTCCAATGTTTCCACCGCTACTGGTGGTGCATCCTTCGCTGCTCAAGCCAACGTTGTTGGTATTGCTGCCGCTGCCGCTGCTGGTGTTGCTTTATTATTTTAAGTAAATACCTACAATTAATTGATTCAAAACTATACATATTAGTATATTTAATTTTATAAATTTTTGTTTTATTCATATTTGTTTCGGCATGTTTGCCGCCTAGTCTGCCCAGCAGACTACTATGTATTATTTAATTTAATATCTTATATTTTCTTCAGAAGAACACTGCCCTGTAGAGATTAAATTGTAGAATATCGTAGAATATAGTAGAGGAATCTGCTCTGTGGACCCATGCAACGGGTCATCTCCACCTCGTAGGGTCATGAGTTAGATGCTTCCAAGGTCCATTACATCAATCTTAATTGTGGCTCTGTGAGGACGGCAAGTCTGAAAAATAGAAAAAAAAAAAATTCCTTTTAGGAAAAAAAAAAGAAGAAGATAAGGCGGTTTGAGCATTTGCCAAAAAATAATCTCATCTAATCGTCAATTTTGAGATGAGAATGGCTCCAGTCTCAATGACAATGTACCATGGGTATGGCGAATCGTTGACGATAGACGACTTTAAGGATTGGAACTGAGAAGATGGCGATCTCTAGAGCATTCAGTAAAAAAAAATAGAAAATCGGCCCAACACTTTTCAATTTTCGTCATCTGCTTCGGGATCTATGGAATACTGGGAATGCAAGAAAAGCGTGTAAGTTTTTCCAAGCTTACCCACTAAGCACAATTAATGTAATTGTGAATCGACCCACTCACAGTATCTCGATGTAAGAGAATTACGCTTTCTATTTTTACACGTTTCATTCTACTTTCGGTAAGATAGTCCATTTTAGCTAATCAGGAATTCATTCCATCTCTCGAGTCTCTGATAACTGCATTTGTTCTCGTTGCTAGGGACTCTCAGGGATAAATTAAGGTAGATAAGAATATTATCCAGAATTGAAGCCATCGCTGTGGCGAGGGTGAGTGAGGTAAGCACGTTTCGGGTGAGGGACTGCAGATAAATACCTTTCATGTATGACTGCACATAATCTCTTTTTTAGCTTTTACATGAGTTTTGGTGTTAGTACTATGGCGCTAGCAGTAGTGGTGCAACAAGGCTCGGTGAATCGCAACATGTCTTTGCTAAATACTGCGTGCTTATTACGAAAGATGCTATCTGCTGATATGCTAGCTTGGCGAAACTTCTCTAATTTCGGCCGCTAATACTGCCCAATGCAGAGCCATTACTACTCTGTGAATGAGCTATCCTGGCTCATACAGGACGACTCTGAGGACTTACTTGGCGGAAGCATCAGAGCTCCATCTACAAAAAAAGAAAGGGTACTTTTTCACTTATCAGATTAACTTATTCCTTTTTAGGTTTTCTTGGGTTATTTTCCTCATATATGTCTACATATATCCTATTTTCTCTACAAACTTTTTCTTGCTAACTCGATAACTGCTTCCTTGGTTTCAGCACCCCCGATAAATCCAGCAGCATGCACAAAAATACACCCAGGAACACCAGTCAAGTCGCTTAACGCTTGGTCTCTAACACCTCTCCATGGTTCTAATAAACCCTTTCTGAAGTCAAATGAGGTAGAAGTTACAGGAACAGTAGAGATTCTCCATTTGGAGGAAGAATCTTGGAATAAGACAAACTCGATTTCACCTTCCTTGCCATTTTCCTTTTCAATGCTGTACAAATGTTCTTTCCATGGGCAGAATTTTTCTAATACTAAAATCTTACCTGACTTGTCAACGTCAAATCTAGATTCGAAACCTTGGGAAACGAAATTTTTAGCTGGGAGCCATGATTTACCATATCCATCGAGTAAGTTAACAAAAACAGTTCCCATTAATTGAGAACTAGTGGTAAATGCAGCGTCATAGTCAGCATCAGTAGGGTCTACGAGCCATGATGGATTCAATTTAGACACAATAGATGGCAAGGTAATATTTTTGTCATTGAATTTCTTAGAGGCCTCAGCTTCCTTGCTATAGTTATCAATCCCATTATCATTGGCATCCAAGGCTTCAATAAACTCTTTGTAAATCTTCAAGTAAAGCAATTCAACGTTAGCATCCTGGATAGATAAGTCTAAGTGATGAGAAATAATCTCCTTACCGAAATGCTTATAGATAAGACCTGCAGATGATAACTTGGTCTTAAATTTTTCTGAGAAGGTTTCGCTAAATTCACGTTGGTGATGGTCAAAAAACTTAACACCGTCATATTTTCCACCAACATCAATAACAATATCTGATGCTTCCCAATCTTCTGGCTTTCTTGATCTGATTAATTCACTGTCAGCATATTTAGGCAAGAGCCTTAACATATAAACTGCGAGAGATTCATCCGCATGGAATGATCCTGAGTGAGTACAAACTTTCAACACCATTTTAGCCTTTTTAGCTATAGACATAATATTCACTACAAAGGTGTTTTTAGTAATAACCAAATTTCTATTGGAAAAAAGTGTTGATGGAAAAAAATATTATGCATGAAAAATGATATAGAACACCAGTGTGCATATTATACTGTTTTGCGATGGGCCGTTGTTATATGTAGGAAATGGACACACCATGTTTGAAGCGCCTCATACCAGAAGTGTTAGATACCAATACATTAGAGGAGAGATGAATATTGTATATTTGAGGTAATTGGATCATTTCATAAAATTCTGGAGGACTCCTCGTTGTTTACGTTTTCTTTTCAGCCTTTTTCCTGAACAGTTTTAAGTGCGTGACTACCTCATTGGGTAACCCTCTCGAGTAAGCTGGCCATGGCAAATGGCTGCAATTAGCTACATAATGTCTTCTAATCAACTTCCTCGGTCAATAAATCGAACAATGCTCCCAACACTCTTTTAGGGTCAGCTCTAAGTCCATTATGGAAGAAATCACTGGTGATATACTGTCTCAAGTTTCCATTGTCCTTGAACACTTCCTTCTTAACTCTCCTGGTTATGTCAAAATCAACGTATTGATCGTATACATAAGTGGATGCAACAATTGGCACTTTTTCCCAGGTGATGTTTTCCAACACTTCAACGTCATACAATTTATTCCATTCCTTATAGTTATGGAGAGCATACGCTAATTTCTTCAACTTTCTTAACTCTGAATAGTCTTCATACATAGATTTGTAAACCATTTCGCCTGTAAAGTACAACGGATAATCACTGCCCAACTTATGAGTGTTCTTGGAATACACATAGTTGCCATTCTTGGTCATGTATCTCAATCTATCAGCGCTCCAATTGGAGCTTTCGAATGAAGGGTTGTTTCCATCGCAGTATATAGCTTCTTGGAAAAGTGCGTAGATGATGTTGGTATCAAACGAATATTGCAGTTGAATTTGATTTAATGTCTGGTAAGTTGGTTTTCCAAAATATTCCAATTCATAGTCAAATTTCAATACAATCTGATGGATACCATCAGTTCCACCAGTTGCACCGAAGTTCAAACCTAACGTTTGGAATCTTTCTACTGAAAGGTTTCCTCCGTTCGGTAAAGTTACCTGATTCTCATCCAAATATCTAGCTATTTTCAACACTTTATTAGCATCATGGGGATATTTCTTATAATAGTGGACGTTTCTTTCTCTAGTTCTTTCATAGGTAGCAGTATAAACATCGTCAACTGTAAAATTAACTGGGGGTACACCACCAGTGATAATTGCTTCCTTTACCGAATCTGGATATTTGGATAAGTACGTGAAGATACAAAACCCTCCATAGGATTGGCCAATTAAAGACCATTTTCCATTACCAAGCAAATCCTTTCTAATCAATTCCGCATCTGCCACAATTGAGTCAGCCCTAAAGTTTACAATATAATTTAATTGCGCTTCTACATCATTAGATGAGAGAATAGTCTCGGGTTCAATAGGTGTACTGTATCCGGTACCTCTTTGATCTAAGTAAAAGATTTGATAGCCTTTGCCTAGTAATTCTGTGTTAATCGCATCTTTATCGGTCGGGGAATTACATGGAAACCCAGGACCTCCTTGCAAGTACACTATAATTTTTTGGTCTGAATACTTCGGTAAAAAGCCTTTCAATTCTTTACCTATCGCACTCTTATAGCTGCTGTGAATTTCTTCGTCATACTTGAGTGTCAAAGTTCCACAGACATTAATTGTTGCACCAGGTGAATTGTACGAGAGGGGAGCTTTGTACAAGACCCTAAAGTTAATGATATCTCTCAATCTGAAGCTGTCTATGATCTTGCTCATCTTGTCTTTGCTTTAAAAAAGAATAATGTTTTCTGGGGTTGCACATTTCTAAAGTTTTTGAAATTTCGACATGACTGAAGACAAACGGCACCATGCGGCTTCAAATTGACCATGTTCTTATTCTCAATGTTCTACCCAAGTAAGACGTTGTGCGCTCTTGGCGTGATATAGAGGATTTAGTCGTACAAAGAGTTTGTTAAAATATCACAAATTATTTTTATTGAATCCGTTTTTATTATCCTAAATAATACTCAAAAGTAAATCTTACTTGTTAAAATTCTCTAATCTACTCATACAAAGATACGAAAACCCCGTCATAGTGGCACATAGTTAATTGCTCGTTCTTTGCACATGGGTAAGGTCTATCATCTCTTGATTCCAAATTGGGGAACAATTGAACTAACCTTGTGATAATATAGGCAGCTTCCGTCAAAGCAAATTGTTGACCCAAGCAAATTCTTGGCCCACCATTGAATGGTAAATAAGCCCAACCATATCTACCACCTTCGGCCCATCTCTCAGGTTTGAATTCTAAGGAATCCTTACCATAGAATTTTTTCATTCTGTGAGTAGAGAAAATATCATAAGCAACTGTAGTACCCTTTGGCACGAAAAGTTTTTCGGATCCGTCACCACCACCATATGGTAAAGTAGTATCTTTTGTAGTGGTCCTATAATTCAAAGGAACTGATGGATAGAGTCTCAAAGCCTCATTAATGATGAATTTCAAGTATTCACATTTCTTTAATGATTCGAACGAGATGTCATCCACATTTTCTCTACCAAAATGAGAGTAAACTTCCTCCTTCAACTTAGCCCAAATCTCTGGGTTTCTAGCTAATTCAAAAAATGTAAATGACAATAAACCTGCAGTGGTATCTCTACCTGCAATCAAGATATTTAACAATTGATCTTGTAAAACCTTTGGATTTCTTGTTTCCTTGACTAATTCGTATAAGAAGACATATCCTTGAGGGTTAGTCTTATCCAAATCTTCTGGATTAATTTCCAAAGCCTTGTTAACATAATACTTTGCAAACTTGTGAACATTGGCACATGCAACTCTAAATTCCTTAGGGTTGATTAATGGATAGAAAAATTGACTCCAAGATCTGGTAGCAAGGTAACTTTGAGCCAAGTTGAAACTTTCTGCAAAGTTCTCTCTGCCATCAAAAGCATTGGTTTGGGAAATTCCAATAGATTCATCTTGCAAAGTGGCAACAGATTCTCCGAATAAAAATTCAGAAGCAGTGTCAAGGGTTAACTTGAAAAATAAATCCTGTAAATTAATGGTACTACCCTTGGCATTTCTAACATGACTAGCGAAATATTGCAAATGAGGTTCTAAAGCTTGGACATGAGCAATTTGTTCTCTTGAAAACTGTGGTCTCAACATTGCTCTAGAATGTTTCCAACCTTCGCCATCCAAAGTGAAAATCCCGTCTCCTAATAATGGTAAGAAATGTTCATGTCTGGTACCAAGAGCAAAATCATTGAATTGCGTGGCCAAGATTGCCTTTATGTTTTCTGGATCTCTAGTAAAATAGATCCTAACACCAGCTAACTTTACTAAAAACGTATCACTCAACTCTTCAAACTGTTCATGGGTCCAATCAACGATTTCTCCCTTTCTCTTCTTGGTTAGTACAGTGCGGAGTAAGGGAATCGAGAAAAACTGAGTGTCAAGTGAAATACCATCTTTGGACTTAGTGTTTCTCTTGAAAATTGCAATCTGAACCCTACGGTAAACGTAAAGGGAAAGAAGCACTGTAAAAATCAATCCCGGAATACTGAAAAGAGACGATTTAACAGCATCAAGCTCAATAGTCTTAAACTTCATGTTGCAAAAAATTAAAAATGAAAGGTCCTAGTTTGATTTTCGGACTTGTGAAATTACGCAGGTGCTGAACTCCGTCGGACTTGTTTTTATGGCACTCTGAAAAATCTCAAGGTGATATAAATAAATACTGTTAACAATGCAATGAAAACTGAATAAACTTGGAATGAAAACCAGGAAAAATTATTTTGCTATTTTGCCTTATAGTTGTATTAATCCAAGAATGAAAGTGAATTAGTAAATTTCTTTAAAAGTCAATGTGATTTTGCTTCTATGTATTTTTATTTATATAATTTATTCAAGAGGGGAGTACTCCTACATATTCCAACAAATTGCCGTCGCACCTCTATTGAAACGCCTATTACCATTTAAACAATTAAGATTGGGGAACATACATCAAGCTAAAACTAAGTTCAGATGCAGTCCCTTCTCCACCTCTCTTGTACCAAACCCTGACTATTATTTTACTCCAGTTGCTTCTCCCCAAGCATCAAATTTCCATTTTGAGTAGCATGTGAATTTTTTTTCCCCACATGATTCTGAAGATCGCACCCAGGCACCCAGCTATACAGAGTGATTAAAATAGTAAACAGCCTAGTTTCACAGCTCCCCACTTACTAACAAAGCAACAAGAATTTCTGGCCGAGCACTTCCTAAATGTAATGGTGCATATTCGAAATAGGAACTTTAAGGTTGCAAAATCGACATTGTTATGTACCAACAACCCAGTAGATCTGAGATGCTGTGTTATTATCAATTGGGAACGGATCAATTTTTCAGCATGTGAAAACAAGTAGTAGTAAAGGTGTTCAACTGCGTAGTTTCTATTCTTTTCATATGACTTATTGCTAAGGGAAGAAGGCAATGAGTCTTGCTTTATTAGAGAAGGGAAGTTGAGTTAGTCAACCTAATTTTTAGATCTTAAACTTTCCTGTGATAATCGATGTGCCTTTATTTCTCATTTACTATAGTTCCTTTACCATTTGCCATCGTTGTGTATTTCGTTCTATCTGCGTCATTGGTAAACTCGATTTCGATATCTGAATTTGAATCTGCATCTGAATTTATCATATCTGGCTTTTGTATGGTCCTTTCGCTAGTAATGAATGGTGATGATTCTAGCCGTGAATTCAAATTATTAGAATAATTTTGATACTCACTGATGTTCTTATCCCACTTCTGCTTCTTGTCCATTTTATCCCTCAAGGAAGCGGTAAGCTTCTTACTCAGATTACTCCGACTGCTCAATTCGAATAGTTCCTGTATATTCTCTGAAAGGAGTTTCCGTCGTTTAGTTGGGCTCTTGTAAATTTCTTCTTCATGTGCAATGGTTGAAGTTGCTGCAGGATTGAAACCTATCTTGCTGACAATGTTAGGGTTGAATGCAATTTTCTCATTTCTTTTGGAACTTGAGGTTATTATAGAGTCTGAAGTTTTGGAACTTGGCTTGGAAAGGCCAAGTGACCTGAGAGATGCTGCTGATTTGATGTTATTAAGATTTTTTATAAGTTCATCGTCCTCTCTGGCATCTTTAAGCTTCCTCCTTTTCTCTGCTAGGTTTTCAAGCATCTTAGGATTTGTGTATTCGTCCTTGAAAAAGGCTTTACCGGAGTAATATAAATTAGGATCTGGTTGACTTTTATATTGAGAATAATCAGTAACAATCCCTCCACTGAAAGGAGTACTCTTTTTATTATTTTGTTGCTTGCTTCCCACATACACAGCCTGCCTGGTACCGTCGCTCTTCGAAGGAGACTTCATTGTAATGCTCCCATTAAGTTCCATTCTTTTACTTCCTGTCTTTCTGATCGCCAATTCTTGATGAAAGTTACAATATTCTGTCTTCTTGGTGTCTACTGGTGTCAGACATCTGTGTCCGTCTTTCTTTATAGATTTGCAAAACCCAAAATACCTAGCACTACCAATTTCAATGATACAATCACAAGAGTCATCAAGTACGAGATTGAATCCTCTTGGGGATTTCTCTTGGTTTGTGTTTGTGTTTCCAGCACTGCCATTTAGGGACATTCTGAATGGCTTGATAGTTGGGTTCAATATACCTATAACATCACCAACTCTCAATTTCCAGTACTTTTCGTATGCCTCCTTGAATAGCAAAATATCTACCGATATGTTGTTAAAGTTCCCTATGGACAACTTCATATATTTGGACTTTTTGCTATCATTGGTGAATTTGGTTTCTCCTTTCAGTAGCAACGTACCAACTAGGACCCAATTTGGGTACTGTGGTTCTGTAAATAGAGGAGGATACACCTTAGCAAAGAACTTCTCTATAGTTAAGATCTTTTTGTCAGAGAACAATTTGTCAACTTCGCCAGGTGTGTAGTATCTTTTACGTAAAGTCACCAGTGAATGTAGATCTCGAGACTCTCTGGAATCTTCCTCTACTGGTATATTTCTCTGCTCAGGTATGTCGTTGAACGAGAACTCTCTGTCTATGGGGTCTACAGATTTAACTGCCTTGGAAGTAGACTGGAATGAAGACGCAAAAGACGAGCTTTTGCTTCCGCTGCTACTCGTGCTACGGAGTCCGTTGCCAAAATTGGCTCCAGAACCGCTACTACCACTCCTAGTGCCATTGGTGATACCGCTACGGGTTTCCACCGCACCCTCTTTGGTTGCAATGTTCGGGTTCACTTTGTCCACAGTGAAAGTTTCTTCGTTTTTCTTCCATATTCCCAATCTTGAAGTATTTCTGCTTCCTGGTGTAGGAGATGGAGACCTACTTCTCGATATTTCGACCGTCCCATCGCCCAGATCATTCTGTCTATTTCTCTTCCTCTCCTTCTCTAGCTTCTTTTTCTCCTTTAATCTCTGCAACTTAGCCTCATATTCCTTCTGTAGATCGATCAACTCGTCGTCTGATGACTCTGTGAGAATTGTCTCTTCTTTGACATCTCTTGGGTCATCATATGCCATGTCAGGGGTATGGTAAACGAAGAAGTCCTGATCTAATGTTTGACCCTACAAGTTAGATAGCCCACCCATATAACGCGTGTGTGTCCTGCATGTAAATTTTTCATCTGTTAACGCTTTTCCACAAAATGGAGAACAGCAGATCTTTATCGAAGTAGTCCTAATCACACTCCCAACTCTACTAGTCCTAGGATTCCAGAAAGTTGCCTATAATGACCCGAGGCAGAAGCAAGTCCATAGTGCAAAAAATTGCTCTGGACGTAGCTACCCATGACGATAAGTTAGACGAATTAACCAAGGACAATCTCGAACAGAAGCAGAAGGCTGCGAACACGACGTATAGAGCGAGCAGTACAGACAGTCACACTAGAATAAGGTCTAAAACGACGTCGCAAGTCCATAATAGCGAAAGCCATATTGCATTCAGTACACAGTCATATTCGTCTACGTCGTCTTCTCCCTCGCCGTCGCCTTGTTCATCCATCTTCGATGCCTACCCACTCACTCAAAAGGAGTATACAGCCCTTTCGTCATCGTATATAAATTCGAACAACCGAGAGATTATTATTCCCAACGAATCCATACAGACTATACAGTCGCTTTCCAATGATTCAGTGTTATCGTTCCAATCGATATGCAAGTCAAACCTTTCGGCAGTGTCTTCGTTAATATCCCAGACCAATGATATCATTACCCACTTGAATGACTTGACATTTAAATACGACTATGTTACGAGAGAAACGTCGGACTTTGCTCTGAAATCTCAAGCCTTGATAGACAAAAAGTCAACATTGGAAGAAATCTCGTCAGAGTTGCAGAATAACTTAGAAATCTTCGAGTCTTTCGATTCAATAACGAAGGTGTTAACCAACACTCCGGGTATCAACGTAGTAAAGAAGCAGTCCTTCCATCAAACCTTGTTCAAGTTGGATAATTGCCTCTATTTCATTTCCCAGCACGAGAATTACAAGGAGGCCACAACTTATAAAGTGAGGTTTAGACAATGTATGACCAGAGCATTGACATTGATTAGGAACTATCTCATAGAAGATTTGAAGTTATTACAGAAGGATATTTCGTCAAGACTCGTCAAGTCATTGAGTGAGAAGGACCAAATAGCCACATTTTCATTTGACTTGTTCTTGTACACTTCTTTCAA
Organism: Dujonia railenensis; assembly: GCA_935541525.1. Taxonomy (NCBI): domain Eukaryota; kingdom Fungi; phylum Ascomycota; class Pichiomycetes; order Serinales; family Debaryomycetaceae; genus Dujonia; species Dujonia railenensis. The sequence continues at coordinate 1,049,382 of CAKXYY010000002.1, read as the reverse complement.
CAATCACATTGAAAATGGAGAGACCAGTAACAGTAACCAATTCCAAGACTACTACAATTTCCCCAACTTGGGGTTTGAAATATACAAGAGGATTAATGATCACCCTGAGTATTTGGGATTATACAACGACTGCCTAAACCAATATTTCAAGGTCAGATCGGGACTTCTAAATGACTATATTTGGAATCAAATTGATACGTCCTTGGAAGAGAAGGAGAAAAACGAACACCAAAATTTGGTTCAATTCACTCAAAACAACTTGTCGTTTTTCAAAAAGATTTTATACAAGGAACTTGACTTGTTTCAAAAGTATTTTGTTCAGGATGCTCTCAACGGTAACAGGAATACTGTCGTTGGTGGATCTGTCTATATGGAACTCATTGAATGGTTCAAATCGTTGTTAGAACCACTTTATGATACTTTAAGGAATAAGATCATCCGTGAGATCAACATAGGTGTGTTATGTGAAATCACCACATTATTACAGAAGTACTATGAGTTCGAGGACGACAATCAAAACAGTTGGAGCGGTGGAGTGATTAATTTTGGAGAATTATTCGAGCCTATATTGCAGGATGTGCAGGCAAGATTAATCTTCAGAATTCAGCTCTACATAGACGAGAAGTTATTAAAGTATAAGGCTAAACCAGAAGATTTAAACGTAGGTAACAGAAGAAGAGGGGCCCTGCTCACGGAAAGTAGTCTGGTTCTGCCATCCAAGTCTGCCGTGGATACTTCATCGTTGAACTATGAGTTTCAAGAGAATCACTTCCCTGCTTGGTTCTTACCAGTTGGGAAAGCACTCACAATCTTATCTTCGATATACCAACTCATTAACTCCATTGTTTTTGACGACTTGGCGCACTATATCGTACACAGTTGCATTTTCATTTTGAAGGGCAGTGCTTATAAGCTCGCTATTTTACATTTAGGGGAGCTAGATGCTAAATTATATTTATTGAAGAACTTGATTCTACTTCAGCAGCAGCTAAACACATTTGATATACAGTATGTAAGAACAGAGACTAGTTTGGATTTTACTCTGGGAATTCTTAACATCATCAATAACAGTAAAGCCAGAGGTGGAGGGGTGATTGAAATGATCAAGACGAGTGTTCCGAAAGTCATAAACAACATGATAGACGCTAAATTTGAAATTGAAACTGAATTGACTAATACATTCACCGAATTCATTAAAGACTGCGTGGAGAAGGTGAGCGAACCTTTAACGCTGGAAGGAAACGCTCTACAAGCATCGTTGGCATTCAGAGACAAGATAAGCTTAGAATTTCCCAAATTGCATCATGAAATGAGAGTTTACTTGGGAGACGACAATACTAACATGGCTAACGACATCATCATAAGCCAATTGATGGATGCAATCGTCAGTCAATTGATTACCAAGTATGAGACATGGTATAATGGCATCGATACCACTGGCGACAACAAGAGTGAGATATCGGAAATCATGGAGGTTGACACATTGTATGGATTTTTGAGTGAAATCGTGAATGAGCTTGGAGAAACCGATGATAAATTAATTGGCCCGGTTGCAGTTAGCGAAGATGACTGATGAGCTTTAGTAAGCCAGTGTCGACGATACAGTTAGCTTCTTACCAGCTGGAACCCTATTTTTTATGTACAATAACTATTGCTCGTCGAATGGGTCATATATATTCTTAGACAATAAACGATTTAATTCATTTTTAACTGCTTGTACTTTATTGTGGTCAATGACCAAATGAGTTTCATCTAACTCCTCGATGACTATGTCATGGTGGGATGAATCTATTTTTAGTATAAGCGCTTTAATGGATGGATCACACCTTACTAGCACACCTCTGATAGCTCTGGGCATTGTTCAATAGGGGCTGGGCTGTATCTAATGGAAGGAACAAGGAGAAGAAGAAAGGTAGATCTGAAGCAGTGGACAGGAAGGAGCCTGAAAAATCCTCAAGATACTTTTGGCACTGTGTTATGTGCAGGATCGAAATGCAATGACTAGCACAGATAAAAAAGTATGGCAGGTCAGCAAACACAAGTGGATGGTAAAGGTACCCGTAGCAACTCTGTATATATAAAAATGGATAAAGGTGATGATGCTGATGGTACTTCGGTAGAGCACGGAGACGGCCCTAATGGAATTGAGAGCAATGTTATCGAGAAGGGACTTACAGCTAGCGCTATAGATAAGGAAGATGAAGTTGAAGCGAACGAAGAGAATGTGGAGGAGGGAAAGGAAGAGGGAACAGATGGGGAAGAAGCTGCCGATGCAGGTGTTCATGACGAATCTGATTCAGATGATGGTTCTTCTGACTCGGACTCCGAGGACGAGCCTCCTAAATTCAAGTATTCTCGTCTAACCAACCTTCCATCTACCTTCTTCACCAAGGACCCGATCTCGACTTGTACATTCCATGAATCGGTTTTTATATTTGCCACACACTCGGGGCTTTTGCACATTGTCCATTCGGATATGCTGGTTATTAGAACCTTTAAGGCACACCGAGCTTCTATATTGTCGGTCTACACAGATGGTTTGTACTTCGGCAGTGCCTCCATGGATGGAACTGTAGTCATTGGGTCCATTGTAGACGAAAAGGATATCATTGCCTACGATTTTAAAAGGCCAATTCATGCGGTAATTTTGGATAAAAATTACAAACATAGCAGAAGCTTCATAACTGGAGGTATGAGTGGGAAGATAATACGATCTTCTAAGAATTGGTTGGGCCAAAGAGTGGATACCGTTCTTGACGAGGGCCTGGAAAGTGGAGCTGCAATTGTGGGGATATTTCAATTGCAAGATATTATTTTATGGATGAACGATGATGGAATATCTGTGTATCACACCACATCGAAGCTAAAAATCCTGACTATAGAGAGGCCGCCCAACTCACCTCGAGGTGACATGTATTGGCCTCGTGTGCATTTCCCAGAGGTCGACAGAATCGTCATTGCCTGGGCAGACCACATATGGCTACTAAGAGTCGTACAAACCGGTCCTTCTGCAGCTGAAAGTTCTGCAACAGGCTCTGTGAAAGGAGGGGGCAGTATAATAGGAGGAAACGGAGGTAGTGGCGGTCTGAACTCTAGTAAGATCTTCATCCCCTCCTCAGCTACAATTTCCTTTAGATCTGGCTATCTGAAGGCAATCGAAATAGAGCATGTATTGAAAGTAAATGACTGCTTGATTGCTGGAATCTCCACCTTCAAGGACGATCTTTGCATTCTATTGACTTACCAACCGCCAGTAAGACACGAAAAATCCATTGAATTCCATAACCCAGAATTAAAATTAATCAACACGACAAGTGGTGAAATTGTGTTCGAAGAGGAGATAGGCCTCAAAGATATATCCAATTTGGGGCTAAATGATTACATGCTCGGTACCCATATTGGAGAAAAGTCACTGCCTCGGTATTTCATCGTCAGCGCCAAGGACGCAGTAGTCGTCCAAGAAGTATCCTTGCAGGATCAATTGCAATGGTATATTGATAATGAAAAGTTCTTCGAAGCTTGGAAGATTAGTGAGCATTTAGTGGAACCAATAAAGAGGTTAAATTTGGGAGTTTCCCATGCGGATTCCTTAATTAAGGAAAACCAATGGAATGAAACAGCGCAATTTCTTAAACAATTGTTGTACTTGGATGAGATGATGCTACCAGAGGGGGAAGATTCCAAGAGTACAATAGGGCTGAAGCAACAAAAGAAAGGAGATCAAAAAAGTGATGAATATATTAAGGAGATTATTCAACAGTGGGAAAACTGGTCAAACATATTCATTGATACTGGTCACATCGAAGAACTCACCACAATTATCCCGACAGCAAGTAAATTGTCTATAAATACCAATGTCTATACATCAATATTAGAGTATTGGGGTTCCACAAAAACTGACCTTGGCGTTTTTTATTCTCTCTTAGATTCATGGGACCCAGAATTATATTCATTAAAGTCAATTGAAGATATGATCGAAGAGAAATTGGAAACTGAATACTCAAACGAAAGATTGAGACGATATCTAACCCAGTTGTATGTTAAATCCCACGAACCAATAAAATCTGTTCCTCATCTTAGAATACTTAAAGATAACCAAATCATGGATTTTCTTTCGCAACATCACATTTTGGCCAACTTTGTGAATTCTTTCCCAGATTTCATAAAATTAAGGTTCAGTGATGAAGAGAATGAAGAAGGCGATAACATTCATAAAATTCCTATTCATATATTGAAGGTTAAATTGGAAGATATTGTTGATTTATTAGTTGAAAACAGACATGAGCTACCACCAAAACAGATTATTGACCTAATGTTCAAGTATAATTTAGATTTTATGAACTATTTTTACTTGGAAAAGTTAAATGAAATCGATGAATATTTGATTAGATCTTTCAGCAATGAAAGAATATTGTTGTATAGCCAGTATGATCGTGGGAAATTGCTAGAATTCTTAACGAAGAGTAGTAGCAGTAACGCTAATGGCTCGTCAGGTGGGTATGATATAAACAAGGCAATAGAGCTCTGTGAGAGGAATGAATATATAGAGGAATTGGTATATTTGTTGGGAAATATTGGAGAAAACAGGAAGGCCCTTATGCTTATAATAAACAAGTTGGATGACCCAGAGAAGGCAATCAAATTTGCCAAACATCAAAATGATGAAGAGGCGTGGACGATACTCCTAGATTATTCTATGAGTAAACCTGCCTTCATAAAGGCCCTTATAGAGCTTGCAGATGATCAGTCAAGCTCATTTTACGATCCCATTTCAATTATAAGAAGAATTCCTGAGAATGTGAAAGTGGAAGGGTTGAAAGCTTCAGTGACGAAGATATCTTACAACAATGATTTGAACTTGGTTTTGAATCAACTAATCTTGAAGATTATTTACAAAGAATCGGAGGATATATCTAGACATTTCCGTAGTGAAAAATTATTGGGAATTGAGGTCGACCTTGATAATGATAGTCACGACCAAGTTGAAAAGGTGCTACAAGAATTTGAGACCTTAGTTCTATTTGAGAAGGAAAGCAATGGCAAAGTCCAATTGGCTACATTAAAAGACTTTTTCAAAGATAAACCAGATGTCAAAGTGCCAATTATTGTTCGATACAGTAACTTGGCAGATAAAATTGAGCATCTAGAGCAAATATTAATCGACGGATGAGTTGAAAAGCTTGGTTTGTGGTAGATGACTGCGTATTGGAAAAGTCAGGATCTCTTTCTGTATTTTCAAGAACTCACAGAAACATCACCAAGTGTAATATTAATAGCATTTTAATTTAATAAATAACATACTAATTGGAACATCTTCACTGGTATTTTCGATACTAAATTGTCATGTTAAGACTTAACCACAGCCTCCGTGGTGAAATAGAGTTGATACTTCTACTTCAAGAGATAAATGAAGATACTTCGTCTAATTGGCTCTGGGGTAGGTTATTCCGCTCTTCACAGCTGAATATCACACTGAATTATCGACAAAGACTACAGGAAAGCGAAATTAAATTCAGGAAGTCATATATACGAATCAATAATGAATAAATATACTAATTTCAAGCAAATGGATTCAACCTGGAGAAGGCGCTGCTCGTTGCTCTAGAAAACAAATCTGTAGCGATACCATTGGCCTTTCCGAATTTGTCACACTTTGTGAATGCCATTGCATTAGTGACCGACAACGAAGTTGCAATCACAATTAATAGTAAGTACAAAAATTGGAATTTCAATACGGCGAATATACCCAACACACACCAGCTCACTGGTTGCACGTATAACAATAACCAAAAGACTTTGGAGTCGATCGGATTTATGTAGCGATCTGGGTTGGAAGTCTCAAACACCCATACATTCTCTACTTCGCCAGAGGTGGAACCTTCTACCAAGTTTGTCTCATTCCACCATCTTAACCCCACCAAAAGTCTACCAGCTATGTTTTTGAGATTCCAGAAATCTGCTGAGACAAGTAGCACGATGGAGATGAAGTGTAGGATGAATTTCCCATCCGATGTAAAGATACCAATCACCAATGTACCAAATATATACATGAAGATGGGAGAAAGTCTGAAAAATATGAAGAAAAACAATGCTAATGGATGCGAGGACTCTTGGAGCTTCCTATACCACGACCAATCATTTGGATTGGTGGACAAGGGTTGTGCTGTTTGACTTGAGTTATTGTTTGCGGTATTAGGAGCAGACTGGGTATTGTTTTCAGTATACGCAGGCGCATCTGACTCAATTGGAGTATACGATGACATAAATATCGAAAGAAAATGCTTTGTCTGGTGCCTATTGAACGCTGAATCAAAAGAACCAATCTCCCTTTACCTGCCACTTGTGACAGCTCTCGTTTGCCCCAAAGCCTTAAGGTGTATTGTTTATATGCAGTCCTGTGGGTTTGAAAAATTATAGAAAAGAGAAGGGCCCACTAAAGTAGCATGATCTTATGTTACTCTTTATATTTAAACATGTTTAGACAATTTATTGGAAGAATAAACCGTACCCAGTTGGAAACTGGAAAGGTATGTTGTACTTCAGGCTTCAAAACTGAAAAAAAATGTAGACATAAATGGGGAATATGTGAGAGTCTCTCATAGTCACCTGGAAATCGAGCCATGCAGTATCAGTTCATGCTGGAAAGACAGTGATATCTAGTTGATGTGACATTTTTACTAACCAGCAGTTTGCCTTTTACTTACTCACCCCAATATGTGTAATGTACTATGTCGGGTTGGATTCTGACAAGAAATTCAACATGCCCGGGTTCTGGCCGGATCCAGCTACCCTTAATCAGATTCCCAAAGAGCCTCATGAGATTCAAGCGGAAATCGCACGAATCAGAAGAGCAAGAGCAGAGAAAAGAGCCAGGCTCGAAGCTAAGGCCAGAGAATTAGGAATAGAAGAAGATGCTGAAGGAAAGACTAGCGAATAGTAAAGACTGAAATGTCGCTGGAAGAACTTCTAACTCCCCACTTGTACATAGACGCTCTGCTATTACCTTCCAACCAAAAGCTATCTCAAGGCTTACGAGTAAACTTACGATACTTGAGATATTTTATTACTATTTTCATTGTGCACATATATTAAATGAAGTTATATAAGTAGCAAATGTTTTTAAAAGGGTGTAGGCTTGTGTATTTTCTTTTTGTTGTATTATTTTCTATTCTACCCTACGACTTTTCACTGCAACGAGCTTTCACTGCGTGAAGATTGGCTCGAAGCTCTGCTAGTGTAGTACTGGAAAGTTGAAGCCCCTCGCCTTCATCGAGAAGCTTCGTTAACGAGTTCATCAATTGGATATCCTTTGAGACATTAGAGTTCCCATTTAAGTTTTCTGTAGGAACCTCCGAAGGAGCTTTTGTATTGAACATTGGAGGAATCTTTACTGGAGATCTAAATTCGTAGGGGGTCGACAAAGGATCCGATTTTTGAGGTGGGTATACCTTTCTCCTCTTTTCTGACGACTGCCAGTATGGAGCATTATTGCTGCCATTACCAGCTCCATAGTTTAATTGCGAGAAGTTCCCGCTTGTTGAATTCGATGCTGTAACACCAGGAGTGTGAATTGAAGTCATGGCAGGCATGGGCGATAAAGGTGCAACAAGACTGTTATTGAACAAATTGTTGGGAGTGTTGTTACCATTTGCCTTGGTAAAAGGGTCCACAGAATTTTGAGGAAGTGATGCTGCAGCTGCTAAAAGGGAATTGATATTCAATGAATTTGAAGCATTTGAATATTCATATTGCATGTCAAATTGAGGATCAACTGAGGAGTTCCAGTCTGAAATTAGTCCATTGGGCTCCGCTATAGCTTCCAGTGCTGTCGTTACAGCCAATTCAGGTGCTGAAGTTAAATTTGTCGTTGTTGCAGACAAAGTTCCTGTTTGTGCTGGAGCATTGCTACTTCCACCTTCTTTGTCCTTGTCGGATGATTCCAGTAGACAACTACCAATAATCTCTTCAATACTAACATAACTTAATGTCACCTTTCCTCTTTCATTCACCAATCCTAACAATTCATCGATTTTCCAGGGAATGACAACGTTTAAATATCCCATAATTTCGTTCAATTTCTCATAACTTCTACTGAAATTATAAACTGATGCTTTCTCCAACATTGGTCCTAGCGATTCTTTCGCTCTCATGGTGACCATGGGATCACTTGATGGCCAAGGCTGCGTAGTAAAGTTTATCAAGTGTGTTTTTTTCCATGAAAGAAAGATGAGTTCACTCGAAATACTGTCCCATGATCTCTTTATCCATTCGATAACTCTAATAAATGGGATATCATAATCGGCTTCACTTAATGTTGATGTGGGGGAGGGATCAGGTTTATATTGCGAGATAGATGACGATGTTATAGGGGAGTTACTTTTGGTATCAAGGCCATCTTTACTATCACCACTTCCAATTTCTCCTCTCTCATTTCTCTTGGCCATATTCCTTTGGATATTTATCATTTCTAGATATTGCTGTAGTCTATACAATATCTTAAACTCTTCGATTATTCCAAAACTCATGGGTATATAGTCGAACTTCACACCATTGAAAAGACTAGAGTTGGATGAATTCTTATGATTAGACTCATTCTTAAGATAGCACAATTTTATGTTACTAAATTTTAAGTTGATTATCCGATGTGACGAGGAATCATCTAGCAATATGACAATCTTCCTGCCTGGTGAGTGGCTTGCAAGTTTATGTTCCAAAGTAAGTAAGTAGTTCTGAAACATACTAGACGTGATCCATTTGTTCGAGTTCGACTTATAGTAAAGATTGTAGACGTCTGTCAATTTGTTCATGAGAGTATTTGTATTGTTGTGAGTAGTGCCGCTGCTGCCATTACTGGCATTATTGGATCCAGATCCATTTCCATTTTCATGGTGTTGATGTTCATTTAGCTTGGTCAATGGAAGCTGTGAGCTCTCAGCAACGTCAAATGTATCGTACTTCCCCACTATCAATGGAGTCAATTTTTCCAGCCCATCTATATTCGTACCCAACATAATTGTCACCAGATTCTCGGTGGAACTGGATGACTGCCTCAATCCCTTATCGATGCTAGATACGTCAAATATCTGGTCCAAGGGTAATGAGTAGAATATTTGAAATTCATCCAAAGTGAAAATGTCCTGAGGGGCGTAATTTTCCATCTCAATCAACTGCTTTAGATAGTCTTTCAAGTCTAACTTCTCGTCTAACTTCCAAACTTTGTTCAATGGATAATTCCCTGGATTTTTCATACTGTCAAAGTCGTCACCTCTTAGGTTAGCGTTTAGTTTCTTGATGAAGTGATTGCACCATTTTTGGCTGAACACACCGTTTCCATCTTTTTCGTCCATGGGTAACCTTGTCCATATAGCATGTGCAGTCAGCTGGATTATGGGAGTCGTTATTGGGATGCCAACCCATAGAGCTTGAGTGATCCACTCAGTCAAGATACGACGAAGCAACGGGTTCAGCTGCTTCCGTCGTCTCACCAACAGGAAGTCTGCGGATTTTGAAGCAATGAGTTCATTTTTGGATGAAAGTATTCGAGAAATGGTCGTTTGTGAAGGTGCCTTCTCAGAACCGTACTGCTCCATGGCCCACTGCGCTAGTTCTCCCTGGGTCATAGATGGATTGGACTCTGCCTTTAGGCATATTTCTATCTTTTGTTTGATATTGTAACCCATATTCGATTGCAAATGAGCAGCCTTTGCAAAGTATTTGAAAAAATAGTTTGCACTCTTCTAATATGGCTTCCTCTTCTATGGCGTTCTCTCTAACCAGTCTTTAGCAGTAGTGAGATTATCTCTATGTACAATTCGTGCTTGATCTGTATGGTTAGCCAATGCTGCTTAATTATTTCCTATTATTCCGAGTTCAAACAATGAGACTAGATCACTATCAATTCATTATCAGAAAGAAATCTTGATATTTCCCCTATAACTTGCTATGGACAGCCCTACCATACGAAGAAAATCAGACCCTATGCATCACCTGGTACAATACTGTTGGCTCCGGGCTTTGACAGTGCGGTTCCTGCACCCAGCCGCTGAAAATTGTCCCATGGTGTGTGAGTCGCATGATTCACTGGTAAATCTGCACCGTACAAACGGCTGCGAAAGAGTCGGAGCTGAAAAAGTAACTTTAGTATGGGAGTTGTGAGCAGTGGAGTGGTGGGAGTGAGGATGCCTTGGCATCCTTTTTGGGGGGAGAGTGGTGTGGACTGAACTTGGTTCACACAGGGCAGATGCGTCTGCAGGTTCGAACGTTTGCATGTTTGCTTGTGCTTAGCGCTTCTTGCTTCGTGCTCAGGGAGGCTACTCAGTGAGGCTACGCAGTGAGGCTACTCTGCATAGTTAGATTTACGATATATTATATTATGAGTATTATATTACATTCTTTATCCATAAAAGGATGGTGAGCTATATATTATTTCTGCCGCCATTATTCATCTCTACAACAGATCTTGCTTGATGAATCCAAGTAACCCTTCCAATCCACTGGCTATTTCCCCATCAACATCATTCAAATTCTTGATAAGTGTCTCCTCATCAACTGCTTCTTCCTTGAAATTCTCTATACTATCAGTTTCTTCACCCTCTTCTTCCTCGTCTTCTTCTTCGTCTTCTTCTTCGTCATCATCACCTTCTCCTTCCTCGCCCTCTGCTCCCACTTCTTCCTCTTCTTCATCCTCATCTCCCTCTCCACTCTTTGTATAGTCAGTATTAATTATCTTTTTCACCTTTTCCTCATCTATCTTTTCGTCCTTAACCAACCTCAACAATTTATATCTGATGATTCTTCTAATACACTCCATGGTTTGCTTATTGATCCAACCGTCTTGGAAATCGGGCTTTTCTCTGAAAAATTGTTCTCCATCGTTCAAGTTCCTAATTTCATCGCTAATGAGCTTTCGAATATCCTCGTCAAGTAAATCTCCGACCTGATACGTTATCGTTCTAGGTAATCTCACCCCATCGAAGAACAAATTAAGTGATACTTCGATAAGCTCACCTACATCATTCCCATCTGAATCTTTTTGGTCATCCAAAGTAGGAGGAGAAATCTTGCTCACTTCAGTGTTGTACTTCTTATTGAATCTCAATCCGGGGATTCTGAAGTACTCACTTTGATATTTCCAAAATGACTTGTCTTCCTTTGGGTTGGAACCAAACTTGACATTGCAGAATCTCCATGGACCACTCTTATAAATATATGATACATAAGGTAATGCCTGTTTGATAACTCTTTTCAAATCCCTTGGTACTATGTCTTCAAGGTGTTTCCTGGTCCATATTGGCTTCCTTTCAAACATTTTCCGCAACCACTCGATACATTCAAGTAATGTATACTCTAAGCTATTCACCGCCGGTTTCGACTTTTCGTTTGTCAATTTTTCATAGTTCTCTTGAAGCGGCCTGGCAGCAACTTGAGGAATCTCGTTATTATGGAAATCTACAATAATAGTATGTAATCTTGGAGTCAACTTCTTGGATATCACTCGTATTTCTCCACTTTCTGCGTCTCTCATTGTTGCCGTCAAGGGGTTTTTCTGGTACTTGTAATCAAATGGAAATTGTATTGGCAGGAAAAGAGGCGGCGGTGGTAACTGATGGTCAATATTCTCGTAATTTTTGATGTCCTTGTAGTCTGGAATACCTTGGAAATTGTCATGGCTTTCGAAGTATCGATTTAAATCTTGAAAGTTGCCACTCCCGTTTAACACCGAGGTGTTAAAGTCCTGAATGGTTTTGTTATTCTTGGTGCTTACCTGGAAATCTGTCATAGATTTAAACAGGTACGTATTGTCGATTATAGCTACAGGTTGCACTTGACAGTCTGGCCCATCATTTGCCTTATTATTTTGAATTAGGTCTCTGATTTTATATTTAGTTGGGTCTTGGAAGTAATCTTTGGGGAGTTGCTCCTTTGGGATCGATACCTTGAGCAATATCTTCTCCGTCGTATTGATCAGCGATTGGATAGGGTGATGGAAGGGATCCTTACGTAGCCTCAATTCGAGCAAATTTCCCGCGTTTGAAGGTGCAGAATATACGCTGCTGTTGGAAGAGGAACTGGCAGAGTTACCATTTGAAGAATTGGCGCCGTTGTTGCTCTGGCCGGCCCTACCTCTGAGCTTTCCTGTATCAGCACCAGCGGACGAGCTGTCACCGTTACTATTCTTAGATGTTTTGTTTCCCGCTCCAATTCCTCCTGCTCTTCCACCTATTTGCTGTGCTTGACTTCCTCCACCGCCGCTAGGTTTATACAGGCTGCTTATTACCTTGCTAATCCTGTCCTTTCCGCCCAACATATCGATGGCCCTGTCTTCATTTTTAATTATCAAGGGTAATTCCACACTGGTTACGTGAGGAATATCCATAGAATGCTTTTTTGCAATAGATGACATGATTACTGTAGCCTATCGAAAGAAAAATACCGAAAAAGACACTAAATTACCCACTCAATTGTGTATTTGGCTAGCCTTTACCTCAACTAGTTCTTGTTTACAATCACGTTCTGTTTGATGTAGCTGCGATTTTTAAAAAAAAATGCCTTCAGCCAGATTCGAACTGACGATCTCCTCATTACTAGTGAGGTGCCTTACCAACTTGGCCATGAAGGCTGTTTACTGTCTTGTAAATTTTGAGAGCCCATGGTCTTATAAATAGTATCTTACTCTCCACTATATTTAACAGGCATTGGTAACTTACCAGGCTTGTATTTGTTCAACATATTGAACGCCTTTTTTCGAAGAAGCAAAGTCTCTGTCACTAAAAGTATTTCGGCATCAACTATAGAACCATGTGCGCATTTAGCAAAGCCTCTTACATTGTGCGATTTTGCTATGTCCTGCTGTCGAGATATCTCGTACTAAGTGCAAAAACCTAAACACCCACATGAGGTATGTCTTTTTAGGAGTCCAGAAAATTGATAGCTGCACCTTATATTCTACATTAAGAAGATCATACACTACCTAATAGCAGCTGTGGAATGTAAAGATCTACAGGTAGGTTTACATTATAAAATGTCGAAAATTTTGCATGCTTGGGTATTTTCTTCTGATACTTGACGAATGCATGTCTAAAATAATGTTTCGACAGTAGAAAATACCGGGTTAATTTTAGTGTGATAGCAGTTGAGCTGTGCTTGTTCGCTTTGATAGTAAATGATTGTTGTAGGTAGTATACAGATGGCGATTTATACATCTTTGAGCTCTGTTAGTAACGTGGCGAAGTAGAGGAGGTAGATTTTAATGAAGCTAGAATTATCACAGGTTAGAATAAAAAGTACAGCCGCAATTAAGATCAAGAGAACACTCAGCGAATTACGATGCAGTTAAAGTATAACAAGAATCTAGTGAGCTGACAAAGAATCCTTGCTTAGGTTTATTCAGTCGTTCAAGACATCTAGGGAACCTAAAAATAAGGGATCATGGTGATATTATTAGAAAAAGATCAGATCCCACCTACTAGTACAACACCCAAACACCCAAACACCCCATAAATAGAAGGTGCTGCCCATAGTCCGGTGGGAAATGGATTGATATGTATAGTCTGTGGAAAACCGGTTCGTAGGAACGGATATTGATCCGCCCTTGGTTTATTGTCAGGTAGTATTGTTCACCGGTCTTAGCTACTTCCAGCATATCAAATCTAGTGTAGGGATCCACAACGATCGGGCCCTCCACTACGAACCCCATAATCTACACGCGCACACAGCATCTGCAGTAGCACCTCCAACCGGTCTCGTCACTCTCGGCTCCAGTACCCCTATTTCTCTGTTTGTCTGTCTCAATTGCGTTCGCCAGCACTCGGAGTACATGATTACGCACCGGAGAAAGGCAGGATCTCGCTCCAAGTGTGCAACCATTTTACTATTCCCGTTTACCCGTAGGAAGTCATGAATCAAAACTCAGTATCCACTATATGCAGTGACGAACACTAAAATGACATTCTTAGTACAAGAGGAACCCCATACTTATAGAGCAGTTGCACCAAAACATACGCAATTGAAACTTCCCCGACGGATACCTCCACCAGCTCCATTGAGTGCGTACTATACTCCCAATTCCCCACCACACCACCCCTTGTATCCTCGAGCCAATATCTTCCTACTCTTTTGCAATCGCTCTAAAGTGTGGAGAGTCCGAAATGAACCGAAGTATTTCACCTGCACACTACCGCACTTTGTAGCACTCTGATTGGCTCCCAGCCCACGGAATCAAGGAACACATGAACTTTCCCAATTTTTCATTCCACGAGAACTGGGGGAGAGGAATTTTTATATAAGTGGAAAATATCGGGCACAGGATTTTTTTCTTCTTCCCTTTTCTTCCTTTCTGCTCTACAAACACATATATATACTCAATTCGTCATGTTTTCTGTTGTTAAGAGATCATTCTCCTCATCTTCCGCTTCTGCTTACAAGGTCGCCGTCTTAGGTGCTAACGGTGGTATTGGTCAACCATTATCCTTATTGTTGAAGTTAAACCACAAGGTTACCGACTTAGCCTTGTACGATTTAAGAGGAGCTCCAGGTGTCGCTGCTGATGTCTCCCATGTCCCAACCAACTCCACTGTTAAGGGTTACGAACCAGAAGGTATCAGTGAAGCTTTAACTGGCGCTGACGTTGTCGTTATCCCAGCCGGTGTCCCAAGAAAGCCAGGTATGACCAGAGATGATTTATTCAACACCAACGCTTCAATTGTTAGAGACTTGGCCAAGGCTGTCTCCGAGAACGCTCCAGATGCCGCTGTCTGTATCATTTCTAACCCAGTCAACTCCACTGTCCCAATTGTTGCCGAAGTCTTCAAGTCTAAGGGTACTTACAACCCAAAGAAGTTGTTCGGTGTTACCACCTTGGATGTCCTCAGAGCCTCCAGATTCGTTTCCGAAATCGGTGGAACTAACCCAGTCAATGAAAAGGTCACTGTTGTCGGTGGTCACTCTGGTAACACCATTGTCCCATTGTTATCTCAAACTAACTACAAGTCCCTCGACACTGACGTTAGAGACAAGTTAATCAACAGAATTCAATTCGGTGGTGATGAAGTTGTCCAAGCCAAGAACGGTGCTGGTTCTGCCACTTTATCCATGGCCCAAGCTGGTGCTAGATTTGCTGGTGCCGTCTTAAACGGTTTAGCCGGCGAAAAGGATGTTGTTGAACCAACCTTTGTTGACTCTCCATTGTTCAAGGATGAAGGTATTGAATTCTTCTCTTCCAAGGTTACCTTGGGCCCAGAAGGTGTCAAGCAAATCCACGGTTTAGGTGAATTATCTTCCCACGAAGAAGAATTAATCAAGGAAGCCAAGGACACCTTGATTAAGAATATCAAGAAGGGTGTTGACTTTGTTGCCCAAAACCCATAAACGTATATAAATAGTTATCATTATTATTTAAATAAAGGAGAAAAGTAGGTAGAAATCATGCTACAGAGCAGATACAATCGTAGACGGGGCTCGAGCTCTTACCCAGCTCAAGAGCTTCAGTAATACCGCTGATTCAATACTGCATATAAACGATTTGTGAAAAATTCGTAAATTAAATTACGAGGTTTCGCTTGAAGTCCACACGTGATTATTTCTTGACATACAAATAGCCAAGCCTATGATCAAGCCTATGATCAGGGCCCTACTGCATTTCTAGATTTGCAAGTCACTTGGAAAGGTGCTAAGATGTTACCATTGTAATGTTAGGTCGATGCTCTTTTATATAAAAAAATATCTCGGCTAGAAAGCCGGGGATAGCTAATGGTATGATAACTCAATAGAGCCTACTTACTTCTTTCACAAGTCCCTTCATCTCACCTGCCAAAAAGAAAAAGAATAGAGTTTGACTAGTACATGAATAAAAAACCATAAAAAAAGTCATTGGTGGAGGTGTAGCTCGTACTTTTGAAGAAAGCTTATTGCGCTAACACCTAATATATGATCCCTTTACGGGGGAACCTTGGCCCCAGAATAACCATATAATCCTGCACAATGCGGAGAGTAGCGTTAGCTCTGGGATATGCTTGCTATCTAACTTCTGTGCTGTACGGCATTATTCTCAGATTAAGAAATTAAAAAAAAAAAAAAAAAAAAAAAGGATAAAAAGAAAAAAAAAGTGGGAAGTTGAGGAGGAATTTAAGGCGAAACTCCGGCCCCTCTTTATATGAACCGAGGTCACCAATAAGCCCTTCTGAACACCTCTAGTTAAACACAAGAGTACCATGGTAGCGTATAGGCATTGTAGCATAGCAAAGCCTCTATACCGACTTATTTGGCAGTGCCTTAATTGGCTCGGTTCTTGGTTAATTTGAATTCGCAGTTATCGATTTTTCAACCTCCAGTGTTCGCAACGCATCAAACGTTGACGCAAGCGAAGTTAGTTTCCAACGCACATGGAAAATAGCTGGAGTGCAAGCCGCAAGTTTTGTGTAACATCATTGAACAAAAAGGATTTCATAATGAAGGTGAGGAGAATTTAAAGCAGCGTGCGGTCACAGGCAGAGAACTACATGGAGATGCGAGCAATGGGGGTAAAAAATAAAACAGCAGTGGTAGTCAGCGAACAAGCAATGTAGATTGCCAAATAAAAAAGAAACGAGAACAATAAGAAGAGAACAAAACTTAACAATACAACTCATATTCTCTTATGAGCTATCTATGCGTATATGCATTTAGCTATTTGGTAACCATAGGATGAAAAAAAAAAAAAAAAACCACTGCGCTCTGTATAATTAAGGTTACTATCTTGGGATTTAAACTTTTGTTTAATTGGAACGATACTTGTTCTAATCTTAACTTATTTCTAAAATGATGATTTCGTGCATTGTGTGCCTGACTGAAACTTCTGTTCGGAATTTAATTAGTTGGATCTAAAGTAATTTTGTAAGTTTGCACCCGGATTAGACATATTGTGAAACGGAACGGTCGAGCAACCCAGCCAAGTAAAAAAGAGAAAAAAAAGTCTCTGAGCAAGTCGGATGAAACAATAAGGTTTTGGTTATAAAGTTGAACGCTCAATTGAGTTAATTTGATTGGTAGTGAGACCATACTAATGCTATTGTAGCATGTATCAAGAAGTCCACTCATTCACACCTATCACAAATGTCGGGATTATTATAGTTTCCGAACTAACAAAATATAAAATTTTTTTACTGTTCATTTCTTTTTCTTTCCGCTTCATGTCGCCTGGGGCTGCATACGTCACTGTGAGGGTAGGCAGTGAAAAGTGAAAAAAAGCGAAAAAAAGGAAAAAAAAAAAAAAAAAAAAAGACCGCCGAAGAACTGAGGTGTAGAACACATTGCGCACACCGCAGTCATTATAGGCGCATATAGGTAGTCGAAATAGTGTACACATCTCCATCGAATAAAAGCACATGTAGGACGAAACGAACTTGAGGATAAAGCTTCGATTAATGTTCTCCGACTTTGGTTTCCATTAGGGGAGAGGAAACTTTATAATAATTCATTAAGTGTTTTAAAGTTTAAGAACTCTGCAGATCTGGGTAAAGAGGCTTCATCAAGGCGCCGGTCCACAAGTAAACTCCAGAATCACACCAGGCTTATACTTTGACATTTTGCAATTCTTTTCAGTCCGAACCTTTTGATCTTTTCTTCATTCCTTCTCTAATGTCCGGTCCTTTGTAGATTGCCTTTTATTTTATTTTATTTTATTTCTTTTTTGTTCGTTTGCATTTCTATTACTTCACGCCTCAGCATAGATTCAATAGATTTGCTTTTACCTTCACCTAAACCTTATTCTGCTCAACTGCTTGCATCTTTTTTTTTTTTTTTTTTTTTTTTTTTTTTTTTTTTTTCGGTAATTTTTTTTAAATTTAACACACGGTTTTAAAAAAATTTTAAGAGAACGGTAAACAAAAAAAAATACCACGATTAAATTACGC
>CAKXYY010000002.1:955207-1031484 GCA_935541525.1 Dujonia railenensis | reverse complement strand
TAGTTTTCCTTTTTATTACTTCACCCCACACCAATTATTAAATTGTTTTTCTTTTTAATTCACCAAAACCTTTATCTGGTCAACTTGTTGGAAACTTTTTTTTTTTTTTTTTTTTTTTTTTGATTTTATTCCCTTCTATGTATTTCACTTTAGCACACTGTTTCAGAAAAAGATTAGCTCACCGTTAAGCCTCAGCAAGTCCACGGATTCCTTACGACATTGCTTTTAAAAAAGTCCACTTCAAGAATATACCCTTTACCATTGGATACTTGCGAACACCTCCCACATCGGAATTAGTTGTGAATCATTACTGAGTCTCACCAATACCGAAAATTAAATTACCAGAATCCTAAATTCTAATTTTAAAAAATTCAAATTCAAATTCAAAATTCAAAATTCCAACTTAACTGAGCGTCAGAAACTTAAGCAAAGAAAAATCGAAAAAAGAAAAGAAAGGCAGGCTACGCGTTTTTTGAAATATTCATTGAGTCGTATATCAATCCTTAGATATTGATAGGTTGTTCTTTTCCACAAAGTTATACACGGCCATTCTTATCGCTTGTTTTTTTGCCGCCAGTCGATCGTGTTATAAAGAGTACTCAACTGTGAGTAGAGTAGACAGAAAGAAGAACAGCAGAGAGCAAAAAAAAATAACGAAAGGTAGAAAAGAGGACACTGGAAAAAAAATTAGGGAGCACCATTAGAATTTACCCACCCTCATCAACAACGACACCCTGACCCTACCACGCTACTTCAGCACCTCCTACAATGGATAAGTTTTTACTATCTTCACCAGCATTATCTCATATGGAAATCGATAACTCAACAGCAGTGCAACGAAATATGGCAGGCTCACTTTACGACACTTCAGGCTTGGGAGTTGGCTTCTCGCCAGACCTGGACCACCATAAGTCTGGGAAATCTCAAGAGAATTCTCCGGCAGCTTCACATTCGTTGACCATGAGTTCGTTTGACAACCTGCGGAATTTGTCGTTCATTCAAGAGACTCAGCCCATCAATCTCCACGACGAGGGTTTGTTCCAAGAGACCCAGTCGCTTCAGCAACAAGTAAGCCAACAGTATCAGCAACTAAGCAACCAATTCCAGCAAAACCAACAAAATTTACAACAGAATTATCTGCAACTGCAGCAGAACCCACTGCAACGCCAGCAGCACCAGCAAAACCAACAACAACAACTTCAAGCGCAGCAGCAATCGAACCACTTCACTCAACCTCAGTCTCAGCACCTGTCCTTTTCCCTTTCACAGACTCAAGGACAAGGGCAAGGGCAAGGACAAGGACTAGGACAGGGCGAATACCCATACACACATTCCCGTTCGCACTCCCACACACTACAAACACAAAAGTCTCAACCTCAATTACGAAATAAAACAGTAAGGCACTCAACGTCAATAAACACGATATCGTCGACCGATTCTATGCCACAGTTGTCGTCGTCAGTATCTAATCAGTCGTTAGACTCCCCAGCTTCATTGTACTACAATACCGTGACGCCCAGGAAGATAGGAAGAAAGAAGTCGTTGTCTGTAAGTTCAGTAAATTTGTATAACACGCCTATGAGAGGATCATCTGTTCCATCGTCGTTTTCTCCCGTTGGAGGAAATGCAGCTGCGTTGGCAGCATCAAGCCAACTTCAAGTCAATTCTGGAAATGGGAACGGAAGTAGCAAGGTAGGTAAGACTCCCCATTCATCTAGGGGACATACGAGATCAAGATCTTCCAGATTATCGATAGATGCTATAAATACCCCCTTCTTAATGGCAAACAATTCGACCACATTGAACGGGAATGGAGTGACAGGCGGAGCTGGTGGTACTTTTGCAATTAATACGAATGCCATCCCTTCTTATGCGTTACAAAATTTATCTATCAACGGCAACCCATTCTATACCCCATCTTCGTTTGAATCGCCAAAGTTGGATGATTTATCTGGTGATTTGGAAAACCTAGACACCCCTTTGGCTACTCCAAGCGGAAGTTTTGTAAATCTTCAAAATCATAATCAGAACAGCTTCTTAAGTCCAGCAGCTGCAGCCAAGTCGTGGAATGCGACGTCTGCGAGTACCAATACCTTACCGGGCCAACAACAGCAACAGCAACAACACCAGCAACAGCAACAAATTCCTCAGCAAAATCAATACCTGACATCTTCTACCTACCAATATAACGCACCTATAAACCCAAACGAGGGGTATATAACACCGTTGGCCTTACAGAGAAATGATACACTAGATAGCATTAAAATCGAAGATCAAGATGATGATGCTTTAAAAGAGATCAGAAAGGCCAAGCACCAAATAATGAATTCACGCAAAACTACAAACATAAACAGCAATGGCATACAGGATAATTCCACAGGATTTGATGATGATTTATTTTTCAATTCTACTGATTTTGGAACTATGAAGTTTGATAATGAGTTCCAAGTACAACAGAATCCAAATGAAAATACAATGGGAGGTTCTGGAGGCAGTAATCTAATATCTTCGCATTCAACACCTGGGGGAATAGTAGTATCAAGTAACTCTCCACCCCAGAATTCTTTTAATTCATCTACACAGACACTTTCTCAAAGTGCAATGTTTCCTGGATCTGTGCAGAACACCAATAGCGATTTCTACGTATTACTGCCTCAATTTGTGGAGCCACTGAATCAACAGCAACAAGCGCAACATGCACAAAAGTATCAGCAAAACTTCCCTGTTGACCTTCAAAATGATCCACCATTTAGAATAGATTTGGATCTGATTGCATCAGTGCAATCAATGTATAATAATAAACCCAGCAGTACGCCAGGCAGCGGATACGTTGTTCAATCGTCTGGAGGATCCAATACCCCCTCGTCATCTTCCAGTGGGACATTATTACCGCCCATGGCTACATTTAATACATCGAAGCTCTCTACTTCAAAGAAATCAGGACCGGGAAATATACTCAGTGACAACAAACTTCAAAATTCTACAGCAATACAGACGAAAATTGAGACTAAAACTGATACTCCAATTGATCCAAAGAAGAAGCACCCATGCCCACTTTGTGATTCGAGGTTCCAGAGACCCGAGCATGTTAAGCGTCATTTGAAGAGTCATTCTAAGGAGAAGCCGTATGAGTGTGATGAACCTGATTGCGGTAAGAGATTCAACAGGAAGGATAAC
This sequence comes from Dujonia railenensis, assembly GCA_935541525.1. Lineage (NCBI taxonomy): Eukaryota > Fungi > Ascomycota > Pichiomycetes > Serinales > Debaryomycetaceae > Dujonia > Dujonia railenensis. The sequence continues at coordinate 1,028,307 of CAKXYY010000002.1, read as the reverse complement.
TTAAAAGCGCATTTAAAGAAGATTCACCAAAGGTTATAAAATGGAGCAACGATTTGGTTCCAAAGTGGCGGCTACATTCCGTGTAGAGAATTCCCATGAGTAGTCAGAGTATGTATCTTAAGTTCAACATTACAACATTGCATAGGGAAAGAGACAAATTCGAGTCGAATCTCTTCACTCTCTTTCTACAACGTAAACTTTATAAATCAAAATGAACGATAGTAATAACACTGATATTGTAGCAATATAAAAACTTCTAATAACTACAAAATCTTAGCAGTTGGGTTTAAGTCTAAACACAACTTATCATGTGGTAGTCTTGAACTAAGGTTAGCACTGTCTAAGCAATGATCTGTTCCAATTTTTTAGCCAGTGCAATTTAGAATGTGGGAAGAAAAACTGCATAAATTCAACCCTTGGTGCATGAAAATATGCAGCGAGTAATAAAAGTGAAAAATTACAACTCTATTGAAAACGTCAATTGAAAAGAGACAACAAAAGTGAAAATTATAGGAGAATTATAAGAGAAAGGAGTAAGATGTGTAACGTATGAATGCACCTCATACTCAAGTCCATGGAAAAGGACTAAGATGATAGAATTGATAAGAATACGGAATGTAGAAAACATTCTAGAACGTTTTGCAAACAATATATGTCTTTTAAGTTTTAACACGTGATGTAAAAATATCTACTCAATGCTGCATATTCATGCAAGTGCAATTATGCAACCATATTCCATTTTACCCATGTTATGCTTTACTTACTCTATTTTGTTTCTCTGACTATCTTGTCCAATGATCTACAGAATTGATCAATATTTGATTCGTTTAAACTTGCAATGTTGACCCTACCTGCAAAAGTCATGTAAACGTGCTCTTGCTTGGTAATCCTTGAAACCTGCTCTTCATTCAAACCAGTGTACCAGAATAACCCATTTTGTTTGATAACATGGTCCCAATTTCCTGGAGTATCCATGGCAGTTAACTTCTGCAAGACAGATTTTCTTAAGTTTTGTAACCTTTCGGTGATTTGTGCCACATCTTGATCCCATTCTTCTTTCAATTCCGGCTTGTTCATCAAAGCAGCTGCAATTCTAGCCCCAAATGCAGGCCCAAAAGAGCATTCCATTCTAAAAAATGTAACGAGCATACCTTGGACCCTATCCAAAGTATCTGGATTTTCTACACCCTCTTGGACAACAACATGCAAACAACCAGCTCTCTCACTGTATAATCCCATATTTTTAGAAAATGATTGACAGGCTAGCAAATTTAAACCCTTTTCGTAAAAGTGTCTAATCGCCCACGCATCTTCATCTTTGTCACCAGAGGAAAACCCTTGATAGGCAATATCGAAAAATGGAAACAATTCTCTTTCTTTCATAATATCAGCAATTTGAGTCCATTGTTTCTTAGAATAGTCGGCACCGGTAGGATTATGACAACAAGCTTGAAACAAGAATACGGAATCCTTTGGAGCTTCATTCAATGCCCTCACAGTTGATTCGAAATCGACTTCTCTGGTTTCAGGGTTGTAGTGTCTAAAGTGATTAACCTTGGCACCTGCATGTTCGAGCATTGGTTGGTAGTTAGACCAAAATGGGGTTCCAATGTAGTAATTGTTTAACCCACACTCGCCTAAAAAGAGAGAAGCCATGTGACAAGCACCAGTTCCCGAAATGGTCTGTAAGGAAGCAATCTTACCTTGGATAGCACTTTTCTTTCCGAAAATAACTTCTCTGGCTCCTGCAGTGAATTCTGGAATACCAGCCATATTAGTATAATTGTGACCAGGATCGTTTGCATGTAACCACTTTTTGGCTTTTGCAACCGATGGGAACAAGTACGAATCACCATTTTCAGCTTTGTAAACACCAATGGTAAGATCTATTTTACTTGGGGAAGGATCACTGGCATATTGTGACATTATCTTAACGATAGGATCATACTCAGCCTCTGGGAGGTTAGAGTAGTATGAAGTTACAGTCATGGTTATTAATAGGTGGATATATAGGTGATTCGGAGTTACACAAAATGATCTCTATGAAAAAAAAAACGTTCCAAAAATGTGCAATTTGAAAAATTTATCGTATAGAAAGGACTTCCTAAAGAAAAGTTAAACCTGGAAATAGCAAATAATATTGACAGTAGGCGGAAAAAAAAGAGAACTTATAGAAAAGGAATTTAGAAGAGGAAATTACTACACAGAGGGTAAAAATTTTTACCTTTATTTTTCAGCTATGCCCTGGAAGGCATATTTTATCTGCTCCGCATCTTAACCATGGGTGTAATTGCAAGAGACCGCGAATGGCCGCGAATTCCCGCATGAAAAGCCTCATAACTTCAAGATCTCATCACAGATTTCCACTATTTTGGAATTTTCACCTAGAATGCCGGTGTATTGCTTAGTTGTGGCAGCAACGAATTTAGAATTGTTAAGTAATATTGCAGAAGTGGCCGATTCAGGCTTTTGGAGTAAAGTGTAAAGGCTGTCAAGAAACTTCAAATAGGGAGCTAAAATTTTTTCACTTAGTGCATTCTGCTGTGCATCATTGTCCTGTGTATATAACCCATCTAGTACTTTTGATATATTATCACATTGGAATGCCATTGCCAATGTTTTCAATTTTTCTAGTAAGCTGTCTAAATTAACGCTTTCAACTGGCTTAACCATATTTTGAAACAATAACTTATAAATTGTCTTCTCGTCCTCTTCCTGCTTCCCACTTCCATATGATATTCTTTTATTTTGTATAACCTTTTGCAACACTAAGAGAAGAACTGTATCGTCATCTTCCAAGTTTGCAAATAACGTCCAGAATTCCACCTTTTCTAGTAAATCAATACCCAAACTCTGGGGGAATGCTTTGATAAACTTTTTGATCAATTTGATTAGTATCTTACTGATCTCTTGATAGTATGACTTATTATCTAGAATTACTTTGGAAGCCTTGTATAGAGCTGAAAAATTATCCTGTATATAAAAGAGCTGCTTAGACAATTCTTCCGTCATAATGTTAACCAACAAGTGTATAGCTTGGAACTGTACAACATCGTTAAATGTTGACAATGCATGACAAATTTTCCCAACGAAAGCCTTTCCATTGATATTTGCAGAGCTGGACGAAGAAGCAAAATAAGTTATGCCTTCTAATAACTTTTGCCTTGATGTAATACTATCAACACAATTTCCTAGTATTATGCAGGATGCTGCAACCTGGTAAGTGCCGGGACTTTCATCGAAACTACCATATATAATTCTTATACAATCTTCAGCAACTAGCCAATTATCAAAGCTAGGAATGGAGGATATGTTGCCACTAGAAGCGAAAATCTGTCTTTTGGTGTGAATAGAACTAATTTTGTATTCTTCTTTCATGATCAAAAGTAAAAAATTTTGGCAGGTCACAGCCCAATTTTTGTTCATATCATCAACCAGAGAAAGTTTCATGATAATGTCGGATAACAAGAGTAGGACATTCTCTCTCTCTTCTTCATAATCATCCTCTTCTAAGGGTAAGTTTTTGCTACTATCTTTGCTGTTACAAGGGTTGTAATCAGAAAAGTCCACTTTAAGCACTAACATGAATAGCCTTAAGAAAGTGACAAGGTCATATTCATCCCATTCAAAACTAGTGCCTTTACTCATCTCTACATATAGTTCCAATTCATTACCTAATTGGTCCAAGTAGTCATCTACAACCGCATCCTCTGTGAATTGTTTCGCATTATGGCTTATACCAGCGAAGTGCTGCACAAAACTCTCAATGCGACTCATAATTATCTTGTCTAGACCTTGAATTCTGAAGAATGTTGCATGGTCTTGACTCTGTTCGGTATTTCGAATAAATTGCGTTAAAAATATAAATATTCTATCAAGTACTACTTGATCCAAATCCTTATCAATAACCTTCTGGAGCACCGTATTCCAAATAATATCACTTTCTATCAAAGAATTTCTATTCTTTTCATTATCAGCCAGAAGATTGATCATTAATCTTAGAATATTCAGTTGGTATGCGACGTTCATATTCATATACTTACTGAAAAGAGTACTCAATTCTGGAATTGCAGTGAAAATCTCCTCGGAACCACGAACTTTTTCGTCCCGAAGTTGATCTGCCAACTTCGAGATAGGATTATGACCATCTTGCCCATTGCGGAGCTGCTCTAAGTATTCGGTGACCATAGAAACCCTTACGGAACGACTATGAAACGTATATAAATCATTACGAATGGTCGTTTGTATGGGAACCATACTCACTAATATGGAGACCTACATGCAGGATGCACAATTATACAGGACATATAAGTTTGCTGGTGTAGGACCAAGTGGTATATCTACTAAGTTGTTACTACTCAATGCCAATCGATTTAGTAATTCCATCTATATTGATTTTTTAGTGATATAAAGGAAGGAAAGTCTATATGTTTGATTTTTATATGATATAAGCTCAGTTTTTATTTGTCATCATCTCTACCTTTTAGTACTAACAGGTTTGGCAGTTCATGCTGATGCTCAATTAGTGCTAGTAATTCTGTGTTAATTTTTGTTTCATTTCTCATAATATGATAGGAAATTTCTAATATCAATTTGATTCATATCCCCTTATGCTGCCCTCAAGCAAGTTGCCTTCGGAAGCTCCAGCCTCTTAGCTCTTTTCGATATCTAGACCTCACTCTAGCCTTCGAAAACCTTCTCACCGCCACGGAGCCCTAGTATATACCTCACATCAATGCATAAGCTCAAGCTATGTAACATTGGAAGTAAATTTAAAAGATCCCTATCACCCTGGTCGTTAATCCACCCCTCTATCATAACCGCATTGTCTTCATGTAAGGCATAACTCACAGGTGAGTTATCTAAAATGATTACATTCTTTAAATCTTCCTCACGTGGGAAAAACTTAGATAAATCCTTGATATACCCCACTCCTGGTCTATAGCTGCAATCCGTCCTATAATATCTCTTCGTGAAGACTGATTGTTGTGGAGTATAGGAATGCTTTCCCCCTTTGGCCAGCTGCTGTTGCTCTTGCTTGTTCACATACGGAGCAATCTCGCTTTCTAGCCAATTTATTATCGGATCAGCATATTCTTTGACACTAGCAGTAAATATTTGAAGTTCAAACCATTTTGCCGCCTCTTTAAGGAAATAGTCGCAGTATGGTCTCTTGTATACATAATACAAGCTTGCAATGTTATTCAACTTGATTTCGATCATGTTAGATGAACCACTGGAACTAAATGATCTTGGTGAGCCTCTTGATAAAGAATGGATCAAGGTTTCATCCAAATCAAGTATCAACGTCTTTCTTCTTCTCTTCCTTTGTGGGTTTCTGGATAATGGAACCAACCTCTGTGGTGGAGGAATAAGGTATTTTGACGATGCTGAAGGGGATTTGATGGTATTTGATATAATGTTTTCCTGTTTTAAGATTTCTATCTTAGGGGTCTCAGGAGCTGGAGTTTCGTCATCGTCCGAAGCGCCTCCTCTGGTGGCGGCACCTCCGCCAGATTCTGGTGGAACTTGTCCAGTAACGGAATCCTCAGAAGCTCCTGTCAACTCGGACGAACCATCAATCGCCTCGCCTCCTTCTGAGTTTATCGCAGATGCAGACGTCGTGGTGTTGGTTGTCGTTGATTGGAAAAAATTCGTGAATGGATAAGTCAATAATAGCCACACGAAAGTCAAAGGCTTTATCACAAGATAGTTGGGTAGAAACAAGAGGTACGAAAGCACCGAAGAGGAATCCCCTTCCACTTCGGGCGAATCCGTTTGTCGGCTCTCTTTTGTCTCATCTACTTCCCATTCGTCTCCGTTGTCCTCTGGTGGCGCCTGAAATTGGATGTCAGGTTGTACTTGTTGTTCTTGATCTATTGACGTCCTCAATTCCTGATCAAGTAGTCTCAGCTTTTCGTCCAAGTCAGCTTCTTCTTTCGAGCTCAATCTTTCTTCTCTTCGCCCTATGGGTGGGTACAATGAATCCCAGGAATTTACTATTAATTTCAACGAATTCATGCCTAGAAGTGAATGCTCCGTGTATGCTGTAAGTTCTTATCTATATGGTATCTCTCTGATGGGATGTGTTTTGCATGGATTTCTTGCCTATTTTGAAAACTGAGTTGCGCAATGGAATGCTGATTATGACGCCCGCCTACTCTAACTCTGAGATTGTGCTCTGTGGGTCTCTCTGGGGCAAATAGAATGAAATGTTTGCCTAAGTCACTTAGCGTCTTCTTTCTTTTTGGCTTCTGTATTTTTTGGATCTACTAACAATTCGCGATTCTTTTTTTGGCACTTTCGTTGTATGTAGGGAAGAATTGCTACGCTATTTTTTGCCTGTGCTATTGTAGTAGTAGCAAAAAAGTTATACGAGATCCAACGTTTGTCTGTACGAATGACCAAAAACAGAATCCGTGGGGTAGAGAAATGCCAGGAAGCCGTTCCAACAAAATATATGACCTAGAGTAGAAAGAATAGGAATGTGTAGGTGATGCTGAAAAGCAAATTAGGTAGAGTCTAGTAATATACTGTTTTACGGTGTGAGGGCCCCATGCACTTGGTTACTGATTAATGAGCTCTGTAAGACACTGCAACTGTTATTAAGTCGAGGGCGTGCGATGCAACGTGCAAAAAAAGAAAAAGCAATTGTAGAGAAGAAAAATAAGATGAATGTGAAGGAACAAAAAATGGTCTGTAGGTTTGCTTGAAGCTGGCTTCGTTTTGTATTGGGCTGCCTGAGGTCTTAACTGTGACGTTGAACACCAGGGAACGGCGGTCAAAAAGAGCATCATCTTGGGTGCCATTGAGTGTTGAGGGCTGGATCATTCGGGCTCTCTTGTTGGCACTTCTGGTGGGTGCAGCGGAAAGTGACGTACATTTTTTTTTTTTTTTGTCACTTCAATTTTATTTTTTGTTGTACTTTCTCCAAAAAAGTGCAACATAGTGCACGTGATGATGATGTTGGGGAAGAAGCACTAGGCATCGATTCAGTCCTTTCATGGCTTGATCTACATTGTATCTTAGCCTCTTTAACAGCTGAACTTATTTTCAGTAAATGGCAACTCTTCGCCTCTTATTCTTTCTCTGTCTCATAGTCTTGAGTACTGTTTTCGGTTTTGACTTGGTCCCCACCAAACCTGGTTCCTTTTGTCGATCTTGCTTGCCATGACAGATTTTTCATGCAAGTCGAATGTTGGGTGCAAAAAAGAGAAATGGGCTAAAACACCCACGCTACTAAGTTAACTAACTACACTGGTACCTTCATTAGTCATTTGTATTCTCTATATATCCCTTTATGCAATAAATTAAATAAAAAAAGATGCAGAATAAAATTTGAAGATATCATTTTGATGGATCATGCCTTCTTCCGCTTATTTCTCATCCAGTACGCTATTAATGAACCCTTGTAAAACTGATGCAATATATGAAACATTAGATACATCACCATCATGGACGCCGTCCAAATTAATATTGTAATTATTGTTGTTCTTGTTTTTGTTGTTATTATTATTATTATTATTCTTATTATGAGCATGAGCATTACCATTAGCATTAGCATTATTTTTGTTTTTACCTTGGTTGTTGTTACTATTGCTCGTTATTCTCTGCCTATCCCTTAACCTTTTCAACGCCCTGAAATTCACCAAATCTTCTTCATTATCCAGATCTCTCTCATCATCATCTTCTTCAATGTATTCGTCTTCATCCACTTCCTCACCCTGAACAGTGGTGGTTAAATTCTGCTCACCTATCCTGAAGTTGCTCTGAAGGTTGGTACCGATAAGCCTCATTGAGTTCTCTGTTTCTCTTAACGAATGCATCCCACTTGCCCCTAGGTGGTCCACTTCCTCATCCTCCTCTTCTTCTTCCTCCTCTGGCTTAATCAATTTCAATTGATTCGTATTGTAACTCTTACAATACTTGCATTTCAATCCTAATACATGATATGATACGTTGGACTTTCCCTTACAATCATTACAGCTTACTATGCATCTCCACATGTTATACGGTGATGGCAATGGCAGCTGCAAGATTTCTTGATCCAATATCCTAAATTGTGTTTCTACTTCAACCACAGTCTTCTTACAAAGTGGACATTTGAAACTATGTTTGATCAATTCGTCATAACAAAGCTGATGAATCAGATGACCACACTTCATAAATACTACCTTATTTATGGAAGTAAACAAGTATTCATTGCATATTGGACAATTACAATGAGTAGTATTCGAAATACACTTATGCCTTTCCTTCAAATCAATGGAAAGACATATATTACACTTATCACAATGGAAATAGTCCTTTCCTAATCCCAAACCTAGTCTGCAAATTCCACATTTTTCACAATGATAAATATCTTTAGTTGGGTCGTTGTCGTAAAGGACACATTTTTTGCAAAAATAGTTAGCCAACTCAATGCCACATTCCATACAGTAGTTATCAGATGGGTTTTGTGGGGTCATACAGGACATGCAAAGGACGTGCTTGACTTCTGATCTGATGAGCTTATGCGAGGAAACTTGCTGATCGTGGCAGAATCTACAGGAGAACCATTTGAAACAGGTGGGACATTCTAATTTACAGTTTCTCTGATAGTGATTACACCCCAAAATCTTGGATGCTTTATTATGGTATGATGGGGTGAGATCCTCTTCTGTGAAGGTGACCTCATTTTCATCCTTTTTCAGATCGAAGTCCTTCATGGATGTGTCAGACGAATCTTCGGCCATCGACAAAGAAGTCATGTCTATGTCAAGATCGTTCTGGTCTTGAGTCAGAATCTGCTGCTCAGCTGCAGCCTGCCAATCTCTCTGAGCCTTTGGTTCCAGCTCTATGTGCAATCGTTTGACGGTCTCTGGTAATTCCTTGTTGATATACCTGTAGTAGTTTCCCATCATCAACCTTGTGACTAGCTTATTTTTCAGCTTTTGGCTCAAATTGGTCAAGCTTTGAATGTTTTGAATCTTCAATCTGAGTAGATCTTCCCTTTGGAAGTCCTCACTAGACTGCAAATCTGTCAATGCCTTCACCTCTTCGCAAGTCAATTCGTCTACATGATCCCAGTCACTGGCCGGTTGTGTGGAGTTAGTGTCTGCATCCGTCGATAAAATGGCGACGGCGTGTTTCCGCTTCTTCTTATGGTGTCGAGTAGATCTGGTCGCCAAGGGCTTTTCTGGGTTAACGATGTCATTTACCAACGGCTGGTTGTGCTTGTGAACGATCTTGTCTACCCCGACCGGCTCCGTGTCGTCTTCAGTTCCGCCGAGAAAATCATCGTGGTCATGGCCCCGATGCTCATGGGAATGAACCAGAAAGCTGTGATCATCCTCCACAGGCAATACGATCGCTTCGTGGATTATACTGGTCAACGGTTCTAGCCTATCGATAGCCGTCTGCAAAGAGAGCCCCAAGTTCAAATCGTTCAAGAAATTGTTCATCTGGATCCGTGACGAGATCGCCGTCTTCATCGACGTAATACTGGTGTCATCCGAAAGTGAGTACGAAGTGATGTACTGTGATATATACTTGGATATGTCTTCAGAGAAAGACTTCACTCGTGGTAAGTTCTTGAGATCTATATGTGGCAAGTTAGGTAAGTTGAAGCTTGGCCTGTTGAGATACTGCGACAAGTTCATGTTGGGCATTGAGATGTTTAATCTCCCAATCTGGTCTAGGTCCTGCCCAAGAGAGTTCTGGGAAGAATCTGAGTCCATGATAAACTAGCTGGTGAATGAATACCAATGAACCAAAAGGTAGTAGTTCAAGTTAAGTGTTGCCTGCTCCAAGTTTCAATTTGATTCCCGCATCCTGTTCCTGCACAGAACACACATAGTGTGAATGCATCGGAGTACCAGATGATGAAGTTATACAAGTGGTGGGTATGCACTAGGTCTCCGCAAATAGAGCAAACGATGTCAGAAGTGCCTGAGGCCAGCGTAAAAGAGACCATAGACAAGACGGTGGGGTACGTGGTGAAAAATGGCAGCTCGTTTGAGGAAAGACTCAAGCTGAACGCAGGGGAGAAGTTTTCATTCTTGGTGGAGTCGGACCCGAACCACCAGTACTACCAGAGGATGCTAAAGGAGGCAAGGGGAGGGGGAGAGGAAATAAATGGCAATGGAAATGGCAACGGAGGCATACGATCTGCCGCAGAACCAGGATTAGGACCAGGTTCTGGCTCATCTTCGTCCCCTTCGGGGGAGCTGGAGCCTGAGCAGGTGCCAAAGCCTGCGGTGTTCCAGTTCCTCACTAAGTTGCCGCCCATATCTGCTCTTGATCTTGAGATAATAAAGCTTTCGGCTTTGTTTGTGGCGCAGAACGGAAGCCGATACGGTGAAGGGTTGATAGAGCATCAGCGGAAGAAGAAACAGGAGGCCCAGTTCGAGTTTATCAACCCGCTGCACTCGTTGAACCCGTTGTATAATGAGTATATTAAGCAGTACAGGGCGCTCATCGCATTGAACCCAGACACTTTGCAAGAGCAGTCCGACAATATTTTACAGAATGCGTACCAGAGAGCCAAGTACGAAAGACTCCACCGGGCCAAGGCTAAGGACGAGAAGAGATTGCAGCGTGAAAGACAGGTAGCGTATGCTTCTGTAGACTGGCAAGACTTTGCAGTGGTTGGCAGAATACAATTTGACACTGTAGATGAGGTGAGAGAGTTGGCGGTGCCGATGAATAGAGACGAGCTAGTGTTTAGATCGCTAGAATCCAAGAGGAGCGACCTGAGAGCAGATGGCACTGTTGGACCGGAACCCCAGGAGGCTCCACCAGCACCTGCTGCTATCCCAGAGGCCCCAGATAAGGGAGAAGGTCAAGCACAGCCACAGGTGGCAGACAAACGACAGACGGCTCCTAAGGGTATGAAGATAAGAGCTGCAGGAGAATCAAGACTAAAGACTCGTCCATCAGCTGCTGCCTCAACTTCTTCCACATCTTCTTCCACATCTGGCTCCGAACCTACAATCAAATGTCCGATAACTGGCCAGCAGGTGCCAGAACTGCAGTTCGATGCACACCTCAAGATTCTCCTTCGTGATCCTCGCTACAAGGAGCAACAAGATAACTTCATCAAGAAAAACTTCACCTACTCATCCAACTTATCAACAGACGAAGTATATGAAAACATAAAGAGAATGACAAATAAGAGAAAGGGAGGAGACTCCAACGATCTGAAGCCTGCGAAAAGATACATTGGACCATCCATTTAGACTTATACAATACAGTAAGCAGTCGAACTAACACTGATACAAATACAAAAATACTACACTAGCTCTCTTTTTTTTTTTTTAAACCACTATGTATTCTTTCATTAAACAATAACAAAAATACCAAGATGAATGTACATATGCGCTAATTTTTCAAATCAACATGTGTATACTATAAACGTTATATAAATGTTATAATTAAATTTAAGCCTTTAATGAAGAAGCTCTTCTCTTCTTGATTTCAGCTCTTTCAGCCTTACGTTCGTGTAAACGTTGAGCCAATAATTGAGCGTATTCAGCAGCAGCATCTCTTTGGTGTTGAGAGTTCTTGATCTTTTGAGCCTTTAATGCTCTCTTTCTTTGTAAAGTTTGAGGAGTAACCAATCTTTGGATCTTTGGAGCCTTGGTGTATGTCTTGTCACCCTTAGTAACTTCACGTCTAACAACGAATTGTCTAACGTCATCTTCCTTGGTTAAACCGAAGAACTTTCTAATGTTGTTAGCTCTCTTTGGACCTAATCTCTTTGGAGTGGTGGTGTCGGTTAAACCTTCAATTTCAGCATCACCTTGCTTGACAACAGACAAGGATAAGACAGCTAAATCTTGGGCAACAATACATCCTCTGACGGACTTTCTCTTACGTTCACCGGTTCTTCTTGGTCTGTAACAAGAGTGACCCTTGGCTAATAATAACTTAACTCTGGTAGCGTGTAAAACACCTTGTTTCATTGGGAAACCTTGCTTGTCGTTACCACCAGTGATTCTGAAAATGTAACCTTTGAATTCATCACCAACTGAGTCACCTTCGACTTCTTGGCCCATTCTCTTTTCGTAGAAAACACGTAATTTGTGTTCATCTTCGATGTCAATACACTTTTGTGTACCGTTGGCTGGATAAGAAATGTTTAACTAAAGGAAGGATGTTAGTAAAAAAATTGCTTTGAAAGAAGAGAAAACAAACTTAAGGACAAATAAGACAATAAAACAGAAGAATATCGACAGATTATCTAGCAAAAGGGTATCAAAGATACAGGACGAACTGTTGGATGATAACTGTGGTAGACAGCCATGTGAGGGCATTGAATGTATGGTAATGTAGTCGTGCTACCTCTTCTGGGTTTTCCTTGATTTTTTTCCATCTGCTGTACCTCTATCCGCCTCTGGTCTAGAGATATCACAACTCTATCAATGTACTTCGCTTTCCACCCACATAAGTTGTTGCTAGTCTGTTTTACATGCCAGCGTACTCTCGCGTAGTTCCCACTGGCTTTTTTCACACTTTTTTTTTCTTCCCCCCATCCACCTCTTCGATTCATGGTTACTGTATACTAGTTCATCCTACCATCTATTGATTCCCTCTCTTCTGGTTCGTTATCTGTCGCTATTGCTGTTCGTCTTATATGTATATATCATGTACATACCTTCATATTGAACTGGTGTACCTAGGCCTTTTTGAATTAACTACAATCTTGAAAAATCTATAATTTCTATTGAAGATGATTTTTTCACCCACTCAGTGCGCTTGGGGACTCCATGAAAGTTTCACAAAGTTGGAAAAGTTTCTTCTGGGAGTGCGCACAAGAGCTGTGACTGTGGAACGTGACGGGTGTAAAGCCCTACAAAATCACGTTGGGAAATGACTTTGTTTTGTGTGCAGGCGGAGATGGGTGCACTTGGTCCACTTGGGTCCACTTGGGTGCAGCAGCACGTACAGGATGAGAGTGAGAGCTGCAGTGAGGAGTAGGGAGAGATGGAGATGTGGATGAAAAGCTAGATAAAAAGCTAGATAAAAAGCTCGATAGGAAGGATGAGCTATACGTATTAGGATTATTTGTAGTCTTCTTTTATTGTCACCGTGTTTCGCCCAAAAATTACCAACTCAGCGATGAACCACTCACTTTGTTTTTCTTGGATGGACTCTCTTTCTTATTTCATTTTTTCGATTACCTTTGCGTAGCTTGGCTTTTGAGAAGCTTTTGGCTGGGCTTCCCTTGATCTTCGTTCATAGTTCTGGAGAACAGTTCATTCTCCTTTGAGCGCAACCATCATCTTGCCTCACCAAATTTTAGTAATAATTCGTACATCTTAATTATTAGCCCTCTGGCTTTGAAAATATATGTAGTGTGGTGCTTAAAGCTTTCCTATTTGGGCCAAAATTGCAGCCTTCGTGCAATCTATCTGCCACATCTTAGCTTCTACGTTACTCTGCTCATAATTTCTTCACTGGCGCTTACAATTCCTAATTATAACTATTATATACATACTATTTTGTAAATTTACATATATTCTCCAATATTCTCATACCATGAGCTGAAAGTGAGATCTTCTGCAGCTACTTTTTCTTGTCATCCTCTGGGTTATTTGTAAACTGCTGCTGTGACGGAGCCGGAAAGTTATCCTTTAGTTGCTGTTGCTGCTGAGAGGTCTGCTGAGGTACTTGCGTTTGCAGACCCTGCTGCCATCCAGCAGGTATTCCAGGTCCTCCTGGTTTTGCAGATATTAAGCCCCCAAAATAGTGCGGCATAGAGTTGTGCAATGGAGTTAGCCCAACTGCAGTAGTGGGCCATTCTGGAGCATAGAATGCTGAAGGAGAAGGGAACATTTCAATATATCTCGAAGGTAGGCCAGAAATTGGTGTTTGTCCACCACCACCAGCAGTATTAGTTTGTATTAGCTGTGAAGGCCCTGTTAGCAATGGAGGACGCACTTTACTGGTATTGTTATTGTATAGATTGGGAGTATTTGGATTCGTGCCAGTCGTATTCGGAGTGTTGTCTGTGTTGTTGTTCTGGTTATTTATGTTTGAACTAGCTGAAGAGTTAGTACCAGGAACTTGTGCTTGAAGTTGCGCACCAAGAGGATTTTGTTGTTGTTGTTGTTGTTGTTGTTGTTGTTGATGCTGCTGCTGCTGTTGCTGCTGCTGCTGTTGTTGCTGTATATGATATTGTTGTTGCATGTACTGTTGTTGCTGTTGATAGGCTTGACTCGAAACTGCGAAATTAGGGGCATACTGAGATGATGGTGAAGATTGTGGTATTCCCCCATATGATACTCCATTTAAAGGCAATTGATGTGAAGCAGTGGCACTCGATGGAGAAGATGTCAGCGACTTACTATTAAACAGCAATGGTAATGGTAGCGTTGGTTTGCGAGAATCGGGCGACTTGAACGTTCCAAAGTTGGAAAATTTCGATGTGTTTATACTAGGCGCATTTATGGGACTAGCACCTTTGTCGCCAGACTTTCCTCCACCATTCTGCGGTATCGACAAGTGACTGTTTTTATTGTTGACATACTTTCCATTGCCAGATTCCACCCCATTTTTATTATTGAGACTGTTTTCCTTGTTGTCCCCTCCAGCTGGCTTTATCGAAGAATCAACTGCAGTGATTGTCTTGGCACTATCTGCGTTCGCCATTGCATCATTTGGAATTTGAACTCTTAGTACAGGTCTGTGGTGTCCTGCTACACCGCCTGGGATTATCTTCTGTTGCTCTTCATCCGTTTTGAATGAGGGACCTGGGTTGAATCCTGGAACGTTACTTAATGAAATATGCGATGGTGTTTGCCTTTGGGGGTAACCACCCTTGCCAGCAACTTTACTGCCAGGCTGCGATTCATTTTTCATTTGGTCATAGCTTCTCTTTACTCTTTTGGGGTCTGGCGAATCGCTATCATAGTCGGAATCAATATCTTCCCCTTCAATAGAGATATCATCATCTAAATTGTTACCAAACCTTGTAGTTATATGCTTCTTCTTCTTGTAAGGACCCCCGTAATTCTCTGGACCCTTCAGCTCCTGCACTCTAGGCATTTTCTCATAAGCCAGGATCAATTCCTTGGTGTCAACAGAGCTGAATTCGTACACCCTATTGTTGTTTCCAATTATAATGACTGCCAAGTCGACTTGACATAAAACTGCAAGCTCATGAGCCTTCTTGAACAACCCTGACTTTCTTTTAACAAACGTAACAGTTCGATTTCTATCATCCGTCAATGGCTGAATTTCGATTTTTCTTCTACCCATCGTAAAATAGTTTTGGTGATGTTCTGATAGATAAACAAGCGTTTGTATATGAGATTGTCTAGTCTGTAAAAACTTCGTAAATACCAAACGTGCGTATCGGTATGAAAGAGTGAGACTACTTCTGTATTGTACGTGTGTATACGGGAGTGGCTTCTTGCTTGTGCGTGTGTATGTGCGAGTCAAAGTATTGTGGATGTCGTGGACTATTAATAGTATCAAATATCCTCTTCTGTCGTAATTCGTATGCTTAGCGAATGGATCTTCGGTCAAGCAGAATTTCTCGTAATCTGTAACGAATTAATACTCTGATCCTATGAGTTATATACCTTCCTATAGAATACTAGCACTTTCAATGCTGTTAAGTTGGGTACTTGGCTGATGCTTTCGACTTCTTACAGAGGAAAACGTATGGAAAAACAAAAAAAAAAAAATAAAATAAAAAGAACGAGAAAAAGTTCGCCGTTTGGAATCTCTCTTAGCTCGGAAAGGTACAACCTCAAGTCAACTGGATTGTAAGAGACGTAGTAGGAAGACAAAAAAAAAAAATAAATTGGTGATTCCCCCTTAATTTGATTAATTATTACTAAAACAGTTCGCTTCAATCAGTTTTAAGAAGCAAAAAATTCCAGCTAGAGCAAGTTGTTTTTTATTTATCAGCAAGTGATGTAGGTGGTTTTTCGATATATGGCTTTTTTCAACAGTTTATTGACATAAACGAAATGCGATGGAACAACCTGGGTTATTTTTAGAATTTTGATTACAATGTGTACCAAAAATAAGTCAAGGATGGAAAAATAACGTAGGTTGAGATAGTCAGTGCCTTATGAAAAAACGTTTGGAAATTGAGGTGTTTGACACACGACCTTCCCCTCTTTAATTAGGAGCCTAAGGATCTGTATGGGAGAGATTGAAGAGAGAGAAATCATGAAACAGGCCCTGTCTACTGAAGCTTATTTCGGTAGCAGTAGCACAACCAAAAGCTTGAAATGCAACCGAGGAACAGCTAGGCTAATATATCGTTTGATGTAATGTTTTGCGCCCACATGGTAGCAGTTCGTCACAGTGCTGTCTTTGTTGTATTTGATGTATTTCCCATTGACTTCTGCCTCTCCATTCTAATCCACCGATTTGTAAGAAAAAGATTCCTGTTTCATGCCTCCTATTCTCACCTGCCCAGCCAAAAAATGTAACAAGGTGCCATCATACAATTTAGAGCAATGGTGGATAAGGAAGGGTGCTGAAGTTTCTTTTTTTTTTTTTTCATGTCTACAGTAGTAACGCAGTATGACGTGAATTTGTTCCATCGATTCTCATCCTCTTAAATTTACGATAACCAGTGCATGTAAAGAAGCTACTAAGGAAATGGAAGGAAATATTAAGAAATCGCCGTGAGTAAATGGAAGCAAATGAGGGAAACAGCCGCGAGTATGTGCGAGTAAATAGAGGGATACTACGATAGGAATACAGCCGCGAGTAAGCGAGAGGAATGGACAAACCTGTCAAACATTTGACGAAGTCTAATCTGGGCCAAGAATGGATTGTTCGGAGCAAACGTGTTGTACCAGATAACTTGACATATTGAGTATAAAATTTCCTCATGCTTCCTCGGTTTCTAACTATTACTCCTCATGTTACGCTTTTGTTGGGTAGCTCTATTGGCATCGATATTGCACGACCTTAGTTTGTTGCTTGGGAATGCCGTTTATTACTAACAGTAGAGACACAGCTATTTTAATTCTACAAGTTGCATCCGATATTCAGATTATTATTTCATTCTTTTTCTGTAACTATTTTGTCATGTGTCATTGCTTATTGCTTTTGATTGTTCTTCTTCTTGAAATTTTTATTCTTTGGCTTGAAGTTTTTTCTATGTTTGTTAAATTTTTTAAATCCATTACCTAAAGATTTGTCAACGAGTCCAATTTCTCTGGCCAATGCAGTACCTAACTCCACACCAAACTTTTCCACTCTAGCAAGATCCTTCTTAGCAGCTTCAGCAGCTTGTTCATCACCAAACTTTATGGCCCTTTGCACCTTTTTCTCGAGTAATTCTACTGCCAATTGCTTTCTCTCGTCAGCTGTGAGAGGTTTTGGTTTTTCTTCAACTTTGGCAGCACCTTCAGAGTCGGCAGCATCAGCGGCAGCAGAAGCAGCATCACCCTCAGTTGATGCAGGTGCTGCAGCAACCACTTCAGCAGCAGAGGGCTCAGGGGCAGAAATTGCGGCAGGTACTTCAACACCAGTAGTTTCGGATTCAGCACCATTGCTTGCAGATGCAGCGGCTGGAACTTCTGTTGCTTCTTCAGCTTCCTGCAAACGTTGCACTAAATCTGCCTTCTTACCATCGAGTGATAATCCCTTTGACTTTAAAATCTCTTTTAATTGAGCCACCGTTTGTGATGCGTAATCTGCCATATTGTAACCGTGTACTTTATCTATTTATTGACGAAAACCTAAGTAGTAACTAGTGTGTCCACAAATGTCCAGCTCAACGCGCTCCTGTTCTTGATAAATTTGAAATTCTGTGAACTTCCGCAATTGTGTGAAAATCGGTTTTGTGTCATTTCTCGCTTAAGTTAAAAGCTTACCAACCATAATGGCTGCAATTTTTATTCAAACAATCTTAATGACCAAGACCAAAATTAATAAGGAGACAACCATACTAAGTATCACTAAGAATGATAAAGTAAGTCTCGTAGCTGGGTAGAAATCTCTCATTAGCATCGACTGTACTTGAATATACCTGGAAGTGCCGAACATCAAAGATAATACTCCTACTATTACTCCTACTATACATATAGGCTTTCCTAAGCTATGCACATACAAATATTTGGGATTATAGTCTAGGTCCAGCTTTTTTCCCTTGAAATACGTACTGAATGCCATTTCTTGGACCAAGAATATTTGAAGCATTCCAATAGAGAGGGTTAGAAAAGTAGCACCCGTTCTCACCCAAGCAAGTAGCGTCCTTTCATTAGATAACTAGGTATGTTAGTACAAGAGACGTATGGGATATTTCTTTGCAATTTGTCTTTGTTTCTTTTCAAGTTTGCAAGTTCTTGGTTCTTTGGTGCATTACTGTTCTTTTATACATACATGGTCCCTCGCAACGGAGCCCTTATTCTCCAACACCACGGACGTATACTTGGATAATTTTAGTAAGTTGTGAAAAGAGTTCTTTTCCTTTTCTTTCTCGTCATTTATTTCTTCTTCTTGCACTTGATCAATTGATGGTTGTTGCTGTAACTGCTGAGCTACTGCTAAATGATGATTTGAGTGAGAGGGCAGAATACCATCATCCAAATGCGGGGAAGGACTACTTATATCTTGGTCCCCGACAGGTGCCACACTACCCACAGGAGGAGATGTTGGCATTCCGGTGTTGGAAGCACCAGTGAGCTTCCGGGAACGAATTGAGGACAACTTGGCTAGATGTAAAAGTGTTCAGCCTTATCTCTCTTGATAAAGCAACTTCCAGAAAAAGCTTATGCAAGAGTCGAAGTTCAACGATAAAGCAGGTTTCTCGGCCAAGAGAGATAGATCAAGAAGAAATAGAAGATGTGAAGCAGATAATACTGCAGCCTGTTTGACGGGTATGAATCGAACAGGAGTATCAGGGACTTTAAGTAAAGAAATTCACATTGAAATTAGCTCTGAACTCCATCCCCATCGACAGTGATGCACGCTTATACTGCGGACTGCACATTTCCTCCTGCACCTATACGATGCCTATGTGCAGTCCGTTTCGCCTTCATTATGGAACGCGTCAATATCAAAATCGGATGAAAATACATAGGATACTTCATCTTTCATCTGCTATTTGACCCCAGAACCACACATCTAGTCGGATACATACAATATACAGACATGGACGCAGCAAGTATTAGAATAGATGCACCATTGGTTGCCCAAAACCAAGGAAAAATTGTCCGTATTATAGGAACATGTGAATCATTTGATTCATCTTCGAACCATGCAGTATTGAAAAGTAACGGATCTATAAGTCTTGTGTTAAACTCCGGTGATTCGTTGGATATCAATAAAAATTATGAAATAATTGGAAAAGTTAATACCGATGCTTCGTCCGTAAGAGTGTTATCAATAATAGAGTTGTCCGACAATATAAATTTTGAAGCCGTTCAGAAACTAGTTAGCTATGTGCAGAAGGTTCCAGAGTTGTACTATTAGGTTGCACTGTGTATTTTTGTATGGATGAATAAAAATAAATAATATAATATAATATAATAATATAATAATATAGTAATATAATAATGTTAATGGTATTAATAATCTTAATAATGTTAACATTTTCTAATTAATCTACATACCCAGGTTCACTCTTCTCCAATTGACAAAGTCACTCCGCACTTCCATCGTTAGCTCATTCCCTTGCCCATAATTGTTTCACATCTTCATATAACTCAACAAACCTCTTCTCTTGGACGCTGTCAATATAGAGAATTCTGCAAATGTTCAACCACTCAGCATTTTCTTCCCAGATTACACCAGCAAACTTCAAATTAGAGTATCCTATCACCATTCTATATGCAGCCTCAGAGCTTGCCTCTACACATAAGTCTCCAACTTCATTGGAAAACTCAACAATGGGCTCTGCAGCTTTTTCGTTGCCAGCCAATCCAGAGTTTGTAAGGTGTAATATCGATAAGTTGTAAATGAAAGTAGATAAAGCTAACATTGTATTAGCGTATTGTTTATGGTCATCGAAGGAGCTAAACGACCTAGCAATTTCATTGATTTTATTCAAAACCTGCTTAAAATCATCACTATACTCAAGTTTGGCACCTGAATCATCAGAGCTGGTGAAATAAAGTTGATAAAACAAGGTAGTTCCAATTAGATTATTTAAAACCTTCAATATCATCATAAACAACGGGATATAGCCTTGTTCAGGCTTTATAGCACCCAATCCCCTTTTAATCGCGGAAGCGATGATTTGAGCTCCATCCAATGATTGCAAAATATCTACAGTAGTGACCTTCCTTACACTGACTCTGAGTAAATCGTATCCAATGAGTTGAGATGTTTGCAGCGGCCATTGGAATACTTTTGGAAGGATCAAAGTGATTATGTTCAAAGCTTGCTTGGAATTGAAATCTGGAGAAGTAATCGAAGCTTCTACCTCAGCTATCTCCAGGGGCGTCAACTTGTGAGTCAATGCAGTATCACTTTCCTGCACCTCATTATTAAACTTAATCAAGCCTTTAACCAATATATTCGACTTGAAGTCAGTGAAATAGATCGATTCTTTCTGAGGAATCAACTTAAGCAGTTTATTCGTAGACTCAGTAGCGTTTTTCTTCTTCTGATTTCTGGCATAAGCATCAGAATATGGGTCGTCATATCTCTTTGTTGGCTCACCACCTAATTCCACACCCTGAGTATTTTGCATTATGAAATTCACCACATCATTAGTGTAACTAGATGGTAGCTCATTCACGGACAAAAACTTTGTAGCAGCCTCGTAAGGGTTATCATTCAAATTAAAAGGTAATTTCAACGGTGGCTTGCCGTCTTCAATATCAACATCAAACACGTAATCATACTCAGCACCTAAGTATTCTACTTTGGCTCTACCACCTGACCCTCCACCTCCAACAACATCTCCAATTTTAACCCATTCGCCGCCAGACCACTGGTGGGCCTCGATAACTCCAGTTTCATCGGATTTGACCATGACTGTAGAACCTTCAGCCTTCCCCTGTTTCTGCAAGGCTACACTTTTCAAAGGAATATCAGTTTTCTTTAAATTATCCATTGATTGTTCCGGAATCGATGAGGACTCCACGGAGTCCAGGAACTGCTGCAACTCTGCCTTATCGGCAATTCTTTCACTGGTTGTAGTAAACACACGAATTTTGTTATCAGACCCACCGCAGACAATGTCGCCGTTGCTAAGGGTATCTACACACCAAACAGAAATGCATGGGAGCGTGATAGCCTGGATGGCCGAGCCAGACTCCAACAGCCAGACTCTCACAGTTCTATCTTCACCAGAAGAAACAAGATTTCCGTTTGGTAAAAGAGCCAAATCATATATGAACGAATCGTGTGCACTGATGAATTTCTTTACCACGTTCTTCGTGGCTAAGTCCCATATGACTATGTTTCCGTCGTTGGAGCACGAGGCAAACTGCTTACCACCTGGTAACAACAAGAGCTTACGAATAACATCGGTGTGACCACCAACAAACTCTCCCACTTGGGATTCACCACGCCATCTACGGATGGTTCCATCTGCTGAACCTGTTAGGTAATTCTCGGAGTCAATGAATATGGCGTCCCAGACCGACGCCTTGTGGCCTGATAACACATATTTCTTCGAGTTTGTATTCAAGTCCCACACGATAGAGGTGCAGTCCCACGACGAGGAAAGCAAAAGCGACTCATCATCAGGCAAAACATTCAACGAACACACATTTTTGGTGTGACCATCTACCAACACCTTCACTGGAGTACTGCTAAACTCTTCGGTTATATTAATAATCCCATCTATGCCCCCACTGGCTATCAATTTCGACTGTGGCAAGACCGCCAACGAGTTGAGAAACTGCCTGTTTTCAGCCTGGTACACTATACTTGATTCAATGGCCGACGACCAGGGCAAATTCTCATATGGCTTACTCCACAGTCTCACCGTAGAGTCTCTCAGCGCAGAAACAATGGTGACGTCGTTAACTTTGGCAATTGCCTTGATATCTTGCTCGTGCCCGGAAAGGCTCCCGCTCAACTTGTACATGGCTGTATTATGACCTGCACTATATCGACTTTCTAGCTAAAACAAGCAACTTACGTGAGGAGTGGCAACAAGCAAGTCTTTGATCAGCTGTACCCACCACCTCCATACAGACTCTGGCTTTGTGTAACGTTCTTCACCTTTCCAGCTAAGAAACCAATCCGACTCGAAGAGCCACCTGCTGACTACGGTCACGTGCGCACATAGATAAAAAATCTCTTTGGGTTCACTTCGAGCGAACACGCAGCCCACTGGGGTGCTAGCAATAATATCCTTGTTTGCTTTCAGGATTTGGCTTCTAAAGTTAGTTATTGTGTTTAGCTAGTTTACTTTTCGACACACTTGCACTATTGCCATGTTCTACTCAGCTTCGAATGATGGTACTCACATCATTTCTACAGGTGGTTCGTCCCCTGCCCTTTTGATCAATTCCTCGTTAACAGAGAAGGTGGACAATATACCGGACGTCTACGCTAAGCTTCCCAAGACGCAAGTGTCCTGTCTTCTTGGTACCATTAAGTTGAAGTACCACAAGTACATTGTTCTCGCAGACAAGCACACGGTGACTGGGTCGATTTTGGGCCACCAGATTGCCAAGATCGATTCCTTCAAGTTGATCCCGATCTTAACCGGAGGTCCCTCGTCATCCGCCACATCTGACAGTGAAGAGAAGCACTACTTGGACTTATTGAACAGCCACTTGTCCAATGCCACGTTATATTTCAGTGTTGACAACACCTTTGACTTGACCAGAAGATTGCAAGACCAGTATGGAGCCACTGCTGCTGGTGGTGCCCCAGTCGGACCAGATCCCAAGTTCTGGTGGAATCACTATTTGAGTGCAGAATTATCCTCGAACGCAGATTTCGCCCAGTTCTTCAGTCCTGTGATTTACGGGTACTTCAAGTCATCAACAATCCAAGCTCCAGACCACAGGTCGTTTGAGTTTGCTCTTTTAACTCGTAGATCGGTCAATAGAGCTGGTACTAGATATTTCCGTAGAGGTATTGACACGGACGGCCACGTTGCTAATTTTAACGAAACTGAGCAGATCTTGACTACTTCAAACAACCAGAACCAAAGTAACCAAATCTTTTCCTTCTTGCAAATTAGAGGATCAGTTCCAATTTACTGGGCTGAAATCAATAATTTGAAGTATAAGCCTAACTTGGTGATCTCACTGAAGACGTCATTAGAACCAACCACTGCTCATTTCCAAGAATCTGTGGAGAAGTATGGTGAGACGTACTGTGTCAACTTGGTGAATCAAAGTGGATACGAGAAGCCTGTCAAGGAAGGCTTTGAGCTGATCTTGTCCAACATCGAATCGTCGAATCCAGAGTTGTCCTCCAAAATCCACTACATTTACTTTGATTTCCATCATGAATGCAGGAAGATGAGATGGGACAGAGTGGACTTGTTGTTGAAGCTGTTAATTGACTTACAATACACCAGTGACAATTACTTCCAGTATGACTTGACTACCAAACAGATTGTTTCTGTTCAGACCAAAGTTGTCAGAACAAACTGCATGGATTGTTTAGATCGTACTAATGTTGTCCAGTCCACGTTGGGCCGTTGGATTTTGCAAAACCAATTGACCAGATCTCAATACTTGGTTGAAAACAATGTCACACCATGGAAAGTGGTTATTCCAAGTTTATTACCAGTTTTCCAAAACTTTTGGGCTGATAACGCTGATTCAGTCAGTTGCTCTTACTCTGGGACTGGTGCCTTGAAGACTGACTTCACTAGAACAGGACAGAGAACCAAGCAGGGTGCTTTCAATGATTTGGTTAATTCTATTACAAGATACTACAAGAACAACTATAACGATGGGAACCGTCAAGATGGATACGACTTATTTTTGGGTAAGTATAAGCCGTTCCAAGATTCCATCAACCTGCCATTTATCGATAGAAGACCTGCCTATGTCCAGTTGTTACCATACTTGATGGGTACTTCCATTTTGGTATTGTTTGCAATTTTAATTTTCCCAAGAGGCTCCATTACTGATTTGAACAACCTGTTGGCCATTGGGGTATCACTTTTGTCCACCATCAGAAGTTTGATGTATCTTAACAAGCACGGGTACCAGTTTGTTAACTGGCCTAAATTGGAAAAGTTGGACTACTTAAAGAAGGTTGATGCTTTCGACGGAGAGGGGAAACTGGTTGGCATCAAATACGAAGAGAATGACAACTTCAGATCTGTCCACACTAAGGGTGAATGAAGGAATAAGAATAAGAATCTATAGAGAGAGAGAGAGAGAGAGAGAGAGAGAGAGAGAGAGAGAGAGAGAGAGAGATAAAGGAATGAATGGAAATGGTTTAGATCAATTAACGATATATTCAATGCTCACTACATAGTTTTACCTGTTTTTATTTATTTTTTTTTTCTGATATTTTAATTATAATGACAATTTCATGGAGTGATCCAAGTAGAGTTAACCCCAACCATTTGTAAACCGAAGTAGCTTCTATGTAGTGGATAGGCTTCCTGCTTAAGCTCCAGCTTTTTGCACCCATAATTACATCACGTGATCTCTTCAAATTTTCCCACTTTGGAACGAAATTGGACAAACATGAAAATTATCAAAGTTGTTGATAACGAGTTACGTACTTCTTTCCCACAAGCACAGTTTTATTCTAGAAAATGTCAGAAAGCAATCCAATATTAGAAAAATCTTTGGATGAAATTATTGGCGACAAAAAGCCAGAAAGAGGGCACCGTGGGCCAAGTAGAGGGGGACCTAGAAGAGGTGGCCCAAGGAACGACAGATCCGCCAGAGGAAGAGGTGTGAATAAACCAGTATGTATAGGCCAGAAAGCTGTAAAGCGATGTTGAAAGACCCCCGAAACTCAACGTTGTTGAACGTTGTGGTAGAGCGATAGACTTGCTTTATTTGATTCTAGAGAGTTTTACTAACAATTCGTAGGATAGCCGTAACAGTAGCAGAAACAACGCTAGACCTCCACGCCCGTTCAATCCTAACAGGGCTGTACCACGTGAAATTGCTTCGCTTGCTGGGTCAAGACCATTGTTAAGAGTCAAGAACGTCCACCCCGAGTTAACTGGCCAGGATTTGTCCCAATTATTTGACGGAATCGCTGCAGTCGAGTTTGTCAAGTTTGATCCTTCCAACGACAGTGTTGCATACGTTTGCTTTGAGCACAGTAACGCCAAGAATAACTCAATTGCGATCTCCAAGTTTGATGGTAGAATGGCCATGGGCAGAGAAATAGCAGTGGAGTCAACTACCTCCTTAGCTGACAGAATAATCGCTGCTCCTCCTAGAGAGAGAGGATCAAAGCCAGTGGGTAACAACAGTAGAGACAACGGAAACAAAAAGCCCGCAAAGCAGGCAAAGAAGGAACGTCCGCCTAAGCCAGTGAAGAAGTCTGTTGATGATTTAGATGACGAGTTGAGTGCCTACATGGCTGGACAGGCAGCTCCAGAACCGGAACAAGCCCCAGCTCAAACTGAGACTGCTACAGTTGAGCAATCTGAACCATCCGCTGATGTCAATGACGAAATGACTTTAGATTAGCTATTTGTACTATAAAGAAGCCAAAAAGTAAGGTATATAAACAATAATGTACATTAAATTACGATGACGGCACTGAGGTAGAGTTTTCACCAAGCCTTAAAACTTAAAAATTAACCCAAGCTACGTTTATTAAATTCTCTGAGCGACCCTTATACTCAAGTTATTGTAGATATCTCTTTAAATACCGAGAAGAACTGGTGAGTGGGTGAACATGTAGAGTAAATGCATGTGTGCACATCTGTACTAAGGAGAAATACTGATCTTGGAGCTGACAGCTCTCCTTCATTCCGTTTTGCTAAATACATCGTCTCGTTCGAGCCTACTCGCGATCAATTATAAATATGTATTACCTCTCTAAATATTAAAGTTAAGAAATTGTGTGTGTGTGTGTGTGTGTGTGTGTGTGTGTGTGTGTGTGTGTGTGTGTGTGTGTGTATGTGCAATCACTTACATTGACCTGTTCAATTACCCTGGGACAACTCAACTAAGTTAATGTACAATCCCTTGGTCATCTTACGGAACTTTTTACCGTACCAGAACATGGGGAAAACCATTCCAATGGTAACAATGTCAATTACTGCTAAAGCAATGTAAGTGTTTTGCGTACCTGAAGATTCAAGCCACTGACTACATGTGAATGTGAAGATACATGCCAAGGTATTGTTGATGATGGAAACCCCCACCATACCTTGAATGACAATCTCAGGGTATGAATCCATAAGGTAAGACATGGCGGTGTCACCAATGGAACCCCAACCGAATCCAATGAATCCTAAACCAACGTATATAGCTTGCCATGGCCATTGTCTTGCTGCTCCGACACCGAACATGATTAAACCCAATGGGGAGATAATCATGGTAACGATCAAAAGCCATAATCTCATTTCTGGTTCGTATATACTGTTGTTTCTCTTTGCCAACCAAAGAATGTGGTAATCGGAAATGATACCAGACATGATACAACCGATAACGGCACCAATTAAAGTAGGTACGTTCATGATGGCAACACCGTTTTCGGTATAATTCCAAGGGTCTTCTGTAAAGTAGTCATCTTGAGTGGTAAGGAAGAAGGACATGTATGCATCTTGTAACCCCCAAAGGATACCACTAAACCAGACAGCAGGGATAGTGAAAACCTTGAAATATATCACAAATCTATAGATATATTGCAAGAAACCAGTTCCCTTAAGGTATGAGGATGGGGTGATAACAGCGATACGTTTCCAGTAACTCCATTTTTCGTCCTCGGCATTGTATCCCAACTCTTGTGCTGCAGTCTCTGGGTTTTCTGAAGTCATCGTCATTAATCTTGGCGAGTTTACGTGCTTAATCTTATCAGTAGTGACGGTTTCAGATCCAATCTTCTCATCAGAAATTTCTTCATCTGCATTTTCCTTCTTATCTTGAACATTGGTATCGATTTGATCGTCTGACAGGTTGGAAACAGCAGAGTCAATAATTGGGATGTACTTAGTTCTGTCGAAAACAGTTTCTTCACAGCCGAAGAAGACAACGACTAAGGTACCACCACAAATGATAGCACCCCAGTATCCGATCCATCTGAAGCCTTGACCTTCGCCAATGTAGTTGGCGATCAAAGGTCCCAAGAAGGAACCAATGGAGATAGACAAGATATAAAGGGTTAAAGTAGATCCTAACTGATGCTGGAAGAAAACATCACTAATACTTTGTTGAACTTGAGCTTCAGTACACAGTTCACTCAAACCAACAAAAATCTGGGAGAATAAAGAATCTGAAGTCTTCTTGGTGAGACCAAACCACATACAACCCAAGCAACCGGAGAGCAAACAGATCATGTAAGTGATACGTCTTCCGTATAAGGAAGATGCTGGAGCAAAGAAAATACAAGACCAACCAATGAAAATGAATAAGATACCAGCACCCGTGTTGAATGCGTCGTAGGTGATCCCGTATATTTCATTCATAGCGTCAGAAGCTGATGCAGCATCGTTAGAAGTAGCAGCTGTGAGGGCAGTGATGAAACAGACCAAAATTAGGTGCCATCCCTTTCTTAAAGATGACCAGTTAAGTGGATCATTGGGAGAACTGGAAGGCTGTGGAAGCAAAATGACTCCATTTTTGTCTTTTTTTAAATCGGCCTGCTTATTGGGAGTACCGTCTTCATTGTCGTACTTGGAAGCGAAGATGTTCACAGTTCCTGGGATGAAGTCTTCATCCTCATAATGTTTACGAGCCATATCCCAACCAAATTAATATAAATCTATGAAGATACTAATATCAAAATATCAAAATATATTAATATAACCAAAATTCCGGCGATAGCTTAAGCTTTTTAATGGAAGTCCAATCGGCTAGCTAGAATTATTAAAAAAATAAAGTTATGGTTGAACTTTTCTTTTTTTTTTCTATGGCAAGATGAGGAAAACGAAAAATTTGCCCGATGTCAAAAACTAGGTGTCGTGTGACAGAAAGGTAATTAGTAAGTTGCTTCGTTGGACTAGATTATGGATCAGGTCGATATACGGCTTGAATAAGTGAAGTTTTCCTCGAACCAATTCTAAACTGCGGTGTGCTGGGTATATATTATATTCCTGCCTTATTTAAGTTTTAGGCAAGGGCTTTGAATATTTTGAGTATTTTCTAGTGGAAAAAAAAGAAAATACAACGAAAAAGCCGTTCGTGAAAAAAGAAACGACTCCGATAAGAGAAGATAATTGCTCCACGAAGCGAATCGTTCTGATTAGGTAAGGGAGCGTCTCTGTGTTGCAGGTTATTTGGACCATGGAAGGAATTTGGGAAAAGACATGAGCACGTCATTTGCTTGAAATTTAGTTCCTTGGTGATGGTAGTTTTATCTGTTGGTCGGTCCTCTCTGTCTGCTCTTGCATGGAGCTCGCAAAAAAAAATTACTGAATTGCTGATTACCGGCTTGGTGATTCCCCGTAGTGACTCCCCACTAACTTCTCCACCTATTTTCTCAAAGGAGCAAGAATAGGCACAATGGTGATGCGGTCCGTCGTCTAACACCCGTGTTGGTCGACTTCTGCAAGCGCAATTGTGGTCTACTTTTGCTATATGTGAGCAGCCGCTAAAGATATGTTCAGCTCAGTGGATAGATCTGGGAACAATGATGGAATCTCTGGTCCTTAATCCAGTCTATTGGGCCCTGTGCATTCTGTGCGTCGTGGAAAATAATAGTCTACCAAGAAAAAAGTGGAATTTAAGATAAGACGATTTGGCCCTGTGTACGGATCTCACTCACCGGCGTTGCCCGAATTGGAAGGTACAGCAGATAACAGAAGCGAAGACCTAAACTTCAGTATAGAGACATGGCTGAAACGATATAACAGCTGCTTGATATAAACGATTTTGTCTTGGCACCATTAGTCCTCTGATAGTTATCTGATTGTGAAATGCTTTTTTAGCTTTTCTTCGATATGCAGTTCGAGCGTTGGATAACCAGATCAGGAGCACCAGATGGCTGTTTCACTATTGCTCTAACTGCCAATCTTGCCTCTCTTTAGTCTCATCTTGTTGTCAGAAAATCGTTCAGATTTAAACTGACGTTCCATGGTTTAGAGGATACTAAGATTTGTAGTGGAATGATTTTCTTTTCGTTGGATACTCTTTTGTATTATCGTAGTGCTGCGTACTTCCCTCAAGTGTATTGATGTACAGCGTTGGGTCGTAGTGGATAGCTGTCTATCATCCTCCATGTATACTTTCGATCAGACCAAGTTATGTACTGTCACACACAGTAGATAAACCAATGGCAGACATGTGCTACCAAATACACAAATGTGATGCCAATTGTACCAATGCTAGCCAACATTATTACCTAACGCTACCTAACGCTACCTTACGCTATCTTCCCAGAAATCAAAATCGAGAACCTCGAAAAATGTTCGCTGAAACATACTAAAATTTTTTTTTAAAAGATCAATTCCTGTCCTTATATTACATCTAGATCATTGACATCTAGAACATCTTGTTCCTCACCTTTGGTGGCACTAATGTGCACTCTACTTGTCCATAACCTATGGTTCCTTACTGTACCAGGTGATGATCTTTGTGTAGTCGTGCCCTCATCGGATAGGCACGTGATTCGGTTCGAAAATCATCAACCAATCCTCACCTACCAACAAACATGGAAATGAAAATAAAAACTTACTTACTCTTCTTCTACTTCCAACATCAAACCTGGTCCAAGTGAAAGTGTTTCTGATTTTGTTATCAAATTAGTCATCATTGTAGCATCTGATTAATTTTACTTTTTTTTTTTCTCCATTCAATTATCTTTTTTACTAAATTTGTTTTAACCTTATCTTATTCTGAATTTACGTATTGGTCATCAATAACTTCGAACTACTTTCCAAACTAATAATAAAAATATCATAGAGAGGAAAAAATTAAATTGAACAAGTCCAGAAAATTCAATTATTTTCTCTATTTAAATCTTATATATCAATATCCTACTTTTCGCGTTACTGAGAAGAGATAACCATGCTGTTGGGGCTCGGACTCTCAAATAAAGATTTGTTAACTTGGTGTGATGATCTTCACAATTTGAAAGGAAGTGTTTCGCAATTTCAGTCATCACTAAACACGATACTAACAAAAGCACCAACTTCAATTGATTTCCAGTTGCTCGATAAAGAAATAAATCTGAACATAAATTCTCCGATTCACCAACAACAACTGCCTATAATTGAAAAGACGAAGAGTTTGTTGAGTACGCCACAGGCAAAGGTTGGGGTGAAACTAAAAGAATTGTATAGCAATGATTTGTTACCATTCTTAGCTTTGCTTAATAAAGTTAACTTTAAATCGCCAAAGAGTGATAAATGGGTTGCGTACTTGAACGACTATGTTCCTCCGAAAGGAATTGGTAAGGAACTGCTTAAGTTCATTAAGAAAGATGGTAAAGACAAGACAACTGGTTCTAAAACAGTTAAACTGGCAACTTCTGTGTATCCTCCTTCGCTTCTTCCAATCGAAGATTCCAAATTATTGTCCTTGGTATTGACAGACAAATCCTTTAGGCAGCCTTCGGATTTCATTGAACTGTCTTCATTGGATGATTTCAGCAACAAGCATAATGCCAAATTGGCGACCAAAGGTAGAAAAGTTCTTGAGCATGCTCTTCTCGAGATTTTGGATGAGAAATTTCCAAATATACAAGAAAATGACTTAGCATTGCTTCAATTCAAGTTGATAAACCCTACCATCCTTACAAAGTTCCTGTTTGGTTATGATCTTGTGAATTATTTAAAATATTCTATCTCGGTAGATGGAGTAAGCATCAAGGATAAAATGAACATTATCGGTAATGTTTTTTTAGCTTACATTGGAGCGTTAACCTCCAAACTGAAAGCTAGCCCAGAGTTTTCATATACTTTCGAGGATATTAAAATTTGGATATCAAAGCTTTACAATCCAGTTATAGAGGAAATATATGAAACCATAAAATCGAATGGCTTATTTCTGAAGCCTTTGGAAGGTCTTGCCAAGAGTGAATTAGATTACTTATTTGGAAGCAAGATAAATTACAAGGTAATCGAGATTGATCTGATCTTTGTTGTTGAGGTAAGGATCGGAGATCAGTTGGTAGGCACTGGTACAAGTAGTAAAAGTGCAGAAGATGGTAAGATTAAGGCCGCACAAGAGACATTTAACAACAAGTCCTTATTAGATGAAATTCTAATCAAGGAGGAGAATGAAAGGAAAGAAAAGGTTGTGGTACAACAAGGTCATACCAATGGAGACACTGAAATGGCTACAGGAGAGGAAGAATACGAGCCAAGCTTTGAACCAGAGGAGATCCCAACTGAGCAAGTTGCGACAAATCAAAAAGGTGAAAGAGCGGCGGTTAATCAATATGGAGCACCTCCTCCACTACCAGGACGAGAAGCGGCAGACACCCAAGATTCCATTCAGCTGTCCACCAAGGCAACATTTGCAAAGAAGAACTTACATTCAATACTTGGAAAGCATGGGTTGGTACCTATATACAAGTATTCTAAACATAACAAAGAGCATATGGTTACCATTATGGTAGACGATGTGATTTTGGCAAGAGCATCAGCGATTAACAAGAAGATTGCATCGCAGAATGCAGCATTGACCGCCATGGGAAACAAGGAGACATTAGAGGCACTATTCACGAAGGCGGAGACACCTTCATCAGCACTGCTGGTAAGAACCGACAACGGAGATAACATGGAGAAAACGAGTCGCATAATAAAGAGTCCCACTCCAAATGGGTTACCAAACCTCCCTCCAATTCCACCAAGGAGTACATTCTAGCATTATAGGAAAGTAATAAACACTTTCGAAAGAAGAAAGAAGAAAGAAAAAAGTAGTAGATAGTACGTAGTAGTACGTAGAAAGAGCGAGTAAGCAGAGGACCAACTTCAGGGAGCACCCGAGCTGCCTGCAGCATAAGTCGTAGTTTAGGAGAGTTTGCATCGCGCGCAAGAATCATCGCGATGCAAAGCTTTGGAACTGAAGAAACATTAACGCACAGTAGAAAGGAAGAACGGGAGTAACGGAGAACACGGAGCTAGCACTTATTTTTGTCATTGAGCTAGGCCCGTTAGCGTATTCAACCACCAGTTTGCAGCCTTACGAGCAGCAGAGTAGAACACAAGAAATCAGCATAAAAAGAAATGAAGCAATGAGAGAAGTTAGTAAAAAAATAGAAGGAAAAAAAAAAAAAAAATTAAAAAAAACCCTCCTAACTGCATATCCGCAACCCGTTCGAGAAATCCTCGAGCGCCAGCCAGTGTACATATCCGTGCAGAGAGATGTTCGTGCGTCTCTCTTTAAAAGTAAGTGCCAATACGGGCCAAGCTAAGATACGCACAGTCTTGGAACGGATAAAGCTGACGTCAGCAAGCCTATTCTTCTTCCATCAGCGATAAACTCCGTCTCCTGCTCCCAGTCCCCTGGTTCCAGTCCCTAACTCCAGCTCCACCACCTCTCCAGCCCTGCTCTTCACTCATTTTCTCATGAACCCGCTCAAGTTCCTCAAAACCCACCAGTCCACCAGTTCGCTCATCCCCCTCCCCCCTCCTTTCCTCCCCTTCGCTCCAGCTCAGCTCTCTTCAGATTCTGCCTTGTTTACATTTGCAACCAATGCCTTTCTCCTTATTTCATTCTTGAATTTCTTTTTCTTAGCTTACCCCCGTGCCACATCCATCCTCCCATCTATTGATCTTCACCAACCAATCATGTGTCAACATTCCCGGGATTCCTGCACAAATTCCCCGAAATCGACCGCGATTCGACAATTTAAAAGAGCAAATCCTTCCTCAATGAAGATCAAGAAGCTGGTAGTGGAAAAATTTTCTAGAAAAGAAAAATAGATAACAGTGTTTCTTTTTGGATACTAAAAAGATAATAAATCAAATAATTAACTATTCATAATGTCAGGTTTACCTCAATTCACTGTTGGTGATTACGCTTCATTCGCCCTTGCCGGTGCCATTGGATGTGGTGCCACCCACGGAGCTATGACTCCTATTGATGTCGTCAAGACCAGAATCCAATTAGAACCAACTGTTTACAACAGGGGTTTAATCGGTTCAGTTAGACAAATCACTGCCTCCGAAGGTGCTGGTGCTCTTTTGACCGGTTTAGGACCAACCGTCTTGGGTTACTCTATGCAAGGTGCCTTCAAGTTTGGTGGTTACGAATTATTCAAGAAGACTTTCATTGAATACTTAGGTTTAGATACCGCTAGGCAATACAAGAACTCCATTTACATTGGTTCTTCTGCTTTAGCTGAATTCTTTGCTGATATCGCTTTATGTCCTTTGGAAGCTACCAGAATTAGATTGGTTTCCCAACCAACCTTTGCTAACGGTTTAATCGGTGGTTTCTCTAGAATCTTGAAGGAAGAAGGTGTCGGTTCATTCTACAACGGTTTCATCCCAATTTTGTTCAAGCAAATTCCTTACAACATTGCTAAGTTCCTTGTTTTCGAAAGAGCTGCTGAAGCCATCTACGGTGCCATCCCAACCCCAAAGAACGAATTATCTGACGCTACTAACACTGCTGTCAACTTGGGTGCCGGTGTTATCGCTGGTTGTTCTGCTGCTTTCGTTTCCCAACCAGCTGATACCTTGTTATCTAAGGCCAACAAGACCAAGAAGCTTCCAGGTCAATCTACTGTTGGTTTATTAGCTCAATTAGCTGGTCAATTAGGTGTCAGAGGTTCTTTCGCTGGTTTACCAACCAGATTGATTATGGTCGGTACCTTAACCTCCTTACAATTCACCATCTACGGTTCTTTAAAGAAGACCTTAAACTGTCCTCCAGCTGTTGCATTATAGATGTTCTGAAGCAGATAAAGAGACTGTGTGTGGTGTGTGTGTGATAGGTTATGATGTTGATGATAATGTAAGTATGAGAGAAGATCAGTGTGACAGAAGACAGACTAGCACGTAATATTATTTATATATGTAATTTGGCATAAAAAGAATCTTCACCAAAGACAGAGGGAAAAGAAAAGTCTTTCTTTGGTTGATCCACATTTTGTATGTTTATAGTAAGTGGAACAATTTAATGAAAATTACAGTATCGATAGAGAAAGTGAGTGTAAGAATTAAGCAAGTGAAGCCCATAAGACCCACGAAGACGAAATCTATGTTGAACAATTGCTACCTGCGGAGGGAGCAGCTTTGACTTCGTCTCATGTGTGGATCTGCATTTTTCAACTTTTCATATTTTCATATCTCCGTCTTGGTGTCCCCCAATTGATCCTCCACGTGAAGGTGCCCCCACGGAAGACAGCTAGTTGGGGGGAGACGATTGCAGCCCTAAGAGTTAGTATGGGGAAGGGAATTGGGGGATAATGGTAGCTGAGCGCTAACAGATGGCGCGTTTGAAAGAGGATTGGGGGGGATTGCAACGGGTATGGGGTTCTCCCCACGACTACTATGTCATCAGATAACCACGTTATTACTATTGATTTGCTCGCTACTAGCTGCTAGACCTTATCGAAGAATATTGGGGGCACCAGAGAGGGGTGAGCGGGTTAATAGTGGGGGGAGCTTCATGCTAGTTTGGCGATTAATGGTTAAACGAATAAGTGCTACCCTTTTTCACTCGCCTCGTCACTCGGGATTTGCTGACGTTCTGACTGGTAACTATTATACTTCACACCAGATAAATGAAAACTGAGCGAAAAATATTTCACTGTATATAGTAGATTTCGTGCGGCTCGTATTTTGCACCCAAAGCACCTAACTATAGATGCAAGGCACAGCTCTAGGGATTCAGTTCTTATGGAGCAATGGTAAAGGTAAACAATGCAGCATTACAAGAGTGAAATGTTATGCAAACATACTCTCCCTCATTTACTGGATTGCGTAAATTTCATGACGCTGTGAAAACAATTCCATTCTCTGATGGTAAACAGTCAGTGTTTGAAACTCAGCATTTTTCTAATAGGTCACGTTGTGAGGCAATGCTAGTAGACAACGTTTCATGGAAGTGGTTGTTTACATTACCATTCTTGCTATTTTCGCTTTCATATTCAGCAGTTACTGTATGTATTCTCTATACAGTAACTTCAGGGTCACATTTGCAATAGTTATTCCGCTTTTAGGAATAAACTGCCAAATTCTACACTATTACAATAGTTTAGAGCAAGAGCACGCTGTTATATAAAACTTATACACAGGACCACTAACACTATATCTTGGTTACGAGCCCTGCGAAGTCACATTAAACTCTAATGATCGAGAATGTAAGAGTCTGTCGGAGATTCATCTCTTCAAGATGATGTAGCTGAAACTTTTCTGGATTAGGACATGAAATCTACCAAAGCACGTTTAGATCTAAACACATGGAATCCCATATGAAGTGTTTGAAACAGTTAAATGACTGGAAAGGTTTTGATCCCTATTTTCTTGGGGATTTTAGGTGTGGATATGTAGGGAAATGTAAGGGTGGAAGGGGTTCTAAGGCAAAAACGGAAACAAAAGAAAAAAAAAAAAAAAAAAAATTGGGCCCGAAGCATGTCTTTAGGGAAGCGAAAGTAAGGTAAATTAGTACATAGGATACAAGAAGTAAGACCCATTGATTGCAATGATTGTCCTGATGGCCCCCAATAGCTGATCATACCTTGTTTGTGTCTTACTTAGAGCACTGTTTATGCTGAAGTATTCCGGAGAGCTTTGATTCGAGGCTCACTGATGTCATGGAACATTTGATCCAAATGAGCCGAATGCGGTTTAAATCAAAGAAAGTATGGAAGTCAGGACGTGCGGCTTAACTTATTAATAGCAATACCACCCGCTTTGGGACTAATTTGCTGCATGATGAGCAGAAGGTGGAAAATTTATCCCATCTCTAATGGTCAAGACTTCGCCGGGAATGGGAATATATAAAACATCTAATTTCCTAAAAAAGTTCTTCTTCCCGTTTTCAGATATTTATAGTCATTGGCATATATCCACACAATGAAATTTTTCACAAGTATCGTTTTCCTTATCTACACTCTTGCAGCTACTGTGCTTGCAGCTCCATTGGACAAGAGAATCTATCAGCCAACATCAGCAGTATTCTCACTTATTGCTCACCACAAGGGAGCCATCTTCCAGTACAACTTAGTTAAGTTCGATGGAACTGAATTAGTTTTGGATGCTGATGATGCCGCATTTTTCGGTCGTATCAAGGGAAGTACTGGTTACACATTAAACTTACCCAAGGCCAATGTTAACTCATCTTCAAACTCAACTTCGAACTCAACTGCGTTAGCTTCAACTACCAGTGTTATTGTTAACAGCAAAAACCAACTTATTACTTCTAAAACTGGAGTCAATGCTTCCGAAGACTTCGGAGTTGAAAAATCTTTACTCACCTACAAGGGTTCCAATAAGTTTGTTGCCTGTCCAGATAGATCTTACAAGCAGCAATATGGAATCTTCTTCCAAGGTAATGTCACTAACTCTAGTACAATCTGTCCAAACAACGCTACCGGGTATGAAATCCAATTGATGATTCAAGTTGATGCAACTCTCAACTATTCCCCAGAAACAAACAAAAATACCATATCCACAAGGTTTATTAACACCTTGAAGAGAGCCGTTCGTGCTTAAATTCTTAAGAAAATAAGAACCCACACATTCATTTAGCATTTAATTCAGTCATTCTTTCACAATACGTACTATCGTGATCCCAACTAATACTCACATTCATTATGGCAACTCTTTTGCCACATTCTATTCATTCATTAATTAATAAGTCATTCATTTAGTTTACAGCTAGACTGTACGTATATATATATATAAAGGTTATCTTTCCTTCAAAACTAGATATAATAAAAAGTTACTACATCTAACAAACAAGCCTTCTGTAGAAAAGGGTCAAATGGGCCAATGTTGAGGCACATAAGTACAAAATGAATCTACAGTCAAGATAAAATCATTAGGCATAAGTATATTAATATTTATAGGCGAGTAACGTTCTCTTGATCATATATATTGAAAATTCTCTTGAATGAAGTTTAAACTCCCTTCGAGTCACTTTCTTCTTCGGTAAGCGGCTCAATAATCCTTTCCTTGTTACTGAATTTCCCATAGTATCTGTCATGATAGTAAACAGAAATCAAAGTGCAAGCTGAAATGAATTCCATGGTGGTTGCCATAGTGTATTCGCATGCAATGAAGTAGGCTGATAACCCGTTTTCATCGTAATTAGAAATCTTGAAGTAATTCATCCTATCTAAGAAAATGGACAAAATACCAAAGATACCTCTAACAAGTAAAAATGGGAATGCAAAGAATAAAGCTTTCATTGTATAATTTCTGACCCTTTCCGATTTGTAGACGTAAATGGCAAAAGCTACTAAGACAATTGTTTCAGCTAAGAACGTTGCTTGACCACTACATCTCAAAGCCTTAGAAGTTGCAATCTTTTTGCCTTCTTGGGACCACTTGTCAGCATCAACACCAGTAAGCATAGTTCCACCGGAAATCACCAAAGCGTTGGCTGGAATTAAGAGCCAATGGAATACAAAGGCGAAGGTATTCATTTCCGCACACTTTATCTGCATCTTACTTTCGCCCGCGTGAGCAGCATGGATTTCTTTCTTTGTTGGTCTAAGCCATGAAGTTCCATGAACTGTAACCTGCGCATTGGCAAGGAAGTGGAAGCTTGTGAGAACTAAAGTGAAATAACCTTCAGCAGTAAGAACCAAGTAAGCAATAAGCCATTGCCAGTGTTCAATACCAAGCTTCGAAAAAACAACACCACATAGCTGGCCCGAGACACGAAATATTCCAAAGACTAACAAGAAGGTGTAAGTAGTCCTCCACCCTTCACGGTAAACGATTAGCCCAGTGAGACCAAGATAAATAGTGTAGATTGCTAAAAAGATACTAGCAGCTACTCCTTCTCGGACTGAAATGAATCCTCCCGACATGATTAAGCAGTAATATTAGTTTAGTAAAAATAAAAATGTGATAAATTAGAATAGATTGAGTGTATTTTCAATCCCCGTTAAGTTCTTAAGTAAGTGTATTACCCTTCTAAATGTACTTCTTTTTGGAAGTTAAGGTTGGTGTTTATATACATATTTAAGCTCTAAAGTACGCTTATGTAAGCGCATTTAAAGTTAAGTGGACGGCTGCATACAAAATCGCGAGTGTCAACTAAATTTCCCCTTTGAACAAAGGATTCGTATTTTTCGATGACGGGGCTTGAGCAAGGTGGCTCTCCGGTCACGAGGCTAGACATGTTTCTTTCATAAACTTCGGTAATAATCAGTTAAATTGGCGGTGACTTAATGGCAGTGAAAGAAGCAGTCGTGCGGTTGTGCGGTTGTGCGGTTGTGGAGTTTTGCTTGTGCCGCTCCATGTAGTTTGTTTATGCAATTGGGCAAGGCAGTGCAAGCATCGTCAAACTAAATTTTTCCAATGATGTAACCTGAAAGCTTAAAAACCCATTGTAGAAGAGTTAAGATTTAATACCTTAAGGTTTATTAGAAAGTGACCTAAGCATCTCAAGCGGCGCTCAGTCACATTCTTTATGTGGTCCTGCGCACAATTTCCATATGTGCTAGAAGGCGTGACGTATTTTTTAATGATAAGCAATCTCAAGGGTACTAGTGCAGGGGTTACAGAGATTACAGGAGTCTAATTGTAAGAAGTATATACAGGACCGATCAATGATGCTACATACAGGATGACATTTTTGAGTTTTTTTTTGGTAAAAGGTCATCTCTGTATTCCTGCATATTATATGAAAAATTAGAAGACATAAGCTTCATAGTTAAAAAAAAAAGGGTAAAAACCTATCCTGGAGTTGGAAAGCATCAGAAGTGTTAGTATGTCTCATAAGTCAGATAAATACGTGGCGGATTCAGACTCAGGCTCAGATTCCGAAGAACTCGGCTTCCAACCTCCAAAACATTTTAATAAAGTGTCATTGGGATCTGGATCGGGCTTGCCAGCATCTTTGGAAAATAAAGAAATATGGATCATTAAGGCACCAAAAAATTTTCCCCTTAAAGACCTTAAGTCTTTGCCAATCTCTTTCACATCGACATCAATTGCCAATGGGCCAAGTAAATTCAAGGTTTCCAGCAAGAGTTACCAAATAAATGAAGAATTATTCTCCACTGGAAGTGAGAACAAGAAGTATGCTATTTTAAATAGCAAGAAGGGTGGTGCGTATGTTCCATACGATGAGCCAGTACAGAGATTTTATAATATTCGTGAGAGTGTTGATATTCCAGATATCGATTTTGACGGCGCCAGAGTGCCAAGATTGGATGTAGAAAAAGTAGACGATTTGCGTATGAGACACTTCCCTACTGGGTATGGAGCTGAAGATTATGGCATAGTCGCTTCTGAAAAGAGAGATGACGAAGGGAAGGTAGTTAAGAAGCAAAAAACCGATAAAAAGGACAAGACAGAAAAGAAGGACAAGAAGGAAAAGAAGGACAAGAAAGACAAGAAGGAAAGGAAAGAGAAGAAAGAGAAGAAAGAAAAGAAATAGGCGGAACAAGTTGAGAAATATAGAGCATTGATCAAAAGTTTGATCGAAATGTTTTTGATGGTTCTTCCCAACAAAATGAACTACCATGAAAAATATCACATACATAAGGAATAAACTAATTTTTTGAATAATACTAGATGAGTGTAGTATATAATGAAGGTGGCATCAGTGAAATAAGGACGAGATAGTACTAAGCCGGAGACGTAGGCATGGTATTAGTGCACCCCAGCGTAGTAATGAGATGCCATTGACTGGCCAGTGTATGTCCTGCATATAAAACACTGGTGTATGGAACATCGCAGGTTTGCAATTTTTGGGTGGTTGCTGATGGCTTACTTTCTTTCTACTCTAGTATTTGGTATTTGTAGTCTAATATCTCTAAAATGGGCTCTTCAGCTTCGAAGCCAAGCAGAAAGTTAGCATCCTCGATCCAAAAAGGTGCCGGAGATGCTTTGTTGGCAAATCGAAAGACTAATGTCAACACTCTCCCATCTGAATCATTGAAAGAGAAGTATATTCAACACAATGATCCAAACAATGTAGAAAGCCATTTGCCTTTGAGTAATTCTTCCTCATTCAGGGGTTCCTCAGCGCTTGATACTTCAAAGTTAGCGAAAAAAATTGGAAAGAAGCAGCAGCAGCAGCAGCAGCAGCAGCAAGAGCAAGAGCAAATGCCCGAAGGGAAGGACGGATTTGATCCTCACATTAGTCAAGAGTTTTCCGATTCTGTAATGAAGTTAGGTGCTCAAATACAGTCCCATTATGTAGATCCAAGGCTTAATCAGGAATTCTCTGCCTTGAAACAGCTTAGAAACCGTAAATCTTTGTACATACGAGGAGAAAAAGAGAATGAAGATGAAATGAACGGTGTGTCACAATCTTCCAGAACTATGATCCATCCCAGAAGTTTAGGAGGACTACTCAGCGATCTTAAAGACCCTAGGGTGTCTGAGGAAAGAATTTTAGAAGATTATAAGTTACATCCGGACTTTTTGAAGGAATTAGGTACAAGATTCAAGTTGGCTACCACTACCTTGATTATTAAAGAAGAAGCTAAAGAAGGGGAAGTCTTGGTTCAAAATAGTGCCCCAAGTAACAGTGGAGAAGTTTCAGTCTCGGGCAGTCCAATGACTTCGACTACTGCAGGTGCTAACGGCAAAGACGGTGACGAGAGCGCACAGCTCAAGGAAATAGATCCAGAGAGATTGAAGCAATTGAGGAATAGATTAGGGTTGGACGACGAGACTGAGATAGATGAGGTCCAGAAAAAGTGAGTTGAAGAAGAGAATCGATACTGAGCGCTAGGAC
Source organism: Dujonia railenensis (assembly GCA_935541525.1). Lineage (NCBI taxonomy): Eukaryota > Fungi > Ascomycota > Pichiomycetes > Serinales > Debaryomycetaceae > Dujonia > Dujonia railenensis. The sequence goes on along the minus strand of CAKXYY010000002.1, from coordinate 987,460 downwards.
TGCCAAACGGAACATGAAGTGGAATGTTGTGGAGTGTGGCAGGAGCATTTCGCTGAGCTGAGCGAGTGTTCGGCCATGAAAAATCTGTAACTTCGAGGTGTTGCTCTCCTCTGTTGGAAGTCCTAGGTCAAGGGATGCACTTGTAAATAGTCTATGTAAATAACAACCATATAATTGAGTTTCTCTGTAAGCGTATTATCACCTAGGAGAGTGTTCCTAGGGGGCATTTAATCATTCCCAACCACCTAAGAGTGTTCAAATGGCTCAGTAAACCTTAAAGCCACCTAAGTGCGTTGTAGGCATATTATCACTCACAATCAGCTTAGAGTGTCCCAAACATACTTAATGTCACCCACAACCACCTAAGTAGTTGCTGGTAGGCTTAGTATGCAGTTTTGTATGCCCCCCACATATCGGTGCGTATAGCTGGGGAATGAAATTTAGTTAGCGCAGAAAAGTTTTCTTCACCCTAACTTCATATTAAACATGCCTAAAACCAAAGAAATCATCTCAATTCTCTCCAAGTTCACTCCCTGTGATGTCCTGGACGCATTGGTAAAATATGGATCCACAAATGGTGGATATTTGCCAAACCTCGTGCTTCGCTCTAAAGTTGCTTCTGGTGTGCTGTCCGTGGTCGGACCAGCGTATACGGTATTGTATGCACCCAAGAGCGACCCCAGGCCAGCTGTAAAACAGTCGTATATCGATGAAATACCCGAGGACAGTGTTTTGGTGATCGGATTGCCATTGTCTTGCCAGAAGCCAAATGCTCCCTATGTCACTGTGAACAATGCTTTGTATGGGGGGCTAATGTCCACGAGGGCCCAGTATCGAGGCTCCAACGGTTCCGTAGTTTTAGGTCGTATTAGAGATTTGGACGAGCACATTGAGTTGGGCCACCCTGTATGGAGCTATGGAGTAGGTAGCACTGCTCCAGGACCTGTAGTCAAGGTTGTAGGTATAAATGTGCCCTTAGAAGTTAGAGTGGGAGACGATGAGAGCGAAATAATCGGAATAAACCCAGGGGACTTCATCGTAGGCGATAAGAACGGGATTGTCAAGTTAGAGGTCGGAGATGAGAGCAAGCTAGAGCAGATCTTAGAGTACATTCCAAAGAGGGTTGACGCTGACACTAAAGTCAGTGAAGATATTAAAAAGGGAAAGGGAGCTCTGGAAAGCCAAAAGCTTTGGAGAGGTAAGATCTAGGGTCTGGGTGCATACCGTGAAAATGTGAAAAATGTGAAAACGTGAGCATGAGCTTATAAAAATTAGTAGACTACTTCCTTAAAGTCTTCACTTTAACTGTGCGTTTCCTGAGGTATTTTCTTATCATTTATTCAACTTGTGATTTAGGTGTAGAGTTAGCTGGTTTATAGTGCAATATATGGTATTTCCTGTCCCTTCCCTAAGTAGCTTTACCTTACCCCATACTTTTGATCTCCGATAAGATGCCGATAAGATTTTGACTATGCGCACACCGAGAAAACCAAAAACGCAAGAGGGCCAGCAACTAAATGGATGACTTTGATCTGCTTTCTTTTGTTTGTTCCTTTCAATACATGGTATACATGATGTCTCTCTCTAACATTGCAGAGCTCCGTGCTAGCCTTATTGGGAATAAAGATTTGAAGTTCAAATTGTTTCGAGATGTGGAAACACTATCCCTATTGAAGTCCGAGTTCGAAATGGGGATGTCTTCGCTCGTATCCACAGTACAGGTGAATGAAAATGATGAAGAGTTCATTCGATCATTGGATGACTTGGAAAGTCGAACTGTTATAATCAAAATGGTTTGCTTATTTAGTCAAGAAGTAGAGTCGCTGCATGCGCAGATCTTGTCTTCCTTTCAAACGTCGATTGGTTCGATCACCAGCTACTTCAAGTTTTACATGGAAATCGTCTTGCCATTGGTATACCAAAGGGGCAGGAAGTGGAAAGTCGATTTGATTGAAAAGTTCGAGAGAATTTCGAGTGATTTGCTTGACATTTTATTAGCATTGTTAAGCCACAGAAGATACAGTAGTAGATTAAATGGAGAGGTTAGTAAGGTGTTGTGGAGATGGGTTACCACCCTTAGTGTGATCATACCTAATGACAATGCCAATGGCAACACTACCAGTAATGTTAATGAATTGAACAATATTGTAGAAGATGAGGCGCTCTTTCTTAAGCTGTTAAAATTAGTTCCCTTATTGTTGTTCGATACAGAGTCTAAGGATGCTAGGGATGAGTTTAATTTCAACGTCCTGATGGATGGCGCCGACGATGATAGTGTTAGAATTGTAACCTTATTATCGGTTCTCATTGGCCGATTGGGAAGGGAGTGCGATAAGATATATTCCTGTCACTTTCCAGGCGAGCAAATGAAGGACCCCGATGAAGCTAAATTAGACTTAGCGACATTTAATGATCCAAATTTACCCAATATTGAACCAAGTATTGAATACTTCAAGAAAAATATTCAAATTGAAACTCTTCTTGGTTTGATCTGCTGCATTGCTCAAATATTCTCCTTCTTGAAAGAATCCAATTTCAACATTTCTGGTACTGAACAAACTGAAAATTCAATCGGAATACTTCCTCCTAAGGTATACTTATCGCTTTTGCTCTTGCTCAAATATGAGAACATCAAACTAAATTTAGTTACCCTAAACTTGATTTACTTTTTTTTGAACAACTTAACTATAGAAAACAAATTACCCTTGGAACTTGTTTTCAAAAATTATCAGAAATTGTTCCCCAGAATCAATGAGCTAATATCTACCGATGAAGCCAATGACAGGGCAGTTATTCCGCTCTTATTGTTGTCACCTTGTAAAATATTAGCTCAATTGTGTACAAATTATCCATTGATGAACAACGATTTAAGAAGAGGTAATTTAGAAATTAAGTTAATTGGAATATTGGAAAGTCTTTTCGAAACTAGTCCACAAATTAAATTATTCAAAACGTTAAAGAAGCTGAGTATGGGAAGCCAAAAGATTGTGGATTTTGGAAAATTGGCTAGTGGAGGCGGAGGGTTACTGTTTGATGATAAGGGGATTACGAACTTGCCAGATTTGATGCTTTTGTTGAGTGTTTATTGTAGTAAAAAAGAAGAATATAGGAGCAGGATAGTGGCTACAGGAAAGAATAATGGTGATAATTATAAACGTTGTGTTTCAATAATCATCTTCGAAATTATCGATAATTATCGATTTCTTCTAAGTCAAATCCAGATGATCCATATGAAAATTCGCCATGGTAAAAACACTGTTGCTGATTTGCAGCTCCTCGGAAAGTTACTCAGCATAATGACTAGTTTGTTAAATGACCTGATATACACCAACACACTTTACTTGATCAGATCGTTATCCAGGAGCGTAGCATTGCTAAGGACTTTCTTCGTTAAATGTAATTCTTACCCTTCTAGCTTTAAGAAAGTTGATAGAAAAATTGCAAGCTCTGGTTCTGTTTCTGGATCAACGACTACTCTGAATATAATATCAGCAGTTCCTTCTGCTAATTCATTCGAGAGAAACTCGACAGAGGGTGGCTTCACTGATAATCTACTTCACATATTAAAAGGAATTGAAAATTGTTCCCTAATATTAAATTACTACAACGATTCTGTAAGTTACACAGATTCGATTGTGACCATATCAAGAACGATGATTTCGAATAAGTCCATTTTGTTAAAAATATTAGCCAATTTAGTTCTTGACTTCAGCTCGTTGAGATTCAACATTATCCGCAATGAGGAGGTTTTGGATATCTTAATCAAGATATTTAAAAATTCTCTGAAGCCACACAAGATTGATGAATACAAAAGTAGAGAAGAGGTTCAGTTAGAAGCAAACACCATACAATATAACATTTTACAGGTCTTACAAAATTACACGTTCAACGAAAACGATGAAAACAAAGCAAAATTAATGGAGCTATACAAATTTGAGTGCATATTTGAGAAAATTGCATATGGGCTAGGGATAGATGATGATGAAATACTCAGCTTAGATGATACAGTAAAAGAACTTAGGTTGCAGCAGAAGGTTCATTCCTTTGATGTTTTGAGAAATTTGACATCAGGCTCTCAATATTTTTGTCAGCGAATTCAAAAGGAGTATTCGGATTGGAAGAAGCAAAGGGCTGGATTTGCACATATTGGTTGGTACTCATTCTTGTATAAGAACTTATCGCAAGGTTTAGAGATTTACGGACTAGAGTCAGGCTATGACATCGATGATGATTTCACGCTCATGGAACTCTGTAAGAATGAATCGTACACATCACTTTTACTTGCAATTAACTATATCGAGGATCATAAATACACCAACATTGAAAATTTCAAGGAGAACCTTAGAAATAGAGAAAAGATATTCCACCTTTGGCTAAAGTTTTTGAGTCTAAATATACCCAAGGATTTTGAACAAGACTTGGATATTAACGTTGTTGTGAACATGAACAATAATTTGAGTTTAATTCAGGTATCAATTTGCTGGATTATTATAAATTTAACCTGGAAGAATGAAATTTTCGGAAGTAGACGTACAGATAGTGTTCAGTTTAAAATTTATGATACTATACTGATTGGAAGAGTTAACGACAGAATTGATATTGATAGCGAGGATGATGATGAAGATGACGATGACGACGATGAGAACAATGGGGTAAATGACGAAGATGAAAATGCAGAGCAAGATAGTATTCTTGAAGAGGGGAAGAAAGATTACGACTTGTTTACATCAGCTTCGAATAGAGCGATGTTTTTGAGAGGATTTGGCTTTCTTACAGTTCTTGATCATCTTGTTAAAAGATTGAATGGTGGACATTCTAAGTTTAAAGGAAGTGAAAGGTTTGATTCAATTATGGGTAATGATTTGCTTGAGAAAGCCAGAAGTGCTAAGAATCAAATATTGGAGTTGACTGGTGGTAAGAGACTTGAGACAAGGAGAAGGGATAGCAGCACAAGTAAGAAAGAGAGTGAAGCAAAACCCGGCTCTCAAAGGACAGTAAGACCTGATGTGAATCGGGGTGGAGAGGGATATGGATATGAGACTGATTCTGAACAAGAGTACGTAGACACGATGGAAAATAATGACAGTGACATGGAAGGGGTAGAGGAGTTTGATGAGTACTGGGTGAGGTGATACCCCTTGTCAATACATGAACTATTTTACTACTTTTTATAGCAAAAAAAAATAAAAATAACGTTTTAGTAAGATCTACGTAGAATCAAGTTTATCTACTTTCATTCGAATTTGCAGCTTGAGGCGATGCTGCTCAACCTCAGCTAGGAGCTGCACTGTTTACATACACCAAATGCAGCTTAGGTGATCGTTAAAGGATTTCATGCTCGTCGAATCGTTATAATGAAAAAGCAATTTAAATCTGTTGATGAAAACACACGGCGATGTTTCAATACAGTAGAAAATTTAATACTGCTCGTTTGGTGTTCAACTTTATATAGCCGATGCTGACGTCGCTTTCACGTCATCGCCTGAGATGCATAAACATCTTCATGAGAAAAAAATAAAAAATAAAAAATTAAACAAAGGGAAAGTGGAAGAGAAAGGAGACAAGAAAACGACTATTGTAGAAGGCGATTTACAATTTGCTATTCTTAAGGTTAGGTTGGCTAGCTTGGTTACAGCTGGCTCAAACGGCCATCTGTGCGGAAAATCGGAACAGTATAGGAGCAGAGCTTGGAATAAAAAGATAGAGTGAAACGGGTGTATCTGAAATAGGAAGGGTGCATGCAAAGGGCAGTGACACATTTGTACGAGAACCAAATAATTGCTGGGTGAGGATCTCGATTCGGTTGCTGAAAGCAAACAGTAGACCGAGTAGTAGAAAATAATCTGAAATGTAACTAAAAACTGTTTAAAAAAAAAAATAAACTGATGTCACTGAACGACTTAACTACCATTGGAAATGGAAGTGAGTCTGGTGCATGAGCATCTGGTTGGTGTAGGTAAATAATTAGGGAGTGTGATCCGAAGAAAATGGCGAATAGCGAAATGAGCGCGGACTGGGCCAGAGAGTGTGGGTGGGAATGAGAGTGAGAGATAGTGCGAGCATGTGAAGTAACACTAACAGTAGCAGCAGCTAATGGCTAGCAATCAACAAGCCAAGCAAGAACTCTACGAACATGTAAGATTGCATCAGAATAGCCCTATTTTTCCCCTTCACCCAAGGCGACAAGCCATCATCTCCAGTCCCTTTTCTCCCTAGCAAGTATCCTGTGTACCAATGAGATGATGTGCTGCAGCATACTTCTTTTATCTAGCTGAGGTACAGGGCACTCAACGTCTTTTTCCAAAGCCTGCAGTATGCAGTGCTTAAAACCAAAAATAAATCCAAATTATCCTTATTTCTTTTTTTTTTTCGCTTTGAACAAAGGGAAAAAAAACGTCCGTAACTGGTAAATGGAAAACTCGAACACAAATTCCATCCATCTTTTACTTGTAAGCTTTTTCTAAACTCCAAAAGTTCAGTTTTAGTTGAAACTCCTTGCGATAATCAAGGTGTATTTAGTAAAGCACCAACCTCCAGAGATCCATCTAACGACCCTCCGATCCCCTTTATCTACCTTGCTTACATAATAGATCAACGGCTTTCAGGTGATTTCTTTTTCTTGAAGGACTGAGACGGAAAAAAAAATAAAAAAGCCAAAAGGAAAAAAAAAATACTGAACTTGATTAACTGGGACTCGGTTACAAGCAGTAAAAGAATATAGAAAGAAGGCAAAAGGAAGACGATCTAAAGGTGAATCACACGAGTTTAAGAATGACATCTATGGAAAATAATGAAACCAGCATCAGATCGTTGAACGATATAAACCTTGAGGAGTTGGCTAAGAGGCAACAGCAACAGAATATATTTGTACCACAGCCAGATTACATGGATGAAGGCATCGATAGTAAAATGAGCCAGACAAGCCAGCAGGCAACTTCGAATAATAGCAATCAGAACTCTAGACTGGGAGATAATCAGAACCTGAGCGAAACACAACAAAATAATGACAATAATACTTCTAGCCAGGCACAGAGTTTGAGCGACCCGCAGAGCCTGGGTGGCCACCTCTCGTCAAAGCAGCTGCTGGCACTGTTGCTGCGTCATTCTAAGCGAGACACAACAACCAAGGGCAAATACACCTTGAACGATTTCCAAATATTGAGAACTTTGGGTACTGGGTCGTTCGGCCGTGTGCATCTCGCCAGGTCTATCCACAACGGTCGGTTTTACGCAATGAAAACTTTGAAAAAGGAGCGTGTGGTCAACATGAAGCAGGTGGAGCACACTAACGATGAAAGAAGAATGCTTAAGCTTGCACAACATCCTTTCATCATCAGGATGTGGGGAACTTTCCAAGACTGTAGAAACTTGTTCATGATTATGGATTATATAGAAGGGGGAGAGTTGTTCTCTCTTTTGAGGAAATCACAAAGGTTCCCAACCCCTGTAGCGAAATTCTATGCAGCTGAAGTGTTTTTGGCTATAGAATACCTCCACAATTTGGATATTATCTATCGTGATTTGAAGCCTGAAAATATCTTGCTAGACAAGAATGGGCACATCAAATTAACTGATTTTGGGTTTGCAAAAGAAGTGGTGGATGTCACGTATACATTGTGTGGTACTCCTGACTATATCGCACCGGAAGTAGTGGCTACCAAGCCTTACAACAAATCTGTGGATTGGTGGTCATTCGGAATATTAATATTTGAAATGCTCACTGGTTACACTCCCTTCTATGACCCAACACCAATGAAAACATACGAGAATATATTAAACGGGACCATAACATACCCTGATTACTTACCACCCGACGTGTTGGATTTATTGCAAAAGTTGATTGTCAAAGACTTGTCAAAGAGATTGGGTAACTTACAAGGAGGATCTGACGATGTGAAGAATCACTTGTGGTTCAAGGAGGTTATCTGGGAGAGATTACTTTCCAGAGACATTGAGACTCCTTACGAGCCTCCAATCACCAGTGGTGTAGGAGATACCTCCCAGTTTGACAGATATCCAGAAGATAAGGATTTGGATTATGGTATCAGCGGAATAAACGATCCATATGGTGGGATGTTTTCGGACTTTTGATCATGAAAACGAGTTTTACCTTGAGCATTTTTTATTTTGGCTGACCTTTCTTAATAGGAGTTGCAACACACTGTCATTTAATTTGGCTGGGGTACTACTAAAACAACTTTTCAACTATTACACAAGTTCTCGATGGTGTGCCTCTTAAGGCCTCAAAGTTCTCTAGCTGTCTCCGGGATAATTTCAACTACAGCTCATAAACATATACTATCCCCTTCCATATTTGCATTCTGTATCATAGTCATTATTTGGTGTCTTTTTCATTTTGCATCCTTGTGCTTACAATAATATTTCTCAGTATATAGACTTTATAGTGAATTCACTAAATAAAAGAGGAATATTGTAGAACTTACAAGCTATTATATTTCTAATGTCTATTGTCTATTATACAGTATATATGATTACATTCGTTATCTCGTGATGGTTTCCATCAAACGCAAGTCTCAACTCCTCTCATCCAATCGCTCTTCAAAAATTGTTCAACAGTTAATCTGGTATCAGGATCTGGGTCCAACAATTTATATATAAACATCTTACGAAGTTCACAAAGATCTTTTTCATCTTGATCCATTTCCTCTTCTTCCAAATAACCGTTTGAGTTCCCATTGGCTCTCGTGGGGCTCCTTGACTTTGGATCTCCGTTTATAAGACCTGAAAAATCTACATTATGGTGACTGTCATAATCATCTTCATCGTCATCAGCAAACCTTGGAGCATCAAATAAAGTCTCTATTGGTTTATAAGTGCCCTTCCTATGAACAACCCATTCCTTGGATTTGCATTCATAATCGGCTTTCATCCTTTTAATAATGTATTCATCAAAATTTTTATCTTTAAATTTCTTATCCTTACGGAGGTGATGACGCTTTGGCTCAGTCGAATGCCACAAGTAACCGCTTGAATATTCGGATGAAAGAGCAAGATTGTTGAGGTCAGCTGAGCTAGCACTAACATCTCCATTCTTACTTTGTTGGGCTCCAGACTTAAAGTAATAGTAGTTCTTTTTTATGTTAAATAAAACCAATATTATGATACCCAAAGCCCAATTATCCTTGTTTGGGGATGAAAATCCAATTTTCAGTGAACCACCGACCCCATTGCAATTTAAGTTACCAAATTCTTCAGGTGCAAGGTATGGTTCTGATCCTATTGGACCGGTGCTGAAAGGAGTAATCTGGTCGGCCTTATCCCACTTCGTCCTGAAAACATTTGATTTTCCGAAATCAGATAACTTCAATATTATCTTGGCATGACTCTGATGTGGTGAAATTGATTCATACTTTCCAGTGTGTGATGGTGCATAACTTATTAAGATATTCTCTAATTTCAAATCACAATGAGAAACTCCGTGTTGATGCATATACCATAATCCCTTGGATATCTGTTTAATGAAACAATCTAATTCATCTAATCCCATGTACAGTATTGGCTTGTTAAATTTGTCTTTCATAGTAGTCATGTAAGTGAAAAGATCTCCACCGGCTGTACACTCCATGACCTGATTAATTTTTAGCCTATTGCATTCGCCAACTGCTGCTTCTCCTAATGCAGGTAATGAGACCATTAAATCTACAGTTTTAACAATATGCTTGTAGTTCAAAGTCGATGATATCATAAATTCCGAAAGCACCCTTTCAATGAAATTTTGTTGAGGTTCTGGATCTTTTTCTGTACCTCTACGGTGCAACTCTTTCACGGCAAAGTATTTGTTGTTAAGAACGAAGGTATTGTCGTTTGCAGTAATCGAGCCGGATCTACCCTTTACTGCAGTTTCTTGTGGTTCAATAATTTTAATTAATCCATAAGCCCCTCTACCTATAACATTCTTAACACAACCATACCTATCAAATAAGGTTTTCCCCTTGGAGGCCAACTCCAACTGAGCCTTTCTATCTCCTTTCAAGGCGAATAGGTCGTCTATCTTCTGTGTGAGCTGTTGAAGCAGCTCCACTTGAATTTCGCTAATAACAGGTTCCTTCAATCTAGGATCATTTCTGTTCGTGGTTGAGCTTACTTTATAAATTTTAAGCTTGTCATCAAGTAATGAAAAAGTCCTTTTCAGTTCCTCGTTGGCTACTTCGGTCAATTTTGATGGGTTTGTGATTCCACAGTATGCTTTGATCTGCAGTGCCAAAAGATGCATACTTCCTGAAATTGCTTTACCCTTGGGTTTTATTATGTGAAGGTGTTCCTCATAATCAGAGTCGGATTCAGAGTCATCGTCATCGTCGTCGCCGTCGTCAGATTCATCGTCATAGTTTTCGTCATCAAAATCCGAACCACCTTCTCCATTCTCGTCTCCTTCTGTTTCAACAATGGTACTGATTCTCTTCTCCTTTTTTCCACCAAAACCATTGCCATTACCATTACTTATACGAAGGGAGTCTACATCAAGAACCAGGTCCAATTCAGCGTAATTTGCCTCACTCTTCTTACCTAAGTCTGGGGTTGACGCCGATACTTTCGGACTTGACTTGAGGAATGATCTGAGCTTCGATCCAGTAGGAGTCGTAGGTGAGGTGTTTCCACTCACATTACCACCATTACTGTGTCCATTTGTCACAATTTGCGGTATACTTTGCATAGATGTAGTCGAATTGCTAGACTTAAGCGAATTCGATCGTGAGACAGGCCTGCCCACCACAGGAGGCGAAACAGACGCCTCTTTCTTCTTGGATGAAGATCTAAATAACGGCATCACCCTTGTATGAGAAGAACTGCTTGCCTAGGTGATTTTCTAATAAATATTCTCTAATAACCTCGTAAGTCTTGCTCTAACTCGATCTCTTTTATACCTTCTACCGGTTTTCTCGCTTTTTTGCTCTGTGATTAATAATGCATAACTTAAATGATGCAAGTGGTCCTGTACACAGTTGTCTTGTGACATAGGATTGCAAATTGGGGTGGTGGAGTGCATATAGCATCAGTATAGGCTATTGTCATTGCAACTTGTAGCGGAGCAAAAGTAGGGTCATCTGAAGTGTGAAAAAAGAAAGCGCTGGAACAATCTACAGGATATGGGAGAGTTTGCTCGCAGAGGTTGAAGTGTGACAAAATCTGCGGAGGGCTTCATGCAGGGAACGTTACTGTTGATGTAGTGAATGTTTCATGGCTTCTTTCAGTTGGAGCAAGAAGAAGAAGGAAAAAAAGAAAATTACATGGAGGTGTATGCAGGAAGATGGGAAGATAAAGAACAAGACAAGGGTAAGCGAAAAGTGCTGAACATTTGGTTCGGAAGTTTGAAGAAAATTTATGTCGATTCTAGGTGTCTAGTTGGGTTCGTGAGGTGTCATTAGAAGAATTCAACTTCCTTGTTAGTTTTTTGCTCTATTATGAATAATTGCTGTGGGACCGTTTTATAGCCTATACTAAGCGTATTGCTTGCAGAAGTAGAAATGGACGGCTTAGGCGCTGCTACTAAGCAGATAACAATTCGTATTTGCTCATTATGCACGATGCAAATAATACGAATCTAAAATTGTACCAACCTGGGAATTTCGTCTTGCTGCTAACTCTTTAACGCCTGCCTCATATTTTCTATTTTCTTTGTTACCTTGACTGGACCCTTGACACTCACTTCCCGCAGAACGGTAATTAACTACGAACCCACTTTCATGCATAAACCCTGTAACCGAAAGTATTTTTTTTTTCATGATTCGCTATTTTTGTATGGGGCAGCATGTGACAGATTTTCTCCTCCTTGCTTGCTCCCCTGGAGACCAGAAGGAATTTCGTACGGTGCTGCTGGGTGCACGGTGGACTGGGGTGTCGCCTTCTGGTATCTTGCAAATTTCAAAGCAATTCTCTACATAGTTTTTGATTTCCCTGCTAGAGTGCACCACGGGTGCTGGAGTTGCAGAAATATGGGGTCCTGCTAATTTACGTACGCAAGGTGGTAAGCACAAAAACGCGCGATTCAGGGGTGATAGCTTAAATATAAGACGCATCCCGAAACAGGAAGGGAGTATATTAATCAAATATGCAGCACGAATGGAACATGAAGAAGGGAGGAAGTAGAAACCAAAGATGTGTGAATATATACCACACAAGTTGGCTAAATGGCCTGTTTCAACGTCGCTGCGCTGTAGCAGACATGTCTAAAGTCTGCCAGATATTTTTCTTTCATTTTTTTTTTTTTCCTTTTCACACTTGCCCCTGTCCAGCCCTACACGCCTAACTCTCTCTGCAACTTACATTTCCCCTTTTAATTAGTGCGTATGTTTTGATTTTTTATTTTTTATTTTTTTTTCGGATTGAGACAAAAAAGAAAAAGGGACACGCTTTCGTCAAGCGAATGCACACACAGACACTCTCTCTTGACTCTTGCAAGATTCACACACTCCTTCACTAGTTGTAGTAGTTCATTTATTTATTTTTTGGCATTAAGGTTAGTAGGTTATCTTTTTTGTGTGTACAACGCGTGTTAAAGTTTTCAAAAAAGAGATTCTTATAATAATCCGGAGTAACGACTGAAAGACAAGCTTGAAGCGCTCTAAACGAGATTCACACTTCAGATTGCATCGACTTACCATATACATTGGCACCAAGTTCCTCGTTTTCTCTGATTGGTGATAGCAACACACAATGAACGTTTATACCTCCGATATCAAGCATTATAGAAAGGCTCCACCACCACCTTCAGGTTCAGGTCACAGTACGAGTATCCCAGGGATTGGATCTGAAGATATTCATCACCATCTTCATAGCAATGGAGTGTCTGCCCCAATCCTAGGCCCGATGGCTGAGCTGTCTTCTTCAGTAAATGGGTCCAGCACAAGCTTAAACCAACCCTCTGCCAACATCAATAACAACACATCACTCGATAGCAATCTTAGTAACATGTCCATTGATAATAATAGTAGCAGTGGTAGTAGCAACATCTCAAAAAACAATATCAATAGTGGGACAGCTGGTTCGTCTATCAGATTGGGATCCAGTAAACGCCAATCGGGTTGGGTCCATGTCAAGGATGACGGGATTTTCACTTCATTTCGCTGGAATAAAAGGTTCATGGTCATTAACGATAAGACTTTAAATTTCTACAAGAATGAACCAATACTTCACGCAAATATCCATATAGACAGTCAAACAGCAGCTGCTAATTCTCCAGATTTATCATTCCCGTTAAATCAAGTGGGCTCTATTCAATTGAAACCAAACACGGGGAACACTAAGCAATCGCATACTTTGGAAATCTTACCAAAAAACAATGGAAAGTCGATATTGATTCTGATCAAACACCATAATGACTATTTGGACTGGGTAGATGCATTCACCGCAAAGTGCCCTCTAGTAAATATCGGCAGCGCAATTGGTAACGGCTCTACTAACATTGCTGGTGTTTCCAGTCCTATAAATTTCACCCACAAGGTTCATGTCGGATTTGACCCAGCCAGTGGGAATTTCACTGGATTGCCTGACACATGGAAGAATTTGTTACAGCATTCCAAGATTACAAATGAGGATTGGAAGAAAGATCCAGTAGCTGTTATTGAAGTTTTGGAATTTTATCTGGATATTAACGGGGGTAATACACCTGTGAACCTGCCTGGAATTAATGCAAGTGCAACATTGCAGGAATGGACCAAGCACCCCAAGGCACAAACAACCACTACCGGTACAGGTAGCAACCTTAATACTAACTCTGCATCTGCATCTGGCTCTGGGTTTAAACCGAGTAGAGCTGCGCCAAAACCTCCAATTCCATATCATATGTCTCATCAAAAAAGCTCATCCAATGTTTCTCCATTGCAAAATTTGATGAAGAATAGCAAAGATGAGGATAGTAGTGACAACAGCAACATTTTGAATGGAGATTTGAGTAGTAATGGACTGAATCCAGATCTAATCCCTGTGAGAAAGGCTCCCCCTCCACCCCAGTTCAATAATAAACTGCTGCAAGGACAGCAGCAAGCAAATCAATCTTCCAGTTCTTCATTATATAAATCAAGTGCTAAGCCACAGCTGCAGCCTCCGTTGATTCCAAAGTCTCAACCTCAATCTCAACTGCCTTCCCAGCAAGTTCTGCCTCATGCTCTGCTGCAACTGCCTGATCTCAAGGTTAACACCAACTTCCCTAGTAATGGCAAGTATCCTCAAGGTAATGGACCAGCTAGTGCGCCAGTTGGTGGGCCAAGCTACATTAAACCATTTGGATTGAAGAGCGCCCAACAGTCTCAACTGCAACTGCAACTGCAACTGCAATTACACTCACAGCAATCACCAGCACATCAATATTCTCCAAAATCTGGACTTAATGTTATACCAAATTCTTCATCCCCATCTCAACAGTCAATCAAACCTTTGCAACCTAGGCCGGTACCTCAGCAACTGCACTCTCAACCACTGATTTTGCAAGTAGGAAGTGACGGTAATGCACCACATCATATCCAACAGCCCAAGCACTACCAACCTCAAAAACTGTCGCAAGCACAGAAAACTCAACAGCAACAAAAGCAATTCAATCAACCTACTCCAGGTACTTTCCAGCCTCTGCATCAGCACCAAAATTCACAGCATGATCTTAAACAGGGCCAAGTACATTCTCAAGGCCAGGGCCAACCAGTTCAGAAAACTGCAAAGCAATTAAAGCGCGAGCGTGAGAAGCTTACGGAAATGCAAGTCATTGCTAAGTTAAAAACTGTTGTTAATAATAAGGACCCAACGCCACTTTTTAAAATTATTGAGAAGGCTGGTCAGGGTGCCTCCGGAGCTGTTTACTTGGCAGAATCACTTGCCACTGGTGGTGACAAGGTTGCTATCAAGCAGATGGATCTCAACGTGCAACCAAGAAAGGAACTTATTATTAACGAAATTTTAGTTATGAAAGACTCTCAGCATAAAAATATTGTAAACTTTTTGGACTCATACCTTCGTGGAAATTCAGATTTATGGGTTATCATGGAATATATGGAAGGTGGATCATTAACAGAAGTTATTGAAAATAACGAATTTAAGCTTAGTGAAAAGCAAATTTCAACAATTTGCTTTGAAACATTGAAAGGTTTGCAGCATTTGCACAAAAAGCATATTATCCATAGAGATATTAAATCAGATAATGTTTTGCTTGACGCTAAGGGTAATGTGAAGATTACAGATTTTGGATTTTGTGCCAAGCTTACAGATCAGAGAAATAAAAGAGCAACGATGGTGGGAACTCCATACTGGATGGCACCAGAAGTGGTCAAACAAAAGGAGTATGATGATAAGGTTGATGTTTGGTCTCTTGGAATCATGACGATTGAAATGATTGAAGGAGAACCACCGTACTTGAACGAAGAGCCATTGAAAGCTCTTTACTTGATTGCTACGAATGGAACACCGAAATTAAAGAAGCCTGAAGTGCTTTCGAATTCCATTAAGAAGTTTTTAAGTATTTGTCTCTGTGTAGATGTTAGGTACAGGGCTCTGACTGATGAATTGTTGCAGCATTCTTTCATTCAACATAAACTGGGCTCTATTGAAGAATTGGCCCCGTTATTAGAATGGAAGAAGCAGCCTCGCCAGCAGCAGCCTGATGATATGGAGACTTGATTCGAGACAGTTTGAACTATATTTCACTATATTGTTCAAATCGACTTGATTCGAGAAACGCTCTCGAACTTTCCCCTGCAACCTGACGAAGTGGAGATTTGATTCGAGAATTATAGTCTAATAGTCCTATTCTAGACCAGTTTGAAAAACACACTTGAACCCTCGAGTACTAGAAGATCCACTTCGAATCCAGCTGACATCACCGACATTATCTACATCACCGACATCATGGCCCCAAACGCGTGGTTGCATTAGCCCGCCGCACCAATCCATTTTTCCAAATCTGTGCAGTGCAACATACGCGCAAAATTTCGCCCAAATGGTCAATGAGCTAGAGATCAAGTGGAAAATGAAAAATAAAATAGCCAGAACAGTAAGGCACTTCATTTAGCATAGAGTAGTTTTATAAATAAAGATATCTCTATTGCATATATAGCGTAGGAGTAAGACTAGGGAGTCCAAGAAGTAATTGGATTTAAGTGGTAAAGAAGAAGATATTTTTGAGCCTTAGAGAGAGTAATCGTCAAAGAGGGTTAGTACAAAGATAAACTATTCTGCGCCATTGTCAAAGAAAAGCACATTTTGCCACATTAGGTCTCTTGGGTGTCTGTAAAAATTGCACGCTTGTATATATAGGAAGTCATGACATCGGTATACAAGTCCGATTTAAAGCATATAAGAAAGGCGCCCCCTCCTCCGGCAAATCGGAGTGCTACTGAGGGTGGATCTTTGGGGCTGGGGCTGGGGCTGGGTATGGGTCAGAGTCTGGGTCTGGTATCTGGGAATAGGTATAGTAATGCAGCTCTCTTGAGCTCAAGTACTGGCGTACCTTCTGGTAACAGTACTGTTATAGATGTAGGCTCAATGAGAAATAAGAAGCAAAAAGGGTGGGTCCATGTCAAAGACGATGGGATCTTTACGTCGTTGCGTTGGAGTAGAAGATTCGTGGTGCTAAGCAACCAGAGTATTAATTTCTACAAGAATGAACCAGTTCAACACATTCATCATGCTAATGCTCAGATTGATAATCAGGTAGCCACTGGAGATACTACTCCAGATTTCTTGTATCCATTGAACCAGATTGGCGCTATAAACTTGAAGCCCAACTCGGGAAACACGAAGCAATCTCATACCTTGGAAATAGTGCCCAAGGCAGGGGGGAAGACGATTTTGATCCTGGTCAAACAACATAGTGACTTTTTGGATTGGGTAGATGCATTCACTGCTAAGTGCCCGCTAATAAACATAGGAAGTAATAGCGTAGCTGGAGTTTCTAACCCGATAAATTTTACACATAAAGTTCATGTCGGTTTTGACCCTGCCAGTGGGAACTTCACTGGATTACCTGAAACATGGAAGAGTATGCTTCTGCATTCAAAAATTACCAATGAAGACTGGCAGAAAAATCCAGCAGCTGTGATCGAGGTGTTAGAGTTTTATCTGGATCTCAATGGTTCTCCTGCTAACCTGCCGTCAGTGAATTCTGGATCGGCCAGGTTGGAGGAATGGACAAAGGTTCCTCAGAAAGGTACCAAGCATAGTAACCGCGAGGTTGCAGAGATTTCAAATTCAGAAGTACAAGAAGGTTTATACTCTCTGAAAAGCTCATCGGCCCCTGATCTAGTTCCAGTTAGAAGAGCACCACCGATCCCATCAAGTACTATAAAAAGTAGCAATATCTACAAAAGTGTTAACAACTTCAAGAACGCCAGTAATAATGTACCATTTAGTGGAGGGGTTGCTCGTCCTCAACTGAAACCTCAACTGAAACCTCCATCAATACCACCACAGCATCAATTGAAATTGAATTCCAATTTTCATAGCCATTATCCTACTCCTCCGCCTAGTGCAACTGTCAGTAACTACCCAAGTGGGGGGCCTGGTATTCATCCAAGTCCACCTCCTCGCTCGGCTTCTTCGACCAGTCCATTTAATGGGATATACAATACCCCTCCACATAGTGCACCGGCAGGAGGACCAAACTATAGTTATGTTCCAAAGGGAACGCAACAAAGTGGTTACAACATTTCAAATACATTTAAAATCTCTCAATCTCAACCACATTCACCTATGAAAACCAATTTTAATTCAAATGCAAGTCATCAATTAAAGGTTACACCTCATCCACACAGTCAGCTGTCTCCAAATCTTTTGCAGCAAGCACAGGTTCAAGTGCATCAACAAAAACAGGCGCAGAACGAATTAAACAAATTATCTTTGGAAGATCTGCCGGAGGCTAAACCACTTGGTAAAATCAAGGGTGTACCACCTCCAAAAACTGCCAAGCAGCTTCAAAAGGAAAGAGAAAAGTTGAAGGACTTGCAAGTAGTTTCTCACCTTAGAAGTATTGTCAACCCAAGGGACCCTGCCCCCTACTATAAGATCATTGAGAAGGCTGGTCAAGGTGCCTCTGGTGCCGTTTATTTGGCAGAAAATACTTCTACAAATCTGAAAGTTGCCATTAAACAAATGGATCTCAATGTTCAGCCTTCCAAGGAATCACTTGTCAATGAAATCTTGGTGATGAAGGATTCACAACATAGAAATATAGTCAACTTCTTGGATGCACATCTTCGTGGAGAAAATGATTTGTGGGTAATTATGGAATACATGCAAGGTGGTTCATTGACCGAGGTAATCGATAATAACGAAGAAGTTAAAATTTCAGAAAGACAGATATCCATTATTATTTTCGAAACTTTAAAAGGTTTGCAATTTTTGCATAGAAAGAACATTATCCATAGAGACATTAAGAGTGACAATGTATTATTGGACCATTTAGGTAACGTTAAGATAGCTGATTTTGGATACAGTGCAAAACTAACAGACCAGAGAAGTAAGAGAGCCACTATGGCTGGTACGCCCTATTGGATGGCTCCTGAAATTGTCAAACAAAAAGAGTATGACGAGAAGGTAGACGTTTGGAGTACTGGTATCATGATAATTGAAATGATTGAAGGAGAACCACCATATTTGAATGAGGAGCCTTTGAAAGCTCTTTATTTAATAGCTACAAATGGTACACCAAAGTTACAAAAGCCAGAGGAACTATCTGTTTCCATCAAAAAGTTCTTGAGTATATGTCTATGTGTTGATGTTAGATTCAGAGCACTGGTGGATGAGTTAATAGAACACACATTCATCAAGGATATGGGAGGACTGGTTGAAGAGTTGTGTCCATTGTTGGAGTGGAAACGAGAAGATAATGATAACGAAAGTGAAGATATTGAAGTTCTGATCGAAGAGTAAAAAGCTTTATCATTGGTGGACTTCTTTGCCATTGCAATAAACCACTGAAGCATTGCAACTACGATGTTAAACTGAGAAAGGGAAGCTACTTACAATTATTTCTAAGCAGCTGTCTCAGAGGAGGTTGTGTCAAGCAGTTTTTTATACTCGCTTCATCACTTAAACTAGAGAATAGAACATTGATAGAACCATTCGACTGAATCCGTTTAATCTAACATTTAATTCCTTGCAATCAACAAATAACCGAGAGTTTACGTGAGAATTTAGAATTTGGAGGAACACTGTATGCTAAAAAAAATTATAACAAGAGGAAGACGATAGGATTTACTCAGAGACCACTAGGAAAAAGCTAAGCGGACTGGTGGATTCGACTACATAGGCTAACGGAAATAAAGTTTAGAGATTTCGTGCATGAGAAATATTAGCAAAACATACCTCTCTATGTTCCAATTTCTTTTTTTTACTCTTTTGTTTCTGATTAATGCTCGTAAGAAACTAAGAAACAAGCATGAAGCATGAAGCAAAAAAGGCAATGTAGACGAAACGTAAAGTATAACTCTAATTATCCATTGGCTGTTTACATAATCGGTGTGTTTAGGACAATGATATAGGTACTGCCTGGCAATCTTATAGTTTGCAATATTAAATAACTAGGAAGAAAGTAGCTTATAGAAAATGCATGGTGCAACATTTTGAAGATTCAAATACGGTAGTGCTCCCAGAGAGTGAAATGACAATGTACGACAAGAATAAGCGGACGTACAGTTTTCATCCAACGTCTTCGAAAAGACAATATATTTTATTTTTTTTCTTTTAATTTTCGGCCCTTGTCCTTCTGTGGAGTTTAGGAGACAGCTGCAGCTGATATAATCTGCCTTGAATCGCCACTTATGTGAGCTTTCCAATTCTATCAAAGTAGTAGTATGCGATTATCTCTTCTTTTTTTTTGGAAAATTTCTTGTTTACTTCCGTATAGGGGCTTCAGATTTGAGACTAATAAGTTTAATTTAGCTTTGCTAACAAACTTCCAAACGATTATGTAGAAGGCGGGTGAAACTTTAACGAGTATGTATTTTATGTAAGGGAACGTGCCAGTTAAGCTTCTTGATTTGGTTATCACAATGCATCCTGAAATCATCATCCTGAATGTAGAGGTTTATCCTACATAAGCGGTGATGCATATGTTTTTCATGCACTCTGGCATGAACTGCATGGTCTGGGTTCAGTTGATAAAAAACAAAAATATCTTCTGCACAATTTTTGATTACGTACATGAGTGCGTTTTAGCTAATTTTTCTCCAATTTTTTTCGTCTCCACACTTCCAGCAAGACCCTTACCTATGCATTATTTCTGTTGGATGATAATGAAGCAATGTTGATTTTCGAATTTTTTTTTGTCATTTATTTTCGTAGTTGGTAAACACTTCACTGGCTTTTTCTCTCTATCGTGTGTTTACCCCTCAGTTATTGGTATCTAGCCAGTATCTGCATGCCATTTCTATTGTGAAAAAGCTTATTTCCTCTTGTTCTCGAATTATTTATCGAAGGTCTTCTGTGAGATCGTGAAGAGTTTTATAATGTAGTTTCATATTATAATATATTCTATTTTTTCTTGTGAAATACATTAACCGTTCTCAAATACGACAAATTTGTTGGAACGCTCCTTGATTGCTTTACGAAAGCTACGGTTATATTTATACAATTTTCAGGATGCAAATTTCTCTCCTGTAATCACATATGCGGTGCAACTGTAGTTTATCTTCTGTTACATGATGCTTCTGTTTCCACTACCTTTTCTTGTTTATTCAAAACAAAGTATAAAATTCCGCTGCAAGGACGCACTTTTCTATTTCCTTGCAAGTACTAATACTTAAAAAAGAAAAAAATTTAAAATTTGAAAGAAACTGCAGGGGTCTACGTGTCAATACAATGAAAATAATATATACAATTGGAATGGCGTATCCCCCCAAGCAACGGTATTACATAATCTTTGCTGTCTATTTACCCTCTTATGTCTTAGTAGCCTACAAATTACTTTAGCGTGAGCTCTAAGTTTATTGGAATATTCTGCCTAATCTCCTAATGCAAGGGGTAAAATTGTTTGTACTTTAATTAATCATTTTTTACACGCTGAGCATATGAAATCTAACAAAAATGGGTTAACTTATGCGCCAATCCTATAATCGGGAACCCTTGAAAGGCCATTTAAACGTTTTAGTTAGGGAAAATCTCTAATATCTCTAATCCTTAATGAGTACATAGGCTATGCAGCAGCTTAGTGTAACTTTAATTGCTAAGCGCAGGCTATCATTAAAGATAGTGCTGTCTTTCAATTCTTTTTTTTTTTTACCTTAACATTTAAACTAAAGACTACAAGGTTAAACTTCTCTCTCTTATTGCTCTTTCACATAAGGCATTAATTTGTTCTTATATAATAAAAGTAGAATACATATTAGGGTTATAAATATTTTATGGTTAAATCGCAACTAATCCGTCGATTGCACTCATATTTTTTGTAGAAAGAAAGTAGGGGTTGGTCTAGATCAAGATCATCTCTTTCATGTACCAACCTTATGTTAGATATTATTTTTACTACAGAAGTTGTAGTCATTTTCCCTTATCACTATTGTTTATTTTTTGTACCTATCTTAAGTTGTCCCGCTGTAATTACTGCTAGTCACATAGGTCAGATTATTTGTTTCATCGCTGTGGTGATGATTGGTATGGTGATGAAGACCATCTCCTCCAACCATTGATTGCCCCAAGTTGACATTAGCAGGTGGAGGAGCAACATATCCTCCTGCTCCAGGGTTATTAGAACTTGAGGTTGTAAACCAGTTACTTTGACCCACCACGCTGCCTCTGCCTT
Organism: Dujonia railenensis; assembly: GCA_935541525.1. Classification (NCBI taxonomy): domain Eukaryota; kingdom Fungi; phylum Ascomycota; class Pichiomycetes; order Serinales; family Debaryomycetaceae; genus Dujonia; species Dujonia railenensis. The sequence continues at coordinate 965,718 of CAKXYY010000002.1, read as the reverse complement.
TTTTTGTAATAGATGAAGGTGGTGCTCCGGAAATACTTGAGATTGAACCACTAGCACCGTTTCCTCCTTCTACAACAGTGGACCCGATAGATGAAATTGATCCGTTCGAATTCCCACCAATGGAGTACTCGCTAGAGTTCAGAATAGATCCATGTTGGTGCTGTCCTTGTCCTCCTTGTCCCTGTGGATAAATCTGTTGGAAATGTTGGGGAAAAGGAGGGTAATTTGGCTGCGGATAATTCGAGTTTGAAGTTCCTGCGGAGTTGTAAGCATTATTATTATCAATGTACTGATTGTGAGAGAATTGTTGTTGTGGAGTTCCTTGGGCTGGTGTTTGTTGCTGTTGTTGTGCTTGAGGTGGTGGTGGGTTCATGTAGTTGTTGTTGTAATATGGAATTCCCGAACCTGCGGACATACCAAATCCATAATTATTATTTGTGTTGCCTGTAGTTGTACCAGCAGCTGAGGCGCCCGTATTTGGGTTGGATCCTGTGAATGGATTGATAAAATTAAGCTCATTAGAAGAAGAACCAACTTGTGCCTGTTGGCCACCTGCTCCTGCTTGTTGACCAGCTTGTGGCGGTGGTAACATTGAATTTTGGTGATGTTGGTCTTCACCATGTTGCTGTTGAAGAGGAATTGGTAGTATGTGCATCTGCTGTTGACCAGGAGCTGGATACTTCTGCTGTGAAAAAAAGCCAGGTTGCAACATATGTTGATGGTGAGGTGGTGGGGGTGGGTGTCCTTGGGTGTTCTGTCCTAGACCTTGACCTGAATTCCCATGTTGTTGGCCTTGGTGGTGGACCAGTTGTTGCAGCAAGGAAGACATGTTTTGCAATTGATAGTTGGTATCGAGAAAATAAAAGGCTTCATCTTCAATTGGAATTTTACCTCCGAGGGAACTTTCCTTTATAGCGCTCCAAAGTTCATTAGGGATCACTAAGTCCTTTAAGTCTGTTACAGAAGGACGTTGAAGTTTTCCATTCAATACATCATCAGCGTTATAATAGCTAATAAGGTGAATGGTGTGTTTATCGTTGTCGGAAGAATCCGATTTGCTGTCTTTGTTACTGCTGGAGGGGTTGTTCGAAGTTAAGCTACTGGACAAAACGGAAGAAGCTGGTAAAGATAACGATAAAGTCTTTTTGATAAGACCCTGATCTTTAAAAACGTAGGAACTTAACAAAGATCCAACCAACTGCTTATTGAAATCATTGTCAGTGTAGCCCTCGGATGATTGTAACAACTGTTGCGCTGGAGGCATCAACTGTTTCAGATCTAAAGGATCTTGATCAAAACTAGTTTTCCTCTTCTTCTTCTTCTTGTCATCCTTTTCGTTTAATGATTGCTTATCCAATTCTCTGTAGACCAAAAAACGTCCCAAGATTCTTGAAGGAGACCAAGCAATCCCGTCTGTCCATCTTTTAATACCAGACTGTTCTTCAAGAAAAACAAAGACATTACCGGACTTAATGAGCAGCGGTCTTTCACGCTCGTGCGGTCTACGTGGTATTGGGTCCAATTGTTTTTGAATTACTGCTTGAATAATCAAGAGTGCATCATTGGTAGACCCTACATATCCATAGTATGAAGGGGTAATTTTAGCCGAAGTTGACATCTTTCAAGCCCAAAATTGTTGCAGAAATTCAGTTCAGATTATTTTTCCAATCAAATGATATATGGCCACTGTATAGATGTATAGATACAAAGGTATATATTTATAACTTATAGAACCTTTCTATGTTATAAGTAGTGGCTAAAGATTGTGAGTTAGTACTTCTTTTAACAGAAAAATCGTGCAAGGAATAATAAACGAACTAATTCCTTTAGGTTACAATTAAAAGAGTGTGGGGTCGAGGGCTTCCAGGTAAAAATATTGTTCTTCAATAGTAAGTACTATGTGGGCCGAATTGTATAATCTTGATTACCACACTGTCAATTGGGTTAAACGAAAGCCAATTTATTAACAACGAATTAGCCGCGCCTCTATGACTGTTAATGAAAGTCGAACTAATCGATCAACCACTTGTATATAGTGATAGTTTCGATCAATAAACTAATATAACTCTATACTTACTTTTTCCTATGTGTATATACAACTACCGTATATAAATATATATATATAGTAATATATATTAAGGTGTCCTTTTTTGTTTGTATCTAAACAGTGCCCTTTCCTACCTCAAGTTGAAACTTAAAAGTTAGAAAAACTCGAGGAAAAATTACACAATTTACTTTCGTTTGTTAAATTATCCTTCTACGAAAGCTAACAGGATTGTACCCTTCTCTTTTAGTCCCGCTAATTCCAATTTATATTCAATAAAGTTAAATAAAATGAAAAGTCCTGGCTATCCAGTTATTATTCCTTTATGTCAATCAATTTTTTCCCGTTTTCATTTCTGAACTAGTCCAAATTGGATCTATTCAACTTTATATAAACTAACCGAAAAGAAGCCCACTTTGTGTGACATTAAACAGTGTTTGATGATGCATTCCGCATTACGCTTGCGCAGGGAGTTTCGTAGACGCTTCCTGTTTTGGCAGGTGCATGATGCATATTTCTGTCTGTCTGTCCAGGCAATGGTTGAGGGGACAGTAGAACCAAAAGTAATCAATGTAGAAGAAAAAAAAATACTTCAAGAATGTGGCAACTACTATATGATGAATGTCAATCATGGCGCTAACCTTTCGTATAAATAAGACAATCAACCTTTCTGTATTCACCATGTCGCCAACGTAGTTAAAAAAATTTAAAAAAAAAAAATAAAGTAGAAAATAAAAACGGAAAAGGAAAGAAATTACGGCAGCCTATTCAACATTCGGTCTCGACCGAATCTTTTTTTGACAATAGAGAGAATGGTCAACGTCGTGACTATCTAAAGCATATGCAAAAGTTGCAAGTAGGATTTGATACATTAGAAAACGACAGAGAATGGAAGTTGTACCTAAATCAGCTCCTGCTGCTTAAATCCTCAAAAGGTGTTGAACAGGCGTACCTGATAGTATTTTTTTAAATCGCTCTCTGTCTAATCAGAGGGTGAACAGTGAACTAGAACTAGAACTACCCCTACGGTGTTTTGACTTAAAATGAGTAGCATTGAGATTTTTGTCTAAGGTTTTTTTTTTTTTTTTTTTTTTTTCACCTTCTAGTAGAGTTGTTCTAGTTTGACTTCTTCTCTCACCATAAACCAGGAAGTAAAAAAAAAAAATGAATAATTTACGACCTCTGAAGTATCGACGCCACAAAGAAAAAGGAAGGTAGTTTAATATGGAGGTATAAGCGAACAAAAATTAAGCGATGGCTACAGTTTATTCCATAACCATCCCTCACAGGAGTACATATTATCTCATTGCATACCAGGATACGCTTTTTTGCTGTCATTCGATAACTAGTGATTGCCATATGAAAACAAGCAAGTCATCAATCTCCCTTGCAATTCGTAATTCGTAATTCAGTTTTTTTTTTTTTTTTCCCTGCTTCCCTCCCTCCCTTTTCTTTTCTTTTCATTGCTCTCCTTAGATACGATTGTTCATGCGCACCAAATTGGGATAAATAGCTCTTGCAAATAATAAAATATATATCCCCCCTTTCCTGTTGTTCAATATGCGTGAATGGATAGTTTTTTTTATCTTCGTCTCTTTCTACTTTTGTTGCACTATAGTAGCTTGTAACTTTACGTGCGCTAGGAAGGGCTCATGTTGTTTTTGTTTGTCGAAAGGCTTTGAATTTCTTAATTGTTAGATATGAAATTTTAAAGTATATTTTTATGTACTTCCTTCCGTTCCGTTCGTAAACAAGAATATGTACCTACTTATTTTGCTTTTTTTATTTTTTTTATTGGAGAAAATATTTTTCTTTAAATATGGGGTGGTTATGATACCACAATAATTAAAAATTGCAAATGAAACACATACATATAAAATCTGAAGTTTACTATGGAGAGGTTGGACCTGCACACTGTTGACGGTGTCGAATGCCGTACTGATTCTGCGATAAGAAAGGCAATTGGGATATTAAAAGTGTGCCTACTCGCCACCATTCCCATTATTTCGTCTAGTCGCTTGCCTCACTCTTCTCGCAGTGCTACCAAATTCTAAGTTGGTGAAATTCTGCTTTTCACAGGCATTATTCGGCCCTGCAACCCTTAGCTACAGCCAGCGTTAGTCCCTGCAACCTTTAACTACAAGGCAGCATTGGTCCTGCATACTCATCTTCAACCGTTTTGAAATTCAAATCACGTAGTTAACACCAGTTCACACGATGCCAAAGCTAAACTTTCACCGATAAGATCAAAGGTAAAAATGAAGCACTAAAAAATAAATAAAAAAAAATTAAAAGGTAAAAAAAAAAACAGTGATCAGCAAGTCCACTCGATCTCTGTGGAGACGTTATCTTGTTGATCATAATGTGGCACAGCAACATCTTCTCGTTCACTGGCTGAATTTCATCCTTGAGAAGTGGAGTTAGCGAACCATCCCTTGAATTGCTATCTAAAGGTCTACTTCCCTGCCCCACAAAAATTTTCCCTCTAGTCGTAGTGCGCCTCTTTTCTTTAGGCTAATTTTTCTGAGACTCCGTGCTTAATGCCTCAGCCCTCCCTGGGGCTAGGTTTCCAAACTACGCTATTTTAATCTTTTTTCTGTGCTTGCATATACTTTCGCTTCTAATAGGGGGTAGCAAAAGAGGGGGGACATAAGGCGCAAAACGGAGTAGCGTTATTTTACAGAACAGTTCATCAGCCGAGGTTTCGATACTGACCTTTTGTATATTTGTTATTTGTAGGGCACAACGCTGTCAACTAGTGTAAGTCATTGTTCAATTAGGGAAATACAGAAGAGAATTTCACGAATTGCTGAACACGATCTGTAGCACTTTTACGGTTATCAAATGATCAAATCTGACACATCAAATCAACTCGACCTACATTCATATCTCCCACCATATCGCTCCTTGTTGTCACCACATGCCAGATATGACTACAGGACACATACATTGATCCCCATAACGCAAAACGACTGGTCGTTGCCGTTCCTTGTGGGGTCAAGTGCTGCTGCTGCAGCGGCTGCCTCTTCTTCGTCTTCTTCTGGTAGTACACCTAACAACAACAGTGGTACAAAGTCAAAGTTCAAGATGAAGTATAAATCTTTGCTAAGTGACGTATCAAGGAGAACTTCGATCTTATCGTTGCGCAAGAATCTTGACCAAGACTTCCAGCCCATCAAGACATCTACCAGCAACAGCTTCAACAACGCAAACAGTAATATTGTCAGCCACAGTAGTGCAAAGCTGCAAGTACCAGTGCAGCTCAAAAATCTCCCAATCGAAATCCTTGAACATATTTTGGAATTTGTGGATGATTTTGAAGACTATAAGTGTTGTTTGCTCATCAACAAGCAGTTCTATCAATTGACTAAGCCATTGTTTTATAGATCCTTGTCGTTCACTTCAACTTACAAGTTTGCACTGTTTGTCACGTATTTGAGACTCAATTCTGAAGTTGGATGCTATGTTAAGGAGATCGATTTATCCGGCATTAAACCAAGCAATTTTGGGATTGACGAAGAGGACGAGGAAATCGAAGAGGAAACTGAACACAGAAGAGGTTTTCCAGTTACCGTCCACGGTGGGAGACGGTCATTGGATGAATATCAACTACATCATGAGGAGCATACTGATCGTAACTACCAATTTGTATTGGCAGGCTGGAGAGATTGGAAGTTTAAATCAAACCCATTGTATTCAACTCACCAGCCATCTACACCTGCTTCTTCTGTAGCTGGTTCCACTTCAGGTAATCTCACCAAGATTCGATCAAATAGTCAAGCTCTGGCTAGATCGTTGGCATATTCCGTAAGAACTAACCACACTACGACGAACTCTTCTAATATGTCGTCCTCGTCTAAGATTGTTAGACTTTCAAAGTACTTCAAGAATAGGAAAAGGCAAAGGATTATCTTTGATAAGCGCAACAGTGTGTCTCCTATTGTGTTAAATTTGTCCTCGCCATCTGTGACATCATTAGCCAATTCTAGAAGACTTGTTCAACAACCCCACCCTTCCATGAATAAATTCCTTTTCAACTATTCATCTTATAAGGATATACCAATTGGATATGTATTGCACACGTTAAATCTTTGCCCCAATCTTGTATCCATAAACTTAGCAAATCTCTCACTTTCAGCCGACTATGAAATAGATCCTAAGATGGCGTACAAATATCAAACTTATGATTTAATGAACAACTACTCGAAAGATTTAGCATTTACTATCAATAAGTTAATGGCAGCCCCTATAAATAGTGACGAAAGTATTTATAGTGGTCAATTTCTGCTTAGAGGAACTACTGCATTAAGTGGTAGTGTAAATGGGGATAGGGATTCCTTAAAGAGCTTTCAATTCTCTGCTGCGAGCATTAAATCAGCAATTCAGCTGAACCATTTGATTGGCAACAATAGCAACAACTTTAGCGCACCTATTAACAGTAGCATTATTGGCAGCTCCTCAGCATCGTCTCTTTATTCATTCCATCCCCCTACTCGTCCTCGCTACAATAGCTTACTACCACCTTTACCACAATCTTCCGTAGATACATCCTATACTAAGAAGGGTGATGGTAAAGTTTTCCTTTCAGATTTAAATTTAAAATCTATAAACAACAATTACCTTACGAGAATACAAGAAAAGGAACTTCTAACTACTTTAGCCAAAATTCATTCCAATAGATTTGGGATTTATAATACGTTGAAGTATGTTAACTTCTCTTCAATGATTTGGCTCACTAAAGGCTCAGTGAGAGACTTCATTTCTGAATTCCTTAGTGATGATCCTTGTATGATGAGTGATGATGACGATGAGAGTAGTTTAGATACGTCGTCTGTTATCTCCAGTTGTGATGATCGTTGCTACCAAGATCTTGTAATAGATTTGACTGACTCCGGAATGTATAAGAACCTTCTGTGGGCTAAAAGGATTGATTTAAAACTGGTTCAAGGATTCAGATTGGCCACTAAGATTGTTAGAGATGAAGTCTTAGATGTGAATGAGTATAACACGAGAAGAGATCAGGTGAGGAGGGGAAGAATCGGAGAGAATTATTTTAGCTAAAAGAATCGAAAGAGCTCTAATTATGATAGTTTTCAAAGAAGGTTTCCTTTCCATTGTATAATTTGTTCCGCTAGTGTGTACTAGCGAGGCCAACATAGTTAACTAAGTTGCGCTAACATGTCTATTAGTTAGTTTCGCTCTAACTGTAATAATATTTATTCTTAAACGATTAAGATGTAGAGCTAGTTGTAAAATAATTACATGGGGAAGAGTTCTTGAATTACTACAGTAAAGATGTGCCAGACTTCAGGTCATCACCATTTCATGGATCTGCCTGCTTAGCTTTTGACTAACGGCGACCTCCAACAGCGATGGTTTTAGAGCTGGTTAAAGTTTTCTCTAGAAAACCTTAGTGCGCCTCTTACATCCATAGCTCATTGTTAATGCTATCTATTGACATAAGAGCCACTAAGAAATTCATGTTACTAAAAAACTAAGCAAACAAAAAAATTTTTAGGAAGGAATTGATGAGCTTTATATTAAATTGGGGTCGTGCGCAGTCAAATACTAAAATGTAGGGTATAGAATGACAAATTCAAGGTACGCTTGGTGCTAGCCCAACTGATGTATCATCAGCTTCCAACATATACTGGCGTACCGACCGGCTTAAAAATTTCATAAGTTGCATATACTAATTCACATCTTTCTTTCATTTCATTTCAACGACACCCTTTAGCTCACTCATCATGTCCGATTTATTGGCCCAATTATCTGCATTCAAAAATAAAATCAGAAGTGGACCTTCAGTAGCTGTTCCTCGTCGCCCAATTCAAACTCAGAGACCAGTAGAGCAAGATCAATCGGAAAATAACACTAATAACTCCAAAAAAAGATCGACAGATACTGTTGCAGAGGTCTTTAAGAGACAAAAGGCAGCTACTGACCAAATATCAGGTTCACATCTTTCCACGCAATTGCACCTTGCTGTAGAATACATCAAGCAACATGACTCTCCTGTGTCAGTGAATAAATTGCAAGACTATTTGTCCTTCGACATACATCAAACATTGCTCCCTCTCTTGAAAGAAATTGATAGAATCAGATACACCCCAGATAAGAACACACTTGAATATGTTTCCTTGCATAACATACGAAGCTCAGATGATTTATTGAATTTTTTAAGATCACAGCCAACCTTTAAAGGAGTGCTGGTGAAGGAACTTAGAGATGGATGGTCGGGTTGCTTAGAAGCAATAAATGAACTAGAGTCTCTGCAAAAAATATTGGTGCTAAAGACCAAGAAGGAAAACTCTCCTAGGTTTATTTGGGCTAATTTAGGAGGTGAAATGGGACTTATTGATGATGAATTCTGTACAATGTGGAGCAATGTGAAGTTGCCTGATCCAGATAACCTCTATCAAGCGTTATTGGATCAAAGTTTAAAGCCAACTGGAGCTGATCCAATGATATTAAAGAAGAAACCTCTCCAACAGGAGAAGAAGCAGAAGAAGGCCAGAAGAGGAAAGATCACGAATACACATATGAAGGGAATTTTAAAGGATTATTCAAACTTATCTTGAGAGAAGAATTATATACTCTAGCGTTCGGTATATAGAAGAAGTAAATGCAAGGTGGTTATATCAATGCCTTGGGCAGTACTTGTCGCCTATGGTTTATAGTACAAGTCTAAAAATTTGGTTAGCCAATATCAAGTGAATATCTCTGATCAATTAATATACGTGTGTTGAGGCTAGTGTCCATGCTCCACCTTCACAGGTTACGCTAAGATCCAATGAACAAAGTAGGTTCGTCCTCGTACTTGAGGTAGGCCCACCACGCACCAAGTAATTTGGTTGCAGTTATATTTTATATGCAGTATACTCAAAATTTGTGTCACCAAACCTCAGCTCAATCGATTTTTTATGAGTAAAATTTAACACTTGCAATATTAGTTCTATTCCAATTAGCTAACTGATATACTTGTTATACTCAAGCAAATATTTACCATGTCTGGTATGTACCTTCTAAGCGGATATCGATGGTGGACTATTCAATCATAGATCTGCTAATTGAAGTCGATAGGAAATTTTGATACGATCTTCTAATTTCTGTTTTCATTGCTTCATTGTCGTATATCCATCATTGCTCAAGTAACAACTTGCCACACTTTGTCATTTTCATATACTAATAACTACTTTCTAGTCGATTTTAACACCGTTGCTACTGAATTTTGTAATTTCTATTACCAACAATTTGATTCTGACAGAACCCAATTGGGTAATCTTTACAGGGATCAATCTATGTTAACATTTGAAACATCCCAATTGCAAGGTGCTAAGGATATTGTCGAAAAACTTGTTTCATTACCTTTCCAAAAGGTTGCACACAGAATTTCTACTTTAGATGCTCAACCAGCTTCTGCCAATGGTGACATCTTGGTAATGGTTACTGGGGAATTGTTAATCGATGAAGAGCAAAATGCTCAACGTTACTCACAAGTTTTCCACTTGAATCCGGATGGAAACTCTTACTATGTTTTCAATGACATTTTCAGATTGAATTACTCGTAGAGGAAATCAATAAGGGAGAAAATGTGTAAAATGAAATGCATATTTAGTCTATATTTGTAAGGTTCCAATTAGATAATATAATATAAGAGATAAAATAGTGGAATTTACTTCTGTAGCCCCATTTCTGGTGTTTTTTATTCATGGGAGCTTTGCTCACTCGTTTTTCTGCATTTTTCGAAATCACTGAAAATGGGGAGGGGATCAAATTTATACGCGATAAACGAAACAAGGAACACACGTTGTCTTTTGTTACATAAAAACCACACATACAATGCTGGATTCGAGCCCAATTCCTTCAATTCCTACTAGACCTGCGAAGAAGACTAACTTGCAAACTAGTAGTGATCAGGAACCGATAATTCCTAAGCGTCCTTCTCGCGTAAGTACTTCCGAGAGCTTAGCCAAAGCTGAACCTACAATCCCCGCAAGACCCAAGAAAAATGCAGGGGCCACGGACAACGATAAGAATTCAACTCAATCGGAATTGGATATAAAAGAAGTTGAAGGGTCAGTAGAGCTAGATAAGGCAGAAGCTTCTATTCCTGTTGTGCCTTCTCGCAGACCTATACAATCTCCTATAGGGGTCGGGGCCGACGATCCTTCCGTTTTTGAAGAGGGACCTGTCCAAGCTGTGGGTAAAAATTCAGATGAGAGTAAGGCTATTTTGACAGAAGTAGAGCAAGAAGTTCAATCCCAAGATGATAAAAATTCGGCACATAGTGCTGGTTCCGATCATGTTGATTTATCTTCACACAGCCCTCTGGAGGCTTCAGTAGGAGAATTAAACAGTACGAAAAAAAGCACTGAAGATGTTTCTTCAGATCATGTGGCTTTGACACCCTCTATTCCATCACGCAGACCCGTTAGATCAACTCTGGAAGAAGCTAGTGATACGA
>CAKXYY010000002.1:822886-955107 GCA_935541525.1 Dujonia railenensis | reverse complement strand
AAGATATCGTGGAAAATGGTGCTTCTGATGATACGACAGACAAGTCTCTGATTCCCTCTATTCCATCACGCAGACCCGTTAGATCAACTCTGGAAGAAGCTAGTGATACGAAAGATATCGTGGAAAATGGTGCTTCTGATGATACGACAGACAAGTCTCTGATTCCCTCTATTCCATCACGCAGACCCATTAGATCAACTCTGGAAGAAGCTAGTGATACGAAAGATACCGTGGACGATGGTGCTTTTGATGATACTACAGATAAGTCTCTGACCCCCTCCATTCCCTCTCGCACTGGATCCACACTCGAAAGAGGCGAGAATGAAGAAAATGTGCCCATTAAACCATCATCCACAAGTAGGTCAACATCATCTACCTCAATTCCTATTTCAAAGGTGTTAGAAGAAAATCCTCTTACTGACGAATTACCTACATCCTCTTCTGTTGAAATCGAGTCTAAACTCAATTCTGAAGTTGAAAAAACCTCCGAGAATGAAACCGAGGCAGATGGCGATAAAACCCCAGGAAATACTGATACAAAGACTACTTTTAAGTCATTTGAAGAAGACAGACCAGTCAGCGATTCTTCAAGTTTCAATGACGATGTTGAAACAGTCCTCCAAGAAAAAGATGATTTAGAAAATCCTGATGATACTACACCTCAAGTATTTCAGAAGGAGGAGGAATCTGTAGAAGAGCCTGAGGATGCTCTAGAAGTAGAAGGCAATAAAGTCGAAGATGAAGCAGAATCGAAGTCAAATTTAGTGCTTCAAAATCCTACTATACCAAAAAGACCTCTGAAACCTGAACCGAAGGAAAGAGACCCTTCAATCCCCCTTGAGAACATCTCAATTGCTCATAAGGCTCCACCTCCAAAGCCCAAGAAGTTGTCTTCAAAAATGGCAGCATTTCAAGAAATGTTTAATCAAAAACCCCCTGCATTGGCAAGGGGCACTTCTGGTTCTGTAGATACTTTGGCAACTGATTCAAAAGATACTCCATCTGTTCCTAAGAGGCCATCGAAGCTTTCCTCAGATAAGGTTAAATTTGGAAATAATCTCAACTTGACCGGAATGATGGGCGGCCGAGGTATTGCCTTACCAGGGATGGTAGATCTTTCGCTGTTGAAGAAAGGAACACAAGAAGAAGATGCTGAAGAAGATGCTGAAGCAGAAAATATTGAAAAGACCATTGCACCTGCATCTGATGTAAGAAAGGGTAGGGCAAAGGGACCTAGAGGAAAAAGATTACCCAAATCTATTACTGACACTACCGTGGAATCTAGTTCGAGATTCTCTATCGTTATTGAAAATTTATGGGAAATTAGCCATGTTAAAAATTTAGTAGTGGAAACTAATTTAAAAAATTCAGTACATCTTAAGACTGAAGATGATAACATAGATGAAGAAATAACAGAAGATTTTGAAGAAAGGTCAGGCTCTGTTGAAGGTCTCAACGGAAGCCCGGAAACAGCAGAGGATGTCGTATTAAAGTCCAAACCCACTGAACTTATCGATGTAGATAAACAGGAGCTTGATGCAAGTCATGATAGGGATGTAACCAATGATCCAACTTTGACAAAAGCTATTAACAGAGAAGAAATTGATAATACTGCATCTTTATCTAAAGAAGACAAGCGGGACTCGTTTGATTCTGGTAAGATTCCAGCATCTAAAGACGCATCGAATACCGATATATCTGAACACAACGTTGAAACATCGCATGCAAGAGCTATTACAGAAGAGACAAATCAAATCTCTGATGTTACAGTGCTGCAGAAACAAGAGCTCCCATCTGGCTCAGAAACTGTCCCTATTCCAGAAGCATCTAAGGCAGCTATATTTGATCTTGACTCCCTTATCTCTCAGGCGAAAGAAGATGTAGAATCCTTTAAGGAGGATAATGGGGCAAATGGCGTACAAAAAGAGGAGAATTTTGCATAGTAGTGTCAAAATCTACAAGAACCAGCTATAAGAAGAGTCATCTTACTACTCATAAACGTTGTTTATAAATCTTACTAAATACATATTCACTGTGATAAGGCAATCAATTTGATAATAAAATTAAGAAGTTAACTTCTAGACACTCTCTCACTATATCTAGATCTATACGTTAATCCTGATTTCAGTTCATTATTTGCAACTTCATCATGTTTGGATTCTTTCTCGATCTTATCACTCGTTTTGTCTTTAAAGTTCAGATCACCACGTTCAGTTTGCCGTATTGGTGACTTCTCCCTCTTGCTAGACGAAAGCCTATTTCTTAAGTCTTCTACTTTCTTCGCGATCAACTCTTCTTCGACATTTTGATCTTCAAGAAGGTCTCTCAATTCCATACATTTAAGTTCCACATCTCGTTTCATATTGTGTTCTTTGATGTTCACATCTTGTTCTATCGGCTGCTGGTTAGCTTTTGAAATCTCATCTTGCTGTATTTGCAATTGTCTTGTTTTATATATTCTTCCCCTGGCATTATCTTGATACTTACCGTCCTCTACGGAAGCAGAGTTCCTCTGCACATAGCCTGACGTTCCTGAGCCTCTAGGGGTTTGTAGACCTATTCCATTGTACAGCATTTTTGACCTAGATAATATACAGTATTGAATATCCTAAAACTCTTTGTTATGTTCTTACTTTATCAGTTTACTATCAAGTCGATGGTCTTCTATACAATTTGGTCCTTTATTTTTGTTCTTATCTTCGAGATGCGTTCCTGAGGACGCCGTTCAAAGATCTCAAATATTTTATTTTCGATGGCGCGTCTTCCAAAAGAAAAGTTAAAACAATAACTTGATGTTTTTTTTTTATCTAAAGTGAAACGAGTGAGATCTAGGTAGACTAACATGAATTTGAATGCAATTCCGAGGCCGTCTCGTGCCATAGGACGACTTGTATTAGGTGTAGTTATATTCATCGTTATCTTACAAACTGCATACCAAACATCAATTCATAAAAAACTCTATCCAGGGGTCTCATCTGAGAGTACTAATGTGTTTACTAAACCAAACATTTTTGGGGGGTCCCAGGTATCAAAACCAAGTCATCAATTTTGGCACGAAGTATTTGTAGTAATGAATGGGAATAAACCAGAGATTGGGGAAGATGAGTCCAGTGCTATTAGGTATACTGATTCGAGTAAGGATGGGATCAAAACTGAAAAACATTTACTTGCAAAAGCTGAAATTGACCCTCAAGTCATCGCTGAGATCAAGGATAAGCACTCGAAAGTTTTAGCTGACCTTCCAGAATTGAAGGCAGATGTGGCTTATAAATCAGGAACTAGCGGTATCGTATTTGTTGGTGGAGGAAAGTATTCTTGGCTAGCTTACCTTTCTATTTTAGCTCTCAGGGATACTGGGTGTAACCTACCCATTGAGGTCGTGATACCAAGGTATAAAGATTATGAAGCAGAAATTGAATTCTGTACTACAGTATTACCCCAACATAATGCTGCTTGTGTAGTTATTCCAGATGTCTTGGGTCCTTCTGTAATGTTGAAATGGACCAAAAAGTTAGCGACTTATCAGTATAAGTCATTAGCTTTGATGGTTTCCTCTTTCCAAAACGTTCTCCTAATTGATGCTGACAATATACTTATCAAATCTCCTGAGCCTCTCTTCAGCAGCTCTTTGTTCAATGAGTACGGTATGATCACCTGGCCAGACTACTGGAATAGAGTAACGTCACCGGTATTCTATGATATTGCTGGAGTCAAAGTTGATAGACTGAAGAGAGTTAGATATAACAAGATGCCTCTTACAAATCCTCAAATTTTAGAAACCGATGAAGAAAGAGATCAAGTGCCGTTCCATGACTTGGATGGTGCAATTCCTGACGGTTCGACTGAATCTGGTCAACTTCTTATTAACAAGGCAACTCATTCGAAAACGCTTTTACTTTCGTTGTATTATAACATGTATGGTCCTAAGGTTTACTATAAGCTTCTTTCTCTAGGAGAACCTGGAGAAGGTGATAAAGATACATTTCCCGCAGCAGCGCATGTGGCTAAACAATCATTCTATCAAGTGAAATCTAACATTCAGACTTTTGGTTATTTTGACAGTGTTCAGGAATTTCATGGAGTATCAATGGGTCAAAAGGATGCCTTAATTGATTTTGATGCTTACAAAGCAAAAGTATTAGACAAGTCCGCAAGTCAAAAGGGAACCTCATTGGAAGAGAATATTCAATATCTTGAAGAATTGATTAAGTTAGATTTCAATGGGCCAGTTCCTGTCTTTACCTTACATTGTAACTTCCCCAAGTTAGACCCTGTAAACCTTATGGATAAGCCTGATCTCTACGATGAAGAAAATAAGGTGATCAGATATAGGATGTATAGTGGATTCAAGTATAAGAGATCCATCACTAGGGTTGATAAAGTTGTGGAAATTGAACAAGATTTTGAATTACTCCAATGGCAAAACATGAAAGAGGCCATATGTGATAAAAATTACGATTTTCCTTACTTGGAAGCTTCTAAGAAGGAAGACATTTGTACTTTGATAAATAATCAAGTAGTAAAGTTAATGAAGGAGTAAGACTTCATACTATAATTAAGATAGTTTTCATGGATTAGGTCTAATTTAAAATAAAGGCTATAAATAATCTTTTTTATTTAAGGGCTATAAATAATCGAATACATATAATTAGTTTGTATCCTAATTTTTATACTTACACCAAGTTGTGAACGTGAGTTATCTAACTCGTGATAAATTTATTTTTGATGGTCTTCCAATGACAACCTTAATGCTTCAGCTAATTGTTGAGAAAACTCATTGGATAAAACATCTTCGTTACTCTGTATTTCTTCTATACTTGCACTTCCGCCTGAATTAGTAGCATTCAAGGATAATTCTAAAGCCAATTTTAATTGCTCTTCGTCGTTCAAATTCTTATAACTTTCACTTTCACTTTGACTCACTGCAAGGGCTAGAGATATATCATTTTCATTATCATCAAGAATGGGCTCATTCATAAAGTCTCCGTTGAATTTGCTGATAAGTCTCTGAGCTTCTTTCTTCTCCTCTTCCTGTCTATCATATTCTTCTAATTCTATTTTTATGTTCCTATTACTCAACTTTTGTCCATGAATAGATTTATTTAATTTTCCTTTCCTTCTTTTTTCTTTATCATCAGGTAATTCCCCAAATTGAAAATATTGTACTAAATCATACGTAATAATAACACCATTAGGCATCAATGGATCTGGGTTCAATAGTATCTTATGGGTAGGGCAACCGTGATAGTAGTGTTCAAAATTTTTAGGAAAATCTTTAGTACAATTTCTAATTCGCTCACCAGTAAACACATCATGTACTTCTGAGAATCCATTTCTATATCCAAGTATGAGCACCAGGCTATTGAGAGCCATACTAGTAACTTCTTCACGCTTACCAAACTGTGTTTTAAAGTGGCACTGAGGTATAATAGTCTTCCCTGCTCTGTCATCTCTTATGTTCCACACTAGTACTGAATTGTCCGAGAGCAAATTGCTGTACAAGATTCCATCACTACCTGCAATAGTTTTGTCATATTTGATTAGCTTTAAGGGTCTAGTTGTTTGTATCTCCCCTCCTCGGATAGGGCATTGTAACTCTAACGATTTAAATAATTTTGATTCAATATAATCAACAATTATAATCTTTGATCCATGCATAAATATTACTTTATCAAAACCGAAGTCAACTTCTACCCACCACCTCAGTCCATAAGCATCGCTGAAATTACTGTCTAAAGTATCTAGATCACTGAATTCATATTCTTCGCTCAACAGAAACTGTGAATGAACCTTTCCTTCTTCTCGATTAACATAATATATGTTCTTTTTCGAATCAATGGCAATAAATTTATTTCTGTAATCAAACTTGACGAAAATTATTGGGAATTCCGATAGTTTATACTTCTTGATTAACTTCCCCTTAAAATTCCAGCACATTAAAAACCCAGATACATCTCCAGACACAAAGTAGTCTTGGTTGTAACCACCATCACATATATCTAAACAATTCTGTGCAGATAATGAATCTCCTTCGCATCGAACAGAAGACTTGATACTTGAACCTGACGACTTTGCTGCCTGTAGCTTCTTGACCCAAATAGAATCATCTTCGGCAAGTATCTGAACTAAATATTGCAGGTTGTACTTCGGCGTCTTATGTGTAAAAAATGGTCGATTTGGAATGTAAGAATAGCTCTTGCCGTTTATGAGATTACAACTTCCGTATTCCCCGTTATCCAACAATCCGGTTAGCTTCTTTGACTCGAAGTCAACTTTGAGACTTGGAATTGATACAAATCGCTCACTCATAAATTTGTAGTATTGAGAGGTGAGCCTTGATTTGGCCCACTTTCTTCTTGCGAGTAGTCTGTCTTCATATTCTAAAATCCACAACTTAGAATTTGATATAGAAGGGAAAGATTCTTGAGTGTTAAATTCATTACTGAATGATTTGTACCATATTTCTTTTGTTTGGGCTAGTAGTTTCCATCTCTTGCAAACTCTCCAGATTTCAGTTAATGTGACAGGATCAAGGTAACTAAATATTTTCAATAGTATCTCTGGAGGCAAAGTATTGATTGATGACGGAGAAATTTGCTTTCTTTTAACTTCCTCTTCCTCTCCGAAGCCAAGATTGACATCTATCTCATGTTTTTCATTTGGTATATGTTCCAGAAGTAGTAAGAGCAGTCGCTGCAGGGTCAGGTTGACCAGAGGAGCAGAGAGTGGCAATTCCTCATTAGACATGGTAGACTTTAATGAATATTCCTCAAACGTATTTTCAGGCAGTAAATCATTTAATAACTCGTCATAGTTTGCATGACGCTCCTCCATTACCAAAGTTTGACTAAAGAAGAAGATCATGTACTAAGTATTTTTCTAATCAGAAGTGTTGTATGGTTCAAAAGATGAGAAGCCTCTCGCGAAGTTCAATAAAAAAACGTGCATATTCATGAGTGTGCGTTTAAACTCCACATTACTATATTGACAAGCCTCAAGGAAGACAGCTAAAGCTTTTAGTAACTTAGTTGATATGAAAATAGTAGAATTTTTGTGTTATGCAAATATTTTTCGCTGGTCTACCTTAGAAACCTGTAAGCTTTGGCCAAAACTTGCATATATTCAAACTTAAAGAGGCTGCAAATAAAAAATTGCAGCCAAAAAGTTAATATACATTTAGATTCTACAAATGTATACATTTCATTAAATTTGAAGAGACAGAAAACCAGTATGGTCTCAAATAAAGGAAATTTGGAAAGTTCTCTACTCTTGAATAGGATACTTCGGGGTAATTATAAAAAAAGAACACAAATAATAATTTCATTTGAAGTATTGTAAATCTTGTCAAAAATTTCTCAATTCTAATTTAGTGTATTCTGGCAAAGGAAGTATATTTTACTTCGTAACAAACAACGGAAAATGATAATAACTTTCAAGTAGTCAAAGAACAAAAACTTTAATTGTAGAAAGAAATAGAAGAATAACACAATAACTAGAAAATGAAAATGATCATACTGAAATCAATAAACCTTGAATTTAATACTTGTTCAGATAATCTACCAAAAATATCCACATTCTTCACTAACTAGAAGACAAAAGTCCCAATTATAAATGAAACTAGAAGAATAATAAAATAGATACAAAATGAAAAAAAAAAAGATGATACTTATCACGTTCAGCATTAGACTTTAAACTAGAAGTTATTTATGTAAAGAAAGCCTACATTCTCTAGTAGCAAAAACACAATGATGTCCAATCATAGAGAGAATTAGAATAATAACATGTGCTAGAAAGAAATAGTTGATACTGAATTAACAGGTGGATAGTTTAAATAAATCGATCAAAACATTATCATATTCAACAGACTGAGAGGAAAAAGAAAGATATAGCCTACAATTTTTAAGGCTATGAAAGGTGATGCGGTAAATTCAAAAGTAGAGTAATCAGTTCGTAATGACAAATGAATGTAGAAGATCAAAATGAGAGAACGCATCAATTATGACAGAAAAATCTATGTAAATTGTCACTAAGTACAACGTCGCACTGCAATGATATGTCCTTGTAGAGAGATAAGGTAGATCCAACTCTGATTAGAGATTCTAATGAATGTCACATAAACGAGCTCCATCAATAGTTTATGCCAAAGGAACATTTATTCAATTTGACCCGATGCCGTTAACTAAAAGTATTTTGACTTTAACCATGGAGTGAAAAGCGGTTGATCCCTAAAGGATGATCTGGACACAAGGAAAGCTTATTGAAAAAGATAGAAACATGCAATACAAAAGATTCTTCAACTTGAATGAAAAATAGTTGTCTTCATAGAAGAAATGTATAGATCCATCGCTTTTTAACGGCTATCAAAAGACTACAAAATGTACCTTGGGAGTCTTAAGAAATATTCTTGTAAGATTTCTCTACTCTGTTCTGAGATAAAAAAATTCAAATGTTGCTCGTTTGAAGGGTGTAGTCTATGTTTTCATAAGTACTTTCACTCGGTGTGGTATTGATATAGCCAAATCACCTACTTATACTTTCCTTCAGCTGTTAGTGGATTTTGAAGCATAATCTATTATAATGTTGCACAAACCTTCTTCATGCTACAAGCTGTAGAGAATTAGTTATATTGATATGTTAAGTTATAATGCTACTCAATCTAAATGTATCTTCACAGATAAGTCAAAAACGATGCAGTAAAGTCTGAAGATAGCGTATAGGCACCTATAATCACTAACTGATGCTAGGCGTACCTAAGGAATACTTTTGCATAGAGATTGCTTCCATTGTTCAGCTTTCACTTAGATGTTTTTTCGATTTGAAGATTCAATTATACAATAAAAGATTATGAATATATTTGAATCTCCTCTTTAGTTCACAAAACTAGTGACAGATTTTGCGTATTATCACTACTAAGTGTATGAACACTGCTCAATACCCTTCGTTGGTGTTGTATTGTTGTGTATAGTTACTTATGTCACATAATGTCATGATGGACGTACAAGTTAAATTCCCTGACGAGTCCCTTGGCGACATCAGCATCGAATTTGTCTTCCTCTTCTTCATCAACACCTTCTGGAGCTCCAGCACCGTCGTCGTACACATAGACATCCAAGTAGGAGATATCATCTTCGGTTCTAGTAGCAAGAGCCAAATTATCAGTAGGGTAGATTTGAGATTCCAACTTTTCTTCCTTGTCATCTTCTTCGGTAGGTAAACTTAAGTATTGGTCTACCTTTGCAACAAAATAAGTACATAATTTTTGCAGCAATGAATAAATATGTGTACACCTAGAGTATAAAACAGATTGCTCCATATATCTATGACACTCTTATTCAGTATACAAGCAAGTGCATTTTAGCCTAATTGCCAATGTTATGCTATGCCATACCAATCAAGTGAGCACCAACAGCGGCTGAGCTAGTTGAAGTTGAGAATGGTACTCTACAATTCAAATTTGCTCGTAGTAATCGAATTTTTTTCCAAGCATCCAGTGACTCTTTCTTTAGGAAATTAAGCACAATAGTATTATCATTTTCTTTCCGCTGAGAGGGTATTATGTATGTCTTCAACCTCTTTTCTTAGGTGCTCTTTTGCCATCTTAAAATAACAGGCTCATTTTGCATTATCTTTACATTTAGGTACAGGGACACCCCTTATTCATCATTCCTCTATTGCAATATTCAGCAACATCAAATGGCTCCTTCTGCTGATTATGGTGAGATAAGTCTTGACTTTCCAGTTTAGATTCTGACCAATAAACGGTCCAGTACTGTATCGTGAAAGCCTTTACTATTATTTTAGTATAGAGTAAACAGAGACAGAAGAGATAACTACTAGATATTAGAAATGTCAAGTTTGTGAGATACCTATTGGCTTGAAGGTGAGGCAAGCATTGAGGTCATTAAGTTGTTGCTTGCTGAATTATATTCTACTGATCATGTAAGCTTACATTAATTGCATGTTAAAGATCTCAATTACTTTTACAAGGAAGTGGTACACTTGATTTTTTACTTATTTAGTGTTATGCTATGGTCTTTATATACTTAGCTTTTGTCATGTTGCAATGTCCACTTCATTCATTTTGCTGTTTCTATTTCTTCCATCGAGTATGGCTGTTTTTGTTACTCTGCTAACGTGATCACGAGCATTCTTAAGCTGGCTGCAAAAATTGTGACAAAAGCATCTGGAAATGCACCTTATATATACCTCGACGCGTTTGCTTGATTGAATTTCAATCAGCCTTGGAGAGCTCCCTTTTTCTCTACGATGTGCTGAAAGTTCAAAATTATGTAAAGTATAGTAATATTTTTCATCATTTTATTTTAGACTGATGTAAAGTAGTTGAGACTACATATTTTTCAACAGGATCAAAAGTTGCTTATATTTTCTTTGTTACATAGAGTTTCACTATATATTATGATCTAGTTATTTTGATAAGGTATCCCCTTTCCACCATTTAAAGCCTAAACCGTATCCCCATGGATCATTGATGTATCTTTCTGGGCTCTCTTTTCCAAGTGCATACAATTCATCTAGTTCTTCTCTAGTTAACGAGGGCAAATTGATATTGGTACTGATTCTTTCCAAATTTGAGGATCTTGGTAATGCTGCTCTTCCGTTGAGAATGTGGTATGCGTATGCAACTTCGTTTACCGTAACATTGTACTTTTCTGCTAACAGTTTGACTAATGGAAGCTTGAGAACAGGTGCACCTTCACTTCCAACAGGGGAGTACGCTTCGATCAAGATTCCATTTTCCTGTGCAAAATCGACTAGGTCCTGTTGTGGTAACTTAGGGTGGTACTCAATTTGATCAACAACAGGAATATGCTTCTTAACTTCTGGTAAGAGCTGCTTCAATTTTGAGATGGAATAGTTGGAGACACCTATAGATCTAACTTTAGTTGATCTGTCAAGAAGATCCTCCATCGAATGATAAACGCTAATAAACTTAGTTCCCGATGCCGGGTCGTCATCATAGATAATATTTCCATCTTTGTCCTTTGGAATACTTGGTAAACCGTTCTCATCACCATGCAAACAAATTGGCCAATGTTGTAAAAGTAAGTCAACATAATCAATTTGTAAATCCTTTAATGATGCATCCAACGACTTTTCCGGGCTGTGATAATATGATGGCCAAACTTTAGTTGTAATGAATAAATCTTCTCTTTTAACCACACCTTCTTTGAATAGCTCAGACAATGCTTGGCCCACGTATTTTTCCGTACCATAGAACCAAGCACAATCGATGTGACGGTAGCCTGCTTTCACAGCAGCAATCACTTGGTCCTTTACTCCAGCGGGGTTGTCATTTGAAGGAACGGTACCCAATCCCAAAAGTGGGATCTTCTTTCCATTATTTAACGTTGCAGTTCTGGTTGTTGCTAATGACATTTCTCTTATATTTGCTTTCTAGTATCAACTCTTGGACGATTGCAATTCAATTGGGGAGAATGCTGTGATATTTATAGGCAGATTCTCAATGTGGGATAGCAATATTTCAAATCATGCATTTGAAGTAGTAAATATATGCAGTACTCACCGGATAAATTGCTTTATCTGATTCTATCTCGTGGTACCTACTTGAAGTTTTTCCCCCACGCTCAATACGGTAAATTATCTTTTTCTTCCTTATCTAGATAGAAAATGCAAATGCAATTACTGCTTTATAAGATGTAGTCGTAGTCCAATATGCTCCAAAGCTTTATATCATTCAAGGTAGTAAATTCACATATCAGAAATATTGTTTTACAATTTTGACAGCAACTTTATATTAAAAAAGAGCAATTCACTCATGGATTATCAGGGCACAATTAAAAGAGCCACATACAATGAAGATTTTTCGAATCTAGAACTTCATCCGAATGAAGATTGCTTCTGCAATTTCCAAGCGAATATATATCATATGTATTCTACTTTCATAAGTATATTTACGTATCTAACGTATTACAAATAGTTATACAAGGGAGCCTATCAAAAGCAAGGATGATTGTTTAGTGTAAGTCCAAATTACCTTTCTGAAAATCTTTTCATATTTCAATGTCCCCGACTACATCATCCTCCATATCCTCAACATCTTCGTCATCGTCATCTATCAACACTTCTTCATCTACGTAGTCGTCCATGTACATCTCTTCTTCTTCGTCATCGTCATCATCGATGGCACTTTCTACGTTCAGAATACCATTTGCACTTCTAAGCTTTCTCCTTCTGTTAAATGACGAAGATCTTCCGTTATTAATAAGAGAATAATGTATCTTATTGATTGCTGTCAAGTATAAGAATGAAACCCTCTTCTTCTTCTTATTGTAAATAAACCAATAATATGACCACATTGCCTGATATGGATAATTCAAGTCTTCAAGAATTGATTGATCGGTAGGTTGAAATTCATATATTTGACACCCTTCAAAACTATTACCATTCGGGGGAGATTCAGCTGGTGAAAGAGGCGTCGCGTAGTTTCCGCCTCCATTCATGCTATTATGCCTCGATCTGGCAAAACCATTATTCGACGCAGATTTCGGAGGAATTATGTCCATATACAGATTCACTGTATCCCAGATCCAATTCAATAAGTCTTCCTTTTTCCCTAACGATACCATCACATTGTTAAACTTGTTTATCAATTCTTCAGGACCATTCACCTTGTGGAAGTTTTCAGTAGACGGTTGTAGATTGGAAAAGTCATGGTCAGGATATGTAGTATTTAATATCGCAATTAAGTAGGCGAACGTTTTTCTCGTGGTCACATTTTTTAAAGGGCCAAAAGGAGATTCGTCAAATACTGGATTATCATATGATGTATTGCTACCTGTAACATTACCACTTTCGCTTAAGGAGTTGGATAGGGTTGAATTGCTAGAAGGATTCAGCAACGAGCTTCTTCGAAAATTTATCAGAGAAGCACTATTCCTTCTGTCGCGCTCTGAAATGTAACTTCCCCTTCGTGTCCCGGGATTTGAAGGTGGAGGAGATGCACTACTTCCAAATAAAGAATTCATGGAATGTTGGCGTTCCCTTTCAAGGGAATGAGAAAGTTGAGAATCTTCCAAAATTTGATCTAAGTGTTTGTCAATAGTCTTGAACAATTTGTAGTCCGTACTCATAGGTTTTGTAGCAAATAGCTCACATCCTCCACGGATAACAAGGTTGTTATCTTGTGAGTGGAAATTCAATTCCTGGTTGACAAGCTCAATATCGACTTCATCAATAAACTAAATTGGTTAGAACGTGTTCAACATAAAACATGGGAAGAAAAAGTATTAGGTTTAAGTATTAAAAATTTGTACTATCACAATCTAAACTAAGCCTAAGTCATACGAATAGTAAACTTTTACAGTTCCTATTCTGTATTTACTTTAGGTGCGTTGATACTTCACGAAGATTTTAAGAACCTTTCACTGCTTGCTTATTTCCAAGATTACATACTTTCATGGCAAATTACTGAGGATGTATTGGCCAATTCCTTATATTTTCATAAAATATATGTGATTATATATATATAGTATCCTATGTTGTCTGTGCTCCAAGAGAGATTAAGTGCGTCACTCTATAATCTTGTTGTTTTTATTAACTAATGATTAACTTTTAACTCGGATCTGTGATCGCACAAAATATCACCCTCATTGTTTGGACTACGCACTACTCGTGGCACGTTGATTCTCCTCATTACTAGCGAGTATCTCGATGGCCTATTCAATATTCAAACAAGCATTGCATTGGAGCACGATCTTTTCTGATATTAATTTCCTTCCCTAATCCCACAGCTATTAACTGAGAAAGGAATGTTATCTATGTGGTGATTTTTCTTAGACAGTGAATGGGATGAGGCAATAACTCTAAAGAATCTTTCTACTTTCCAGCTGTCAACCAATTCTGCAAGAGATTGTGGTTGGTAGTTATTGAAAATCTGATCTGACCTCTTCTTTGTTGGAACCGGATCATCATCAGCGGGAACTTCGAAACCTGCGCATAGCTGCTCGTATGTCATTCCTGTTTCAGTGTCCACTCTGGCAGGTGCTTGAAGTGATGGCCTATAGGTTTTCATGCATAAAATACGTGTAGTAATTCTCCGGCTCCAGTGATAACCTAATGCTGCGACATATTTCTTCGTACTCCCCCCTGTCTCTTGGTGTAAATCATTTACAAGACTAGTTTGCATTTCGGTGAGATTTCTAGAAGCGCTTTTATTTCTTGGATCAAGTTCAGTCTCATTTAGCTTTCTCCTTGTATTTCTACTTGAATCAAAAGATTTCATTAGGTCAGTATACAATTCGTTTGCCATTGGTGAAACGTCAAGCTTTTGTATATGCTTTTGCACCGTCTTTCTATCCCAACCAGATATAAATGCAACTTGCACGTCGTAGTTTAAATGATTATCGTCAAAATCACTAATGCTAACACCCTTCCTCTTATCACTATCGAATGAATCGCTAACCTGGTTGG
The DNA here is from genome assembly GCA_935541525.1 of Dujonia railenensis. NCBI lineage: Eukaryota > Fungi > Ascomycota > Pichiomycetes > Serinales > Debaryomycetaceae > Dujonia > Dujonia railenensis. The sequence goes on along the minus strand of CAKXYY010000002.1, from coordinate 940,656 downwards.
CAATTACAATTGCAAGGTTGTAATCTTTGGCTATTTTCTGTAACTGGCTATACAATTCAATTGAATAGCGGGATCTAGCTGCAAAATTTCTATAATTCGCTGTTGATTTGAAGAATGAGTCATATTGGGTATCAATATTCTTTTTTATACCAGCATAGCCTGAAAGAGATGTAAGTTTTTCCTCTTGTTGTGCAATACTTGTCCGAAGGTACGAAACATTCGAGATGGCATCCTCCCTACGAAGATGATGTGAAATACTGTCCACAATAATAAGGCCGTAATTTCGCTCAGAATTCTTCAATAGAACGGGTAATTGTGTTTGCATTATGTGATCCTGACTTTCAAGATCTGGACAATATATATAAGTTATTTTTTCTAACAGGGTACCAGGAATGGACTTTGCTATACCTTCTAGTCTACCGGTTTGTAATGGAGATTCTGTTGATATAAAAATGCATTCACATTTATGTTTTCGGATTTCTTTTATCGTCTGCCAATGCATTGATAAATGAAATAAAAACTGTGATTTTCCTGATCCACTAGATCCAAATACTTCAGTAATTTCTCCTATTGGAATGCCTCCACCTAAGTGTTTATCAAGAGAGAATAGACCCGTGGGTGCCAAGTATGGTTCACTTTCTTGATTATCCCCTCCACCATCATTATTTTCATCACCAGTTTCCCGAACAGGAATAGGGTTGCTCTCTATAGTGTTATTTGCTTTCTCTTTCAAAATATCTAAAAATGTATCGATTTCCCTTATTGACCTTCCTAGCCTTTTTGCTAGAATGCTGCTTGTCGTTCCTCTATTGGAGGAATGTGCATACGTTAGAAGATCAAAAGTCGTTAGACCATTGGAATTTATAGAGGAAATTAAATTATAATAGAGTAAATCTGAGCTAACAAACGGATCATCAAGTTGTGAATGGATGTCCATGCTATGGAAAAACCTTCAACATACAAATCACAAGTATTGTGAATTAGTTAGACGTTTACGTAAAAAAAAAAGAACGCGGTTTCTATGGTAACAATCAAATTATCATATACTCCAGAGAATCCTATAAAGGTAGAATTAAAAAAAAAATTTACATTATGAAGCTTAAGGAGTAATTCTGATAAGCATATTATTGAAAATATCCTTCATTTTAATTAATTCTTTTTGAAATAATATTGTTAGTTTATAGCATACAGTTAATCTGGTGTATTTGACCATTTATTATATATATTTCAAAAACTTTACAATCTCAGGTTTTATTCTGAAAATGTAGAAAATTCTTTAGGATAAAATTTTTTAACAATTTTTGTAAAATACTGAATTATTAGGCAATAAGCCAATATTATTTGAAGAGCTGTATAAGAAAGAGCTAATAGAAAAGCATTCAAATATAATCTTTTCCCACTTGAGAAATCATAAAGTCCTTACTTTTGATCTGCTTGACAAGGAAGTTTGGAACACTCCAGCCAAACATCAAACCAACACCTCCATTTTTAGAAATCGGAATTAAGGTGGTTGTCTTACCTCTTGAGTAATCAACTAACTTCACATCTTTTTTAAAGATAGTCTTTTTCACTGTTTGTGTGAATACCTTGGTTTGTTGAAATTTAATATCAACTATAGAGTTTTCAGTAATAGAAGCAACATCTCCTAACGCAATTACATCAGAATGGCCCCTAACTGCTAAATTTTTATCAACAATAAGATATCCATTATCATCTAGGTATTTAGAATCAAGGAAATCAGAATTAGGATATACACCATAAGTTGGAAGATAAAAGTCAAATGTTTCAGATGAACCATCAGCAAAAGTGATTACAGACGCACCAGTATCAGTAGAGTCGATCGAACTAAACCTCTTTTTGTTCACAATTTTAATTCCTAGCTTTTCTAATTTTTTTGATGCTGGAATTGATTTACCAATGGCAGATAGCGGACCCTCAGCACCAGTGAAAAGAGTAACCTTCTTCTTAGGGAAACTATAGGCAATTTCTGATGCAGTTTCAACTCCTGTAGCCCCACCACCTAAGATGGCGATACTTCCAGAATCTTGGATGGATTTATTTACTTCTTTAATTGCTTTTTTAGATTCGAGGTAATCACCATGTAGCTTGAAAGCCGGGCTCTCCGCATGTGAACCAGAGGCAATTATCAAGTAATCATACTTCAATTCCTTTCCTGATGATAACGTCAAAATCTTTGAGTTGAAGTCAGTCTTGTCAACTGAGCTATGAATAAATTCATATTTAACTCCCTTTGAATGGTTTTTCAAGTAGTTCTCGACGGAAAAAAATACCTTATCTGCATGTTGAGGCTCAACTAATAGACGTGGGGCAGTTGGGTTTCCATAGATATGACTAGATTTTGAGACTACGGTTATGGAATACTTCGATTTTTGACCAGAAGATTGAATTTCCTTAAAGATAGTCCCAATAGCTGTAATACCAGCGACGTTAGAACCAATGATAACGATAGACATATCCCGAATTACAGTACTGAGAAGACTTAGAGTGGAAGGAAACTAAATGAATTTCAGTGATATATATATTTCCCAACCAGAAGGCTATTGTAGGGCTGAAAGAAATATTTTGAGGCTGAGGAGCACATGTATAACGAAACTCACCCTTAACTCCATAACTCCGGACTTTTTCTTCCTCATATTAATCAGCCGTGCGGTTGCAAGACATTTCTAAAAATTAGTAATTTAGCACAGTTTACTTTGCTTAACTCGAGAACGTCTATATGTATAGACTGAAGTTAAAGCTTGAATGCCAATGTCCGTGGGGATAAAAGGTTCTCTGACTTTCCACATTTGTAATCACTCTTCTACGAAACTTTTAAGGCTAATGCAAATATTTTTCCAGAAAACTGATCAATGAGGTCTCGGAATGTCATGTACTTTTCTGGTATGGAAAAGTATTGAAGTCAGCATTGTAGAAGCGTGGTGGAAAACCTCCATAAATAACTAGTAAACCAACTGGACAATTTGAAATGGAAGAGAAAATAGTACTAGTTCACCGTGACAGCATCATTAGAAAACGAATTGCCTATATATTGCAATGTTGCATTGTTAATGCTTGATTTTCTTGTGTCCTGCATACTTTGAGCATCGATTAATTTGCACCCTTTTTCAACAAAGGATGTGAAAGCATGTAAAAGCAGTTGATTCATTTGCTCCACCTCCAAGTCCCGTATCGAGCTATCGAAAGACACAAGCAAGTTAAAGAGAAGACTGGAACGTGCTTCCGCCTATGCAGCAAAGTAATTTTCTTTCATTTCTTCCAGAGTTTTTTTGAAAGGTAGTTGTCGCGATTTGCTTTAAACTTGATGCATTTGAGTCTTCTTCTGAGTACTACAAAACAGGAGCCACTTCGAGTCATTACAGAAAAATTTCTATTGTATATAGCGATCAATACTCATTATATGACAATGATCAAAATATTACTATGAGTTACAACGTCAGAAAATCCATCCTACAATTGTATACTAATTCTCGACAAACAACAACGTATATATGTGATTGAAATAATTTCTCTTTAAATAGGTTCTGCACGAGTCCACTATATTTTTCATCTATTCAAAACATTCGAAGCCATTTGGTCACCTTTGGTGGTGACATTTAAAATTTGTAGACATGGTCTTTGGTGTAGTTCAATTCGGCTAAAATTCCGGTAACTTCACCTTGATCAGTTGGGGATACCTTAAAGCCAGAGAGAGATGCGAGCAAGGGCGGAGGACCACAAATAAAAACTTTGTGCTTTGGACTTGGGCCAGGCAAGTTCTTCTCTAAGTATTTTCTAGAGATATAACCAGTTTCACCATCCCAGTTTTCTGGAGTAGTGTCTAGAAAATAGACAACATTCACTTGTTCCTTGTGCTTCGAAGCAATTTGATCAATTTCCTTCTTGATTAAGATGTCATCCTTGGTCAAGTTACCGAAGAATAGGTTAACTTTAGTCTTATCCTCAGGGTTCTTGGTAATTTCATGTAACAACTGGTATAATGGAGTAATACCAGTACCAGCACCGATCAAAGAGATGGACTCGTATTGGTTTGGTTCCCACTTCCATTTAACAATTGGTCCCTTAAAGGACAATGAGTCACCAACCTTCAAGTTGTGAATATGGGTTCCTGCCTTACTACCTTCGTACTTCTTGACAACAAGCTCAATTTCTCCCTTTTTTTCAATATCAGATATTGGAGTGTATGGCCTAATGACATCATCTTCATTTTCGGCAGCAAACTTGATCAAAAGAGCACTAGCTGTGATCAATCCGGAAACATGGTCCTTATCTTCCAATTCGAAGACCAAGTGCTTAGTGTTTGGTGAGACGTACCATTCCTTTTTTACTTTTAAGTCAATCCATTCGTTGTCACCTTTAAAGGTTTTACCTGCTCCGTTAGACATAGTTCGTGAAAAATGTAGAGTAATTGCAATTGATAATACTTTAGCAACGACAGTTGATTCAATGAAGAACTAAAGCTTGTCGAGCGAGAGTTTTTGGGTAAGAAATTTTGGAAATGAAGGAAGTCGAAGTCATCTTATACTCTTTATCATAAGCCGATTTTTATCCTGAAGGAAATAAAAATAAACGAAGCTCATACTGAGGAAATAACTGAGGCTCGCAAGATATGATGAGATAATTATTCCCGTTTCGCAAATTGTTAACAAGCTGGTGACATAATGTGTAATGTTTTCGCTATGAAGAATCAACTAAGTAGTGGCTTAGGACCGTACATACTGTCAAACTCGCGCATAACTCCACAACTCCATAACTCCATAACTCCGGAGATTTTCTTCCTACTTATTAGTCAGACTTATAGTCTATGAGACTTCTCAAAAATTTAGTAATTTAACTCTCCGCACAAATTATACTAACTACAATGTTTACCTCGAGACAGTCCATGTCTATAAGCTGAAGATTATGATTGCTGATATTTTGTCGAAAAAAATAGTTCTCTGACCTTCGACCTTAGTAATCACTCTTCTACGGAGCTAGCTACATATTTTTTTGGGTCTAAATTATTCCCATTACAGTTTGAAGCAAAGTGTGCATTTTAATAGAACATTCATTCCTGAATAACAAATATAAATGATAAATTTGAGCTTCACTAATGAGCACCGGCAATGAAGAACCATTTATCAATTGACTTATCAATTGGAGCTGGAGCATAGTTAGTTCCAGCTGGGACTTCAGTAGCAGCTGCTTCAGAGTAAGTAGCAGTTTGAGCTAAAGTAGTGTTAGTCAAGTCAATGTCACCCTTTGGAGATTCACCCTTGATCAACTTTTCCCAAGCTTCATTACATTCAGTAACAATTTCTTCAGCGTACTTTCTGTTCTTACACTCACCAGAGAAAGCGAATTGGTTTTCTGGCTTTCCATCTGGAATCTTGTAAATTCTGAACCATTCATTGGTGGCACGCAATAAACCTGGTAAATGGGTCTCAACGTCTTCAACGTCATTAAGCTTTGGGGCTAATGGATCATTGACATCAATGACAATGACCTTCCAATCAGTTTCACCTTCATCCAAAAGTGCCATAACACCTAAGATCTTAACTTGCTTAACTTGACCAACGTAAGCGACTTGTTCACCAATTTCACAAACATCTAATGGATCGTTGTCACCCTTGGCCTTAGTTTCAGGGTGAGTAACATTTGGGTCTTCCCAAGTTTGTGGGAAAGCACCGTAGTTGTGAATGTAACCATGGTGTGGGAAACAGTTACGAACAAATCTCAATTTACCCTTCTTTGTGTCTTGAAGGATTGGATTTAACTTTTCTTCCTTAGAGATTTCCATCTTAGCGTTGGTCCATCTTGGAACTTCAACAATCATGTTTAAGACAGTCTTTTCTTCATTGGCATATAATGGAATATCGTGGAAGGGAGAAACTGGCTTACCATCTTTTTCGATGAAAACTCTGTTTTCTAAGGTGTTGGCAGCTCCAAGGGCACGGGAGGTATAAGTCATTATTTCTTAATAAAAAGTTAAATAAACCAGGATATTAATGTAATTGTAAAAATGCTTCATCAATTGAAAGTTGTAAATGTTCCCACAAAATTGAAGAATTTCGTGTACAACGCCCAAATAAAATTTGCGCCGGGTTTTGGGTTTCATTCACGTGTAATAACATCACTAAATGCAGGAGTCCCAGATCCTCCAAAACTTTAATACTTTAGCTTCGTAAAACGAAATGCTTATAATCATTTGCTTATATATTTTGCTAGATCCATTTATATTGAATCATTCTATTCTTTTTCAATTTATGATCCTCTTTACCTGCTTTGATGCAACCTCTTATCTAGTTTCTTATGGTCAGCCATGTTTTGGAAAATTATTAAAATCAACAACAATTACAATTTGACGTAATCGCTGTGTAGATTCTTGTTGACTTTCTTGACGACATAGTCTAAATACTTTTCATAAATGCAGTTCATCTCACACTTCTTACGGAATATCATTCCTCTTGAGACTTCTTGAAGAAGAATATCCTCTGTCAACTTACCATTCAGTTGACAGTTTACCTTACTCTGAATTAGAAAATTTTGCATCCTTTTCCAGTCTCTGCTCGTGATATCTAGCCATCCGGTTTTATACTCTAACAAAAATACACCAGCGTAGGTAAAGCAAGCTGGAGAAGTTTTCTTGCGCAAGAGTTTCTCATCTTCATTTATCCCCGAATCATGATAATTGTTTTGAATCGAAGCCAAATAATTGGCACAAATTTGGATTCCGTAAATATCTGAGTCAACAAAAGCAAATATTGGGATATCTGCAAAATGGTATACCAATAGCGCAATAAACTTTTTCGTTAATCGACAAGGGAAGCCTTTACCTGTTATGACAATGAAATTATGATCTTGATTTTTCAATTCCTTACATATCGATTTAAAAACCGCCTCCTTCTCTAAAATTATTATCGCTTTCGGCTGGCCCCTGATTACCTTAAACTCAGATAGATAACTGGTTGTCAAAATGGGGATTAATCCAGGCTCATTAAAATCAAATAGATTCCCGTGAGAATTTTTGATTGATAGAGCTCCATATACAAGACCTTTTTGTCCTGGAGCTATCTGTAGCCCATCTTCAGGTGTCACATCCAAAGAGAAAGCGAGGTCGTTTATAATTTTTGCAGCATGTATCTGATTTCTTTGAAATAAGACTACATCTCGATAGTATATATCTCTAACAGTCGTAGTTATATTATCAGCTAAATTTTCTTTTATTATTCTTATTATTTTGATCAAAGCCGAGTATTTATATAGATGACTATCGTTCGAAAGAGAAAGTTGTTTAAGAAAAGAGTATTTATATCCTATTTTATTTGAACTTGGAATTTTGAGCAAAAATATAGTCTCTTTCCCACCAATTTTTGCCAAAATAAACTGATTCCAAATACGTGTTAAGCTCACTAGTACAGAACCACCATTTCTTCTTACTTCAATGATTTCGGGGACATTTTTCAAGCCCATAGTATAAAGTGGATCTACTATAATGCGTTGGTTGATCTACTACAAACATTTAGCTGCAAAAAAAGAGACATATCATATGGAGCAAGACAAATAATATGCAGGACTAGAACAGTTGCACTTAAAGGATGACATCTTCTACGATTCGATTACCTTATCACATTTCATTTTAAGTAGAGTTGGAAGTCAACCGGGTTCGGCTTTAATTTCTAATCATTGAAGGAGTAAAGCATAGCCTTCAATAAAATGCTGTCCTCGTTCCCGCAACTTAGTAAAACTTTAGTAGGTCCCATTCAATCTTCATTATTTTCATTCTTTCTACCTTTTATTCCCTCCATTGCTACACAAGAATCAAGCACACCAGATCAAAATCTTCGCCAAGCATTCCAAAATTTATTTGCACCAAACGTACACTTTCCTTCGAAAAACCAAGATTTTTTGCTTAGCAACATTTTCTTAGGTCTGAGTTTCTTTGCGAATGACAGGTAGTGCACTTTCACTAAATCCTGTATTTCCGAGAAATGTCTGATAAAGGAGAAAATTTCGTTAAACAAAGCCAACACTTTGTTTGATTTGGTTTATATACTTAAAAGAGCAAAGTCCTCTTTTTTAGTTACCCTCGTTTTACTGTAAGTCCTTAGTTTTTATTCAGGCCTAGGAACATTTCAAAGACTTGAAGTGAGACTTGTTATTAAAATAGAAATCTCGTCAAGAACAAAATGGCAGCACTTAAGGCTAGGGATTCCTATGGTGATGGCTGGACCTCAAGCGGTGGCGCCAGATGGGCGTTCTTCGCAATCTTTATTGTATTCATAATAGTGGTAGTGTTTGGAACGCTTCGTGCTAATAAAAAGAGAACAAGGGCAGGAGTACAACCAATCTATGGTACTCGGTGGATGACACCACCTTCCTATTTGCAATCTCAAAATCAACAAGGGCACCGTAATAGAGACCCCGAGACTTCTGCATATGTCCCCACATATACTGCAGAGGCTACAGACAATATTGATATGGGATACTATGATGCACAAGGAGAATTCCATCCAGCAAAGAAAAGTTCAATTAGTGGTCCTACTTTCACTGGTTTTGGGTCAACTGGTCTAGATGTTGATGGAGAAGTGCAACAGCCAGAAGCAGCACATAGAAGAAACACAAGTACAACAGACGGAATACCGATTACATCGGTCCCACCTCCAGCAAGTGGTAATAATGTCGGTGGAGTAGCTTTTACCAATGACATCGCTCCTCCTGCTGGACCCCCACCAGGCATTTCCGATTCGGAAACTAACTATGATACCCATCAAGACCATCAAGACCATCCATTGTATAATGATGAAGATTTCCTTCGTCCCGTTGGGATCCCTCCAAGAAGTACGACTAAGACTAGCGAGTGATTTTGAAGTCTTCTTGAAGCATCTAATTGAATTCAGTTCTACACAGAATATTATCTGAAAAATTCACGTGACAAATGTCACAATACTCTTCGATATGTAAAACTATCGAAACAGTAGAATGAAAAAAGTTACAGTTGGTTCTCATTCTTACTATTACATATATTTTATTGTTCATTTAGGTTCAATAGAGAAATAATTTAATTTACATTTAATTTGTTTACAACTCTTTGTATCTTGTAGAAGTGTCTAGAAATAAGGGCCTCCATGCACTAAATGCACCCAAAGGGCCAAGGTTGCTTAAGTGCGGTTACACAAGTATTGTCGTATTGCTTGACTGGAGAAGCAAATGCATCTAAAGGTGTTTAGGCTTTAGGATCTCCCCTATTAGATGCAGTATCATGCCGAGGACTACTTACGATAGAAATTTCGTTTCATTATTAAAAATTTCAGAGGATGCATATCACAGGCAACTTACTTTAATCGAAGATAATTTTTTAGCTTGCTATAGTCTTTTTAGCCTTTATTTTTTTTTTTGACTTTTTTTTTGCTTGTTTTTTTTTTTCAATTTGTTTCGTGTCCAAAGCTTTAATGTTTATTATACGTGCTGCCAATTTACCAAATATGTATTGCCAGTGAATGATGAAGCTTCATTTTCCACTTCAATACAAAATGAATTTATTCCTTCGAGTAGAAAAATATGTGCCCTAAGCCTTTTTGCCGAACACATTGTAGCCTTTTCTTTTTAGTAGTACAGTGACTTCCCTCTCTCCTGCCAAATAGCAAGTTAATGTTAATACTCTATTCTCAGAAGAGAAAATTTCAAATACAAGCCTATTGACGTCAGGGAAGGAACTTTCTAGGGCAAAATATAATATATTTGCACAGCCTTTTGATAGTTGAAGGGGACAGGTTTTGAGCCCAATTCTATTGAGTTCCCACTTGTGGAAAGAAAAGGTTTCCCAGCCGCATCGAACAAACTGCGTTTTCTCTATTGCGCTGCAAGTTTTTGTGTAATTCGAACGTTTCACATCTCTTCGCATGACGATTGCTGGTTGATTGCATAAAAGAATAGATCAGGGATTTAAGAAATACAATAAATACAATTCACCTTCCCAGGTTTAAGCCAAAGTTTCTTTCTCAAGTTTTTCTCTACGTTAAATAAAAGTGCTCATAGAACTAGATACCTTTGATTAGTTGTAAGGTTTATTTTTTTGAAAAATAAGTAATTAACCTTATATCTTACAAATTACCCCTGGTTTTTGAAACCCGAATTTTTCTAGACATCTGTTTCTCCTGTTTGATATTGACAGAAAAAAATAGAAAATAGAAAAAAAAAAAAACCAATAAAAACAAACAAAGGCCTGTTCGTCATCGCCAATTGATACATAAGTTCAACGGATTGTATCAAATTTTTAAGAAAAGGGCATTCTTTCTTTATTAATTAATACTGAATAAGATTGAAGAAGAGAGATTAACTTTTCAAGATGGCAAGCTCAACTTCAAGCACATCTAACTCAAGTGTGTCTGCCTTCCTTACAACATTTATTGTTACTTTAATTACTTTTGTTGTCTTCCTTCTGCTCTTCATTTTATTGAGAAAGAAGCAGAGTAGAGTTTACGAACCAAGAACTGCTGTCAAGTCAGTTCCTCAAGACCTCCAACCCGATGAAAATCCATCAGGTGCTTTTTCTTGGTTATCGCATGTCCTCAAGAAACCAGAATCATTTATCATCCAACAAGCTGGTGTAGATGGTTACTTTTTCATTAGGTTCCTTTTCAATTTTGGAGCACTCTGTATTTTGGGATGTTTTATGTTATGGCCAATTCTTTTCCCACTTTCTGCTACCAACTCAAACGGTTTGAAAGGTTTCGATATTCTTACAATGGCTAACCAAAAGAACAAATGGAGAACTTTTGCTCAGGTTTTCTTGTCTTGGATTTTCTATGGTTGTGCTGTATTCTTGATCTACCGTGAATTGGTCTTCTATACTACTTTCAGACACGTAGTCCAGACAACTCCATTGTATGATTCCTTATTATCTACAAGAACATTATTGTTAACTGAACTCCCTGAAAAAGCATTGGATGAAACAGAGTTGAGGACCTATTTCCCAACTGCCACTAATGTCTGGTATGCTCGTAATTTTGAAGAATTGAGTGAAAAAGTCAAAGAAAGAACGAAATTAGCAGGAAAATATGAGGGTGCCGTTAATAAGGTAATTAAAAAGGCTGTCAATATAAGAAATAAGTGTGTTAAAAAAAATAAAGAAGCTCCTGCACCAAGTGATGACATCAATAAATACTTAAAAGACGGTAAAAAGAGACCGACTCATAGATTGAAGTTTTTAATCGGTAAGAAGGTTGATACATTGGATTATGGAAAGGAAAGATTAGGTGAATTAAACAAGGAAATCAAGAAAGAGCAGTTAGAGTGCCATTCAAATGCTCAACTTCCTTCTGTTTTCATTGAATTCCCAACTCAATTAGAATTGCAAAAGGCTTATCAAGCAATTCCTTACAACAAGGATTTCAAATTAACCAGAAGAGTCACCGGTGTAGCACCAAATGACATTATCTGGGAGAATTTACCTTTGACAACAAAAAAGAGATGGATTAAGAAGATTCTTGCAAATACTGTTTTGACCCTTATGATCATTTTCTGGGCTATTCCTGTTGCCTTTGTTGGTTCTATTTCACACGTTGATAACTTAATTAAGATTATTCCAGCTTTCAAATTTATCAACAACTTACCAAGTGTACTTCTTGGTTTAATTACCGGTCTTTTACCTGTTGTTGCTTTATCAATTTTGATGTCTTTAGTTCCTCCATTTATCAAAAAGATGGGTAAAGTTAGTGGAAATCTCACAGTTCAACAGGTGGAACTGTTTTGCCACTCTTGGTTCTTTGCTTTCGAAGTCGTTCAAGTGTTCTTAGTTACAACTTTAGGTTCTGCTGCCTCGTCTTCTGTTACACAAATTATTGATAACCCTAGTGAAGCTTTAGTTATGTTGAAAGAAAAGATTCCACCTGCTTCTAGCTTTTATTTATCCTACTTATGTTTACAAGGATTAACTGTTAGTTCGGGACTTTTGTTTCAAATGGTTCCTTTGATTTTGGCTCAATTTTTAGGTAAAATTTTGGATTCATCTCCAAGGTCCAAATGGAAGCGTTATCACACATTGGGTCAACCTGGTTGGTCCGTTCTTTATCCTGTTTATGAGCTTTTAACTACCATTGCTATGTGTTATGCAGTGATCGCTCCTTTGCTTTTAGGATTCACTGCTGTTACCTTTATCTTAATTTACTGTGCTTTCCTTTACCAATTGACTTATGTGCTTCAACCAAATAAGAATGATGCAAGAGGTAGAAATTACGTATCATCTTTATTCCAGTTGTTCGTTGGTCTCTACTTGTCTGAGTTATGTCTCTTCGCTATGTTTGTTTTCAGTAAGAATTGGGCATGTGTTGCTTTAGAAGCAGTTCCACTTGCTGGAACTATTTTGGCTCATCTTTGGTTCAAGTACAAGTTCTTACCAGTAGTAGAAACTGTTCCAGTTTCTGCAATTAAGTATGCTTCTGGTGATTCAACTTTCCAATACCCAATGTACGATCAAGGCTGGAAAGAAATCAAGAGCGAAGGAGAGAATTACTGGCAAGGTGGCAATCAATTGGGATTAACTGATAAATTAGAGCATGTATTACCTCAAAGTGATTTAATTAACAATGATAACAATGTTATCAACTCAGATGACTCTGATAAGCACGATGTTCACTCTACGACTGATTCGAAATCACCAATCAATTCAGAAAAGGTTAACGATGCTTCTGTCAAAAAGAGTAGTAACGTTGTCACTGGTGCTAGACCAGTTGGTTGGTTGAAGAAATTTTTCCATCCAAAGCTTGAATCATTTGATGAAATCAGAACGAGGATGCCTGCTAGTTTGTTTAATTACATTGAATACCATGACGACTTCCTTCGTACTGCGTACGAAGATCCAGCTGTCAATGACGATGAACCTCATATTTGGATTGCCAGAGATGATTTAGGATTGTCTGAAATTGAAAAGAATAAGGCCTTCGAAAGTGGTGTTGATGTTTCTGATAATAACGCAACCTTCAATCCAAAGGGATCCATAGAATACACTGGTAACCCACCTTCATACGAGGAGGCTTTGAAAATTTAAATTATGCGTGATACATGAATACATGAATACAGTTTCAATTTAAGTTTCCTACATTATAATGTTTTATTATATATTTGAAGATTATCAACTACTGATTACTCTTCGAATTTTTTTAGTTATTTTAGCTTTGAATATTAATGAAAGTCAATAGGACTTTACTTTACTTCAATTTTTAATGTATATTTACTGTTTATTTCACGAAGATTGAGAGCAAGCAAGAAAACCTCACTACTAACTCAATTAAACTTAATTGGGAAACAAATATTTAAAATCATCGACAATCAAGATATGGTTATTCTCTTAGTTCAGTGTTAAAAATTGAATTTTCATTAAGATTGAGCGAACAAGACCTCAGGTCGTTATACATCTCGTTAAACAGCCGAAATTATATTTCTAGGGAATAGAGAGTGTCGCAACATTTCCTCTTTTTTCTTGACGGCTGCAAATTACCCATCAAGTCGATTCTCAATTTTTGATTGCTTTGTACGTAGAAATAAAGCTTAAAAACACAGGCTGAAACAGGCACGATAGCACAGGAGCCCTCCCCGCACTCATTTAGTAATCTTCATACTATAAAAATGACTTAGTTCTATAATTAATTGAATTCTATTACCCCTTCTTTTTGTCAGAATAATCTGCCTTTAGTAATAGAATGTTTAAAGGTCAGGCAAAAATTTCGCTCAGGAGGCTAGCTACCACCACTCTGAGTAAATCTCTCTTACGCTCTGCGAAATCAGTCCCGGTTAGAAACAGTACCTTTTCTGTTGAAAATTTTAGCAAGCAACTTAAGAATGCTACTGGAGCTATGACTGTCTTGACTTTAATCATGTTAGGTTGGCCACCAGCTGTAGTTACAGTAGCTAAATTTGTTGCCTCGACTCCAGTGGACACTACAGCTGCAGTACATATAGTAGACGGGAAAGCTGAAGTTGATATCCCTCAAACATACGCTAAGTTTTCTGTAGGAGGAGATGATGACGAATAAACAGAGTGTTATTCGATCAATAGATAGAAAATACATGAGAGTCAAACACATGTTAGTATAATTACATGATTTCTGTATTGCTATTATTAATTGATAAAGTTTAAGGGAAGACACAATTTATGTAAAATGTAAGTTCACGCTTTTTTCACGACTTCTTCTTCTTCAAGTTCTGATTCGGTACTCAGAGCTTGTCCCGATGAAGTACCAAAGTCACCATCCCAGCCATTGGCCACTAAATAATTCTTGAATTTTATATCTTCTTCTAATAAATCCTCGTCATTTAAGTGGGGAATCAAGAAGTATGCAATTAAAACACCAAGAAGACCACAGATTGCTGCGATAATGAAAGTCCACTTCTTACCCAAGTTAGTTTGAATTGGTGTGAAACATTTAGTCCCAACAACAGCACCAACTTTACCGATGGCTGCTGACAAACCATAACATGTACCACGGATTGGTGTTGCAAATGATTCAGAAGAAGTCAATCCCATCATATCACCTGGCCCCAAGTTACCACTAGACATCATTAAACCGTACAAAACAATAAACAAACCAGTAATTTTTGATATCTTTTCATAACCACATCCAACAATCAATCCGAATACAATGTATCCACAGAAACCAGTCATTAAGGTATACTTTCTACCTATTCTGTCACATAAGTATGCACCCACAAATACACCGGGAATCCCAATTATTCCTAATAATAAAGTCCATTCAGCGATCCTATCTAAGTCCTTTGCGGCTTTACCTTTTAATACAGATGAAATAATACCGGCAGAGAAGACACCATTAGGGAATGTAACGAAATCGTACAAAAACCAACATCCACAAGTACCTAATAATCTTGGCCAATAGTATTTTAATGCTAACCAGTAAGGAACCTTCTTTCTGATAGCATTTTTCTTATACAATTCTGAAGTGGTCATCTTCATTCTAAAGTAGAAGACAGACAATGGCCAAAATGCACCAATTGCAAACATGGTTCTCCACAAGGCGGCATAATGATCTTTAGTAATTTGATGCACAATTAAGAAGATAATAAGAGCAAATGGACCACCAAAAGATAATGGTAAATTAGTACATAAGACAAAGGCCCCACCTCTTCTTCTAACAGATTCATTCGCAGCTTCACTGGCTGAAACCGAAGAAGAAGGATATTCTGCACCAATACCGAATCCTGTTACACCTCTAGATATAGTTAACATCCAAAGTAAACCGTTAACAGTCTTACCATGGGAAGCCGCACACATAATTGTACCTAAAATGAGGAAAAGAGTTGCAGTAACAATTGACCACTTTCTACCCATGTAATCAGTAGTTAAACCTACAGCAACTTGACCAAAAATAGTACCAACAGTTGAGGCATATGAAACCGTTGTCTTCATATAGGCATTGTACTCCTTAGGATATTCCAAAGTAAGCACACTGTTCAACATGGTCATAACATTGTTCTGATAACCATCTGAAATCAAGGCAAACCCAGCACAAAAGATAACAAGGATGTCCTTGAGTTTAGTACCACCTGCAAGTCTTTGCTTTCTTGCATCACCATTGTATTTGAAAGGTTCATTCAAAGATCCATCAGAATCATCAGAAGTAGTCCTGTATTCAGCAACGTTAGAGTTATTCTTGTTAGGTAACTCTTCTACAACACCGTTTTCATTAGGTAAGCTAGACATTATTTAACCTTTTTCTTGGCTTTTCCTAGGAAAATATCTTAAGTATCCGATGTGTAAAAAATAATAAAAGTGAAGAATCATATTAGTTCAAAGAAAGAGGTAGAATCATGGTGGATATATATACGTATTCTTGAAAAAATGACATAAAATACCTAACCCACGTTGTAAGCATGGCAAAAAAATAATTTTTTTTTAAGCTGGATCAGCTGAAAATGTAACATGGCTATCAGCAATTGCCCGCTATGAAGTCATAAGCCAATATTGAATTTCCGACATTTTAACCTTTTCCGATTTTTAGTTTCGCCTACATATGCACATTACTTTTTAACAATACTTTGCAATCATATTACACCCACGTGCGCTACCAACCTGAGATAAGAATGAAATACTACTCGAATGGGAACGGATTGAAGTCAAATTGAAGAACGTGAATTCATCAATATTCATGGTTATGCTTCCACTTCGAAAGTGGGGATAAGGATTGCTATGTATTTTGATGATCAACCCCATCCAGATATGGAAAGTACTTCCCTCTGACAGATTCCCCACATTTTGCGGGAAGTTAAATTTAATTGTGAAGCTGGGACGGGCCTTCCAATTCGCTGCCTACAATAAAACCGACTGTGCGGCTTGCGCTCAAGTCGAAAACCAAAATTCAATTAAAGTTAGCGAGAAGGGAGTTTTACTAAAAATTCCGACTCTAAATGTTCCTCTGCAACATGAATAAATTTAACCTACAACTTATAAGTGAGTATTAATTCTTTCAAGTCTTACCTCATACTTCGATCCTTGTTGTTTTAATCTAACCTTAGATACTAAAAGACTTCATTTGTTTCCAAATTAAAATTTAATGGCCGGCTTGCAACAGTAGCAGGAGCTGCATATGTCAAAAATATTTTCTAGTAAAATTTTCTTGTAATTTTTGCTCTAAGATGAAAACGTTGTGCTTCATTAGTTTATCTACCATGGAGGCAGCTTGCGACGCATCTCATTTGAATTAAACAATTTGTATGAATTAATCCTTTAACTCGTTGTACAGAGTAAGGCGTTACTTGCATAACGTCTCTAATTAATATTTTTAGAAAATTTCGGTTCACGATGCACGATGCACGATGCACGATGCTATTCAATCCATTCGTAGACACCATTTTCTTTGTTTTCACTTGTCAAGCTTTCTGATGTCAGATTGTGAAGCCCGTAAATGATTTTTTAACTTTCCGTCTATTTAGTTCTATCTTGCGACCTCTAAGATTGAATAAGTTGGTAGAAGGGTAGTTTCTTATTTCTTCATTCTTTGTCCCAAGATGGTTCTACACAGTCTATTCTATGCGAAAGCTCAAAACTTTATCGACAAAATATGAATATTATATTCTTACCCTGAATAAGGTGAAGTTAAGCAGATTACGAGAGCATCAGATAATCAATAAACGAAATCAATAGATATGTAGAAAGGAAATCAATTGGAATGTAACATACATCAAAATTTATTATTGCAGAGCGATATGTAACAAGCGTCCAAAATCATGATAGTTTTATTCAAAAAATTAAGCCAACGTGCTTCGCGTATAGGCTATATTTCGTACTGTAGGGTCACTTGTTACTCAGATTTCTTTAGAAAGAACTTTAGCTTCCTTTCTGTAGGGCTCACCTTCAGGTTTTTCAGAGGAGATGAAAAGCAGATTTAATTGGAGGGTTGGCCGAGTGGTCTAAGGCGGTAGACTTAAGATCTACTGGACTGTGTCCGCGCGAGTTCGAACCTCGCATCCTTCATTATTCTTTTTTGGAAATTTAGGTGAAAACTAATTTTATCGAAAACTCATTCTTCATACGGATATTTAGAATCCTAGTGAAAAGTAAAGCAATTTAGTTGCAGTGTTGAGCTAAGATGAGGTTAGTAGATGATCTTGGAGAGATATAGTCTTGAAAACAGCTCTATCGAACTAGTTGCAGCTCCCTCAAACGTTTTCTCATTTTTTTTTTTTTGGATTTGGGTTCAAATGAGAATAATTTGTCTTGGAATCACAATTTGCATGTATTGAATATAGAATTTTCGAGATAAACTAATTCAAGATCTATTGGAGGGTTGGCCGAGTGGTCTAAGGCGGTAGACTTAAGATCTACTGGACTGTGTCCGCGCGAGTTCGAACCTCGCATCCTTCATTATCTTTTTTTTATTTGCTCGTCTAATCTAAGCAATGCTGCAGTGAGGTAACGCTGGTATAATAAGAGCATGCTACGGTCGAGGTGTCGACATGTCCGGTCTAGTAAGAGTAAAACAAGATACTTGTGCAAGCATGTATACATAGAGATTTGCTACGGTTAGCGACAATGTAGCCTGTATCCATTAATTATGACTTACGAGGAGTCTCATGAGCTCCTAAATTTAAGGTGTGTGCCAAGTGAGAGAATGGCTGAGCTATTAAGCGCCTAACTTCCCCGTACATTAATTTCAAGTGACAATAAGGCTCATATTTTATGAGCAATTACGAATCAGTGCAAAGCCTTCTACAGTGTTTCATATTGGGTTAAGCGTTTTTTGCTACCACATCGGTTTAATGCATTCGCATCGTCTAAGTTTTCCTGGATTTTGTGATGGAACTTTAACTTGAACTTTAAATTACCAGAAGTTTCAAAATTTTCTCTTTCTCGAGAAAAAATTCTGCATTAAGCTGCATCGGCTTATTGTTCACTAACAGATACTAATAATACGAAACAACGAACATCAACAACTAGATCATATGGGCCATCCTTTGAGCTCTTTAAGCATTTCAGATCAAGACCCGACTATTCTAGTCATCAAGGTTTGTCGTTTACAATTATCATTTTTTTTCTCATTGCCCTCTTTGCCTTCCTTCGAGATTTTAGAGAAGTGGCTAAAAATAGCTCGATTCGGTAGATCAAAGGGGCACAGCCATGTAATGCAAATGTTCCGTAAGCCAATTCACTACTTACTGAAGCACAAAGAAGAACAGAGAAACACCACCAGAAAGAGCCGTACCTAAAAAATAATCAGTAGTATCTACCCTCATACGTACTTCTCTTTCCAATGTTGTCATTCAGTAATCTCATGCTCAGCTCTCTTTGAAGCCCTATTTTCCTAAAGACGTTAAATATGTTTCATAATATTTTTTTGGCGTACCAAGTCCTGCACAAAAGCAATATTATTTATTGACAAAAATGTTTGCCTTGATTTTTCGTGATGTGCAAAAATGCAAGAAAATTCGCTAGACATCAAAAACTACACCACTCTTCGGTATTTTTAATTCCTTCTTTCTTTTCTTCATCCCATAGGATAGATTGCCATATTAGCGCCTATTTTCCAGTTTCTTTTAGAGCCACTCATTAATAACTTATTCATAATAGAAATAAAAGGGTATACATTCCAAGAAATTGAAAGATGTTTAGAAGTTTTATTTACGTGAAGATTTTCGTCACGGTTATGACGGTAACGCTAATTTCATACACAGTCTTGGGGTCCCTCAGCTCCAAGTCACAGCATTCTGCAAATGAAGCCCATTTGCAGAAAAGGGCTCAAATAGTCCACTACGAGAATGAAGTTGACATTGCAGAAAGGGCGGATTCGACCAACTCCTCCAGCATTTTTAGCCAAACTCCTAGCTTCGGACTTTCATCAACAGGGTTCTCTTCTCTCACTTCGAGTTCCATATTAAGCTCCTCCAGTTCATCGAGTTCTTCATTTTTCGCACCTTCCACATCAAGTACAAGTTCATTCGTTTTCCCAAGTACTTCGTCAAGCTCATCTTCAACTGAAAGAAGCTCAGCCACTAGCAGTTCATTTTCATCAAGCAGTGAGTTTTCGTCAGAAACCAGTAGCTCAGTTTTCAGTTCCAGCTCTTCGAGTGAAGCCTCGAGTTCTGAAACTAGTTCCGACGCTGAGACTTCTGCAACTTCTTCTTCGTCTTCTACTTCTGCTCATGTGACGACTTTTTCGTCAAGTGAAGGCGGAAGCGTGGTTGTTGTTACGTCCACCGTATTTTCTTCCGAACCTGCTGCTGCCACCACTGCAAACTCCAACAAATCTTCATCATCTAGTGGGTTATCACAGACCAATAAGATCGTTGTCGGAGTCGTTGTCGGTGTAGGTGGTTCTATCATTTTCGCTGCCCTTGCTCTTTTCTTCTTCTTCAAGAGAAGAAACAACAAGGATTTTGACAACAGCGGATGGACTTTCTGGAGAAAGAACGAAAAGGGTACTACAGACGATTACTTAAGTGGAGAATTGGGAGTTAGAGACAGAAATATCAACCAAGGTTCTAACTTCTGATGTGAGGAGAAAAGTAATAAATAATGATAATATAATAATAGCAATAGCAACAATAGTAAATATTAATAATACCCGATTTAGAAGTGATAATTGATATTCAAATTCAATAAAAGAGAACAAACGTAGAGGGGACTATACTGAATATCTAGAATATTCGTTGTCGTCCTGATGTAGGGCTACAAACATATTCACGCAGTAGCAATTCGGTGAATGTACATTTGACCGATACAATCCACAATTAAGTTGATGACCGTTGGTAAGTGACTACAGCTTAGAAGGACCCTGAGTATCACAGTGATGTGAAAGGACAGCTTCAAAGTCTACTACAATTCTAGGACTTGATTACAAACCATCAACTACACACCCTCTACTACTCGCTTTTTAGCAAATGCAAGGGCTCTGCCATGTCTTTCAACTATGAAATTGCTGCACTTACACACTGTCTAAGTATACTTACGCGAGTGGCTTAGCTTGAATTTAGTGTTGTATGTAATGCAACAATATCACTACTTCCTACAGGGCTACTGCAGCCTTCCCTAGTCAATATATGTGAAATTGAGATCACATCAGCACCTTACTACAAAAAGACGACGAAAAAGACGACGATTAAAACTATTCCTTGTGACTTGGTCATTTTCAATTTGGTATTCATTTTCGGTTGTTTTATGAGCAAGTCAGCAAGGAAGCACCATGCTAGTAGCCCCTAATAATATGCTGGTGCAAACTGATTAGCTTGAGTAATGGGCCCAGAAATATCAATGTTGGACATTCCTCTGAAGGGTGTAGGAAATTATTTGCAGTAATTTCAAAAGTGAAAGGTCTCGAAGAAGTCTCTTAGAAGCTAGTTTATGAAGAAGTGTAAAGGAGGAATCCTGAACAAAGTCATCAGAGATAGAAAGTACTTTGACTGAAGCGATGGGCGTCATTTCTAACCACACAGCAAAATAATTTTTGATCTCAATGGGTCAACTTTCAAGTCGCTTAGTTACTATTACTTACTCGACTAATGCATTATCTTATGAAAAGTCTTTTCTACCCTTCTCGTCACTGGATACTCCACTTAGTATAGCTCTACGTCATATACAACTATCTTTAATTCGGTAAAGTAGCAACATTTCACCTAAGATACATCTCTCGTAAGCTGGTGTGAGAGTGCGCTTCGTATTAAGCTTTTAATAATTGGAGGGTTGGCCGAGTGGTCTAAGGCGGTAGACTTAAGATCTACTGGACTGTGTCCGCGCGAGTTCGAACCTCGCATCCTTCATTATTTTTTTTTTGAATTTTGTGTCTCCATTAAAACATCGTGCGCTGAAAATTAGCAGGAACACAGGACCTCCAGGGACCTGCTACCAAAGAGCATTTTTTACAATGACATAACCCACAAGGTTACCAGTATTTTAATTTCGTTTATTTCGTTGGATTTTTTAAATATTCTTTCTCTGTAATTCTATACTTAGAGCTAATCTTCTTCATCTTCTAAATCTTCCCCACTTAAGGTAAAAGGTTCTGGAATTGGAGCTTCAGTTATATTCAATTGTCTAACAGTTTTGATAATATCAACCTTTTCATCAGGCTTCGTATCTTCTAAGACAATTATGCCACTACTCCCCTTGAACTTTCTAGCTGGAATAAACCTATCATCTTTAATGAAAGATATGTAGTTAGATTGAACAGGTAAGACTCTTGTCAAGTTGCCAACCTTATATGGAACCTTGCTATAACGAATAGTTGGCACTTCATCTTCATTAGGAGTCGATTTTTTTTCTTCCTTCTTGCTTTCTTCCTTATCAGTTTCATCTTTCTTAGCATCTTCCTTTTCTTGCTCGATTTCCATTTTATCCTCTTCTTCCTCATCTCCTTCTTGAGACTTCTTTTTCTTGATAGCTCTCGCTTTTGCTCTGTTAGTGGTAGATAAAACTGCAGTGGCAATCTTATCAGGCTGCTTTTCTTTGGATTCTTCAATCTTTGGCGGATATTGGAATAATTCTGGTTTTGTGTGGCAATTAATTTCAAAAGTAGGAATCTTCAAGTCTTCCTTGACACCAATGATAGCAGTTGGTGCAAACGACAAAGATAAAAAGTGAGCTAATGGGAACCAATACCATGATTGCACAAATACTGTCAATCCTACAATAGCCTTGGTATTCAAAGTATTAGTTTGTGTGTTTTCCAAGTTGATAGTAACATTTCTACCACCTGCATCTATAATACCTTGCGCTAAAGTAGCACCAAATTTTGCTAATGCATCTTCATGCTTATTCTTAATGGTATCAGCAAATAACTTCGTAAATGTCTTTACCTTTGGAGTAGTTACTTCATTAGCTTGGATTAAAACCATGGCTATAGCCATTAATGCACCTTGTCTAACAAAATCAACAGGATCCTTAGCCAAAGGCTCCAAGATCTTGATGGCCGATGATAAGTTACGTCCTGCACAAGAAATTCCAAGAGCCATTGCTGATCCATATCTGACATGTGGATTATGAGATTGAGATAACAATTCGACAATTGTTGGAACTGATTGATAATCACTTATCAAGACAAAACCTAATCCCATAACGGAGGCTCTTCTCACGTCATCAGAAGGGTCACTAACAGCAAAATGCAACAACTTCTTAATGGCAGTATTGGAGCCACTTCCAGCATATGCTAAGGCAATGGTGAAAACTCCACCATATCTTAAAATGGATGATTCTTGTTCCATTAAACTATTAATTGTTGGCAAAGCTTTATCTTCTCTTCCATAGTTCAATAATGCAATACCAATGGATAAGCCTCTAATGATATTTTCATGTTGGGTTTCCTTTGCATAAGTTAACATGTCAGAAATCGCTTGTTCGTTACCAGAACCAAGCATGACCAATCCCATAGCCAAACCGGCTGCTTGACCTGAAATGGCTGAATCAGAATATAAAACAACCTTCAATGATTCATATAAAGCTTCGCTTTGAGAAGACATACCAGCAACACCACATCCGAGACAAGCACCATGTAACATGACATCTGTATCATTATTTCCAGCACTGTTTCCGTGTTCGTCGATGAAGCTCTTTAAATATTCTATGGTTTCTCTACCATGTCCCGCAAAAATCAAACCTAAGGCGAACAAAGATCCACCCTTGGTATGGGGAGCACCAGAGGCACCTGGCAAGTATGGCTTTAAGATATTCTTTCCTTGAGATAAGTTACCCTTATGGATTACACCTAAGGCTGCAGTAGCTGAAAATTTCGACCAATTAGTTGCCTTCCCTAACCATTCCAAGTTCTTTCTGAAAAAAGAGTCATCCGTAGTTCCCACATGCATGAAAGCATTGGAAAAGGTAACAGCAGAATGGAAAATGGATGATCTTCCCTCTAACAAGTTCTTGGTCTTATTTAATATACTAATATCAGTATTATTATTTCTATAAAGGAAGGTGATATCGTAATCACAAGTAGGGACCCCAGACAAGATGTGTAATAATTTACTAACACCCTTCACACCTTCAGTTTCTTGATCGGCCTTAAACCCATCAATGACTTTGTCTAACAAGTCCTGAGAAGCGGTGCTTACCAAATCAAAGGCACCTTGATAGGCAATCAAAACTTCACCTTGTAACAACAACTTCTTGAAAATTTGAATGGCTAATTTGGAATCGTTCAATTGAATGATAATTTTAAATATGGTAAAAAAGTCTTGGTTTTTCTTCTGAAGAGTTAATAATAAGTTTATTAATGTATTCAAAACGATTGACTTAAAATCTTGCTCGTCGGTGACACTACCATTTGATTTGATGGAAATTGTAGTGCAACACGTCAAGACATAGTTAATCAACTGTAAGGCATTCTCTTCATTATTAGCTTCAATTTGAGTCTTTAAAATGGATTCAACTACATCTAATCTATAACTTTCCAAAGCTATTCCCAATGCCAACTTGAATTCATTTGTTTTGATACATTTATTCAACATCTTTTCAAAGACAAGGGTCAATTGAGGATCAATTTCAACTTTAGCATCAGTGGTGAACTCCTTCTGTCTTAAAGATATGTAAAGGTTAATACATTGGCTGACAATTGTTTCAATAAACTGAGACTGTTCCAGTTCAATGTTGAATTGATCTCCACTTAATAATGCGTATTTCACGGAAGCTTCGAAATCTCCCAAGTTATAATATACCTTGGAAACAACTAACGCTGCTACCTTACGGTCTGGGAATTGAGAATCTTCATACAAATCTTCCAAATCAGTTATTTTGTTGGCAATTTCTGCCCAAAGTTGATGTACGACGTCATTTAATGAAGTTAACGCATATGATTTCAATGTCAAGTCTTCTTCGCCAAGTAGGGCCAAGTAGGGTGCCGCTGAAACTAATGCCATATCAAATGAAAAGATCTTATAAATCAATCACTTTATTCAAAAGAAAGAAAATAAATCGATATTTATCGATATGTGTATAGTCAAAATAAAGTATTCAAGTTCTAACTTTGCCCCTTTCCTACGTAGTCTATGATGGTTCAACACCTGCGCTTCCGTTGATTTTGAGAAAGTTCATCGTTTGTGATTGCCACCACTTATTTCGAGGTTGTAATTACCCGGACCGGAGTATATGCAGGAACACAAATTTAAAGGCATAAGCATGAAGAGACGTGCAACACATTTTCGGCACTCGAGAGCATTAACGTTCATTAGTTGACACCTTTCTTATAATATCTCTTGGTTCTACTCTTCACTAAATGCTCATAGTATTATCGTTAGTTATTTATATTAAGCTAAGTACATTATTAAGTTCTTTAATTATTTATTTAGTGCCTTCTTCTTCATAATATTGATTTTCAAATTTTTTTCTCTTTTCGATTTTTTTTTTGTTGAAATTGTCGCTTTATTGCATTGTATATGGGTTTATGGCTCTATATCTAATATAATAATCTGGTGGCAATTCTGTAAGGAGTTTGCTCTAATTGTTCATATAATGACTTAATGTCAGTGGTATCTACATCACTGATATCAGCCATCAAGTAAGCAATATCACCTCTGGAATCTGAGAATTGCTTTTCAATATTATGGTTTGATAAGATATTGTTAACAGTCTTTAAAACACCAGGAACGTTTTGATGGATATACAACACTCTGACAGAGTTTTGTTGGTCCAAGTCCAAGGCTCTTAATTGAACTTCTGGGAAGTTAACAGCACCTGTGGAGGCACCTTCGTTGATATACTTGGATAAAGCAGAAGCTACTTCAATACCAATAGCCAGTTGTGCTTCTTCAGTAGAACCACCAATGTGAGGTGTCAAGATTACGTTTCTTAAGGAAACTAATTCTGAGGTCCAGTGGTTCAATTCGTTAGCGAATAAGTTTTCACCATTCTTAGCTGGTTCGTTAGGGTAAACATCCAAAGCGGCACCGGCAATCTTTCCTGATTTCATGGCTTGAACTAAGGCAGCGATATCAACAACGGTACCTCTGGAAGCATTGATAACATAAGCACCGTTCTTCATAGCTGCAAATTGTGGAGTACTTAACATATTCTTAGTTTCTGAAGTTTCTGGAACATGTAAACTGATGAAATCTGATCTTGCCAACAATTCATCTAAAGTGTCAACTTGCTTAGAGTTACCCAAGGACATTATCATGTTAACATCGAAGTATAAAACGTTCATACCCATAGCTTCAGCTAAGACAGATAATTGGGCACCAATGTGACCGTAACCCACAATTCCCAAAGTCTTACCTCTGATTTCCCAACACTTGGCTGAGACCTTGTTCCAAGTACCAGTATGCATTTCAATTGATCTGTCACCTAATTGTCTGGCTAAGGTAATAATTTCAGCAATAACCAATTCAGCAACTGATCTAGAGTTAGAGAATGGGGAGTTGAAAACTGAGATACCTAACTTGGCGGCAGTTTCCAAGTCAACTTGGTTGGTACCAATACAGAAACAACCAATGACAACCAAGTTCTTTGCATGTTGCAAGATCTTTTCGGTCAACTTGGTCTTTGATCTAATACCGATGGCATGGACTTCCCTAATTTTTTCAATCAATTCATCTTCTGGCAATGAAGACTTGTAGAATTCAACTTGGTAACCCTGAGTTTGGAAAATGTTAATGGCAGTCTGGTTGACATTTTCTAAAAGTAAAATCTTAATATCACCGGTAGAGAATGGCTTTAAAGTCTTGGTTGGCTTCAGTATAGATTTTCTGTGTGCTCCAGCGAACTGTTGCAAATACGAGTTTTGGGTTGGGGAGGTGGAGACAGCATTAGGTGATGAGTCGCTGATATTTAAAGCATTTTGGAAAGTTTGAGCTATTTGTTGTGGTGAAGACATGATTTATAAGTACAATATAATAAATGGATATTAGTTAAACCAAGGAATCCTTCTTCTTTTCCTTTTTCTAAAGAGATGATCAGATTGAATAACTTTATATTGGAAATTTTTCCAGTTGAGTCAAGAAAAATTAAACGTTCACTATAGCATGAGTCACGTGTAATTGGACAAAATTTTCAATTATTGGTTACTTACCATACATTTTATTATAGGGGAAAAATTTTTTCAGTGAGTCATTAGTGTAGCTTTTCAATAGTAAAGGTGTGGTCGGAGACAATAATTTAGTGGTGTCCAAGAGTAAAATGAAAAGGAAGTAGCAAAGCCTAGCAGCATGTAGGCACTTTTTGTATGTATATTAAAAGAGGAGAAGAAAAATAGATAAGATAGGGTATGTGAAGTGGCCGGGTCAGATCAGTGTCTATCTTGTTACCAGAGTCAGAACAGAAGCACTATTCGGTGGTGCGGCTTGGGTGCAAATCCGATTGAAGGTTCATGTTCCCGGAGTCACTGAATCGTAGCGAGACTCATATCTAAGTAAAAAATACACTTATTGAATTGTGTAGGAGCAGACCGTATTTGCACCATTGGGAATGAAGAAGAAAGAAAGAAGAAATGTTACGGCTATAAGATGAAGAAAGAATATTGCTGCTTGGAGGGTAGTATAGAATAGGCATCCTTGCCTCAGCCATGCAGGAATACAACTACCAAAATAATGAGTCTGCCACCTTTAACCTAATATCAATTGTAGGATGTCCAAGGATATCTCAAAGTTATATATAGGTACTATTCATATTAATAAACATTTACTTACAAATAAAATGCAAAGACTATCAGTGAAAAATAAGTATTTTTTACCGAACATCCTGTAACCCTCAGCTAAACAGTGTGCCCCTTGGGAGAAGAAAGACGTGAAAATTATCACTACCATACTGGCAAAATCGAGCCACACCGGATAATTCACCCACAAATAGACGTCTGCCCATAAGTGCGACACTACTCTAGATCAACTGTCCTATTCGCTCCTCTTCGTACGTAATAAGTTGTCTCCCTCTGTTGCATTTCTTCCCCGGTTGTCTCAGACTGCATTTATTTTTTGTTTACATCGATCAATGCGCGTCTCGTTTTAGCGGGTTGATCTCGTATTTTTTTTCCTTACGCATTTTATTCCATGAACCACGAATGATCAAAAACGTTCTGTGTGCATCGCTTAGCTGAATACACTTTGAATCCACAAGGGACTTCACTTCGCCTTCTGAAATAATCGCCTTGATGTCACTTTCGACGCCCACGAAGCGACATAGCTACAGCTTTGGCAGCACAGCCACTACTTCAAATCGAAACTCTGTGTACATCACTTCCCCAACTGCCAGTCAACATCTTGCGCAAGCATCACCTCCTGCTAAAATACAAAACACAAACATCAAAGTCATTGCTAGATTCAGGCCACCGAACGAGGAGGAATTGAAACATGGAAATCAAATTACAGAGTTCTACAATGACAACAAATCGGTTTCAATCCATACTAAGGAATTCTCCAATAACTTTACATTCGATAAGGTCTTTGATCCATCGTCTTCTCAGCTAGACATTTACAATTATTCTATCAAAGAGACAATTGATGATTTTTTCAAAGGGTACAATGGTACTATATTGGCTTATGGGCAATCTGGGTCTGGTAAATCGTTTACCATGACTGGTGGCGTACACCTTGACGGTATCATCCCGCGGCTAATCACAGACATCTTCAACTCCATAAGTAACGGCCTGGACGAAATCGAGTATACTGTAGGTGTTCTGTACATGGAAATCTATATGGAGCAAATAAGAGATTTACTAGATGACAGTCCAAATCTAAGCTTACATCAAGACCAGCATCAGCACCCGGTACTGCCCAGGCACCTGATTCTGCTGTTTACCCAGTTACTGCCCAAAAATGGAAATCCTCAGAAGTATACAATACATGAAGATAAAGCCAATGGGGTATACGTAAAAGGACTCAAGCAAGCATTCGTATCATCATCAACTGAGTTATTGTCCATTTTACAGAAGGGAGACCGAATGCGGGTCGTCGGATCGACCAATGTGAATGTTGAGTCTTCAAGATCTCATACCATATTTCAAATCAAGCTATCCCAGAAGCTTCTTGAAGATAATACGATTAAGAACAGCAATTTATTTTTAGTAGATTTGGCAGGAAGTGAGAAAATAATAAAGACTGGAGCAGTTGGACATACTTTAGAGGAGGCAAAGAAAATCAATTCTTCTTTATCAGCACTTGGAAATGTAATTTACTCGCTAGCCGAGGGAAAATCTAGCCATATACCTTATAGAGATTCTAAATTAACTAGAATTCTCCAAGAATCATTGGGAGGGAATTCCAGAACATGTCTTATAATAACTTGCTCGCCGTCTTCAGTGAATGAACAAGAAACATTGTCAACGCTAAGATTCGGATCAAGTGCTAAAAAAATAAAAAATAAAGCCCATATAAACACCGAATTGAGCAGTAGTGCCATGAAGGCTAAGATTGAAGCAATGCAGAAAACAATCGACCAAAACAAAAAGTACATAGAGGAACTAGAAGAATCTTTAAGGGGAAGTGTAGGAGTAGATTCAATTTCCGAGGACGGATCAACAGCCCCAAGGACAGCGACACACTCTACTACTTCTCCTACTTCTACAAGAAGACTTTCACTTACATCTAGGAATACCCCGACTAGGATTCCACGTATTATTCAACAGGCGGCATCAGTGACAACTTTACCCGTAACGACAGCAAATGATTTAGAGATTAAGAGAAGGGACAAAAAGATTGAGGAACTAGAATCGACAATACTTCAGTTAAAAATGGAAAATTTAAAGTCCACTCACGAGGAAGATCTGAGATTGTTTAAATTAGAAAAGCTTGTTCTTAATTTTTCTGATAAGTTGAATGAACTTGAACAGACAAACAATACGCTTAGTGAGGATATACTAATGTCAACCAAGATCATCGAATCAAGGAATGAGAGAATTTCAAAGCTTGAGAATATACTTAGAGATCAGCAAGTACAAATGCTGAAGGAAAGTTTAACAATGGACTCAAAGCTAGGCTACATAAAAGATAGACTTAAGCAGCAGCATCAACATCAACATCATCAACAGCATTCCCCATCTTCAGCGATGAGTCCCAGACATGGAACTGTATTCAACAATCGACCACTACTGTCACTTTTTACAAATGAGCTTTCTATTGATGAAAATGAAGTTGAAACAAGTGGTAATTATAACAATACCAATAATGAATTTAGTACTCGTTTAGGTAGTCCGTTGGTTACTCAATCAACTGCGAATTCCCCAAAATTAGGATTAAACCTTAGGATTGTCAAACCGTTAAGAGGAGGCGCACCCCAGCATACATACGACCTTGGAAAAGAAAATTAAATAGCTATACGATGTATTTAATTGAATTAATACGAGAATTACTAATTGATTATTTACTCTTACCTATACCCCAAGTAGCGTAGAGACCGAACTAGGATACATCCTGCATATACACTTATGGTTTACCCCATATTCTCCGGACTTTTTCTATTTTTTGGGAAGGGGAGGGAGCAACATATTTCCTGACACCTTCTTGTTGTTTTTGGCTTTATCATTTCTTCAAGTATCAGCCATGAACATTCTACTCTCGAGCCAGGCAAATGGTGGGCTTAGAGGTATGTAAGGAAAACTCGAATCTACGAATAAATAGAGGACGTGAATGAAATCTAGCGCACACCTTAGTAATATCTGTACGCACTGCTGATACATAGAGAATCTATTCTTTAGTGCTACTTTTAAATTTGGGTATTCTTTATATTTTATATTCATTTTCTAACATGTAATTGTACTTTAGTTGTAAGAATTAAGGCTGGTGATGAGAAGTTGAAGCTTATTGCCAAAAGTGAATTTTGCTG
The DNA here is from genome assembly GCA_935541525.1 of Dujonia railenensis. NCBI lineage: Eukaryota > Fungi > Ascomycota > Pichiomycetes > Serinales > Debaryomycetaceae > Dujonia > Dujonia railenensis. The sequence goes on along the minus strand of CAKXYY010000002.1, from coordinate 910,412 downwards.
TGAAGGCAAGGAAAACTACATACAAAAATTAATTTCTTTTGAGTTTCAGGGAAAGTCATACCTAGCAATAGCTAGAAAGTCCGGTTTAGTGCAATTATATGAAAATGTACATGAAAGCACTCCTGGAAAGGATTCTAAAAAGAGTAGAAAGAGTTACAAGTTGTATAAGGACTGGAAACACTCTAATATGAACACCAATGATCAGATTATTGCAATCGGCTTTATTGATGGGAGATATCTATACAGTTGTTCGAATGAAGGCAAACTTGTATTTAGGGACTTGATTAATGACGATGCTAATGAAAGTTATATGGTTTTTTTGATCCAGAAGCCGGTGAATTGCTTCACCATCAGATGTATGGAGAACGAATTCGGTGAATCGACTGGTTCGTACTTGGTTGCATGTGCGGGCAAGAATAACGAGCTAAAATCATATTCTATATTGTTTGAGAGGACTGATGCTGCCATCCAAAATGCTAACATATCCGCTAGCTATTATGGAAGTACAAATAACTTAGATCTCGTTGAGGCCGCAGAAGAATTAGAGAATAATGATGCTGACGATGACGAAGACGATGACAATGCCAGTGACAATGAAGTAAATGAAGATTTTGCTAATCTCGACTACCGTGAAGAGCTTGTTGACAGTGATGGTGATGAAGTTGTACTAGTTAGTTTTCATCCAGTATTACCCATAATCCAATTTTCGACTAGTAGGTATAGAGATTCTAATGGAAGAGAAGCGAACGGCAGGCTGGAATCCCGTATGAATAATATGCGGCCAATTCTGTTTCCGACCTTCGGCAATCTGTCACATTTATACAGACATTACGCAGATTTGGTTAGAACGAATCGTAGATCTGCTACTGTTGATACCTTTTCTGCACGCACAACTTCAATTTTCAATGAAAGGAAAGTTAAAACTTTAATCCCTAATTGGTCATCTCGAACTACCTACAAAGACCATACGTATACTTCGTCACTTCCAGACAAAGCATTTAATTGGTTTGTATCGATTACCTTTGTTCCAGGGAAACCAGAGTTCGTACTTTGTGGTAACCAGTTTGGAGAGCTATTCGTGTACGATACATCTAGATCCAGATTTCCTGTCAGGAAAATACGCCTATCTCAATTCAGCATTACAAGGGTGCAAATTTTTGAAAACAACAATTGCCAATACATTGCATACTCTGATTCTATGTCTCGAATAGGAATTCTCAATTTCCATACTTTTCAACAAGTGAATTGTTTCGATGGCATTAAGATGGGTCCAATCTCCTCGTCTCTCTTCATATTTCCTCCTCCAAATAACTACAATATGAACTATAAGCGTAAACTACATAAAGCTTCGTCATATTCAAACTTCGATCCTATAATATTCATAACTTCGACGATAGAGAAAAAGTTATTGATATATAAGCTATACAATGATAATTCAAAACAGCTAATTGGGGAAATGTTAACAGATTCTTTAATACCAAGTATATGTTTTAATGGGAGAGACGTTAACGATGCTAAGGTTTACGAAATGTTGGCTGCAAATATGCAGCATAATCTCAAATCCAACATCCTTAATCTTGCATACAATTCTTCTACCTTGGAAGACGGGAAAAGTGCTTATCTTGGAAGATATGATGTAGATGGGATTGATTCAGGAAATCAAGATGAGGCAGAGAATAACGAGGAAAACGATCAAGAGAAAGACTTAAAGAAGAGACACAGTGGAAGTACGAATGCCTTCGATTTGAACAATTTGGTAGAAATCAACGCTTATTCAGTGAAAAAGCCTTCTCCATTGAGATACGGGTATACTAACGATAACAAATCATCTGATTGATGAAATACTAACGACAATTCTAGATAAAATTAGTACCTATTCTTATTAAAAGTTTAACAGGTTATTGTTTATGTGTAATTAATAAATATAGAAATATACTACATAATTGCATAGATGTTAAACTATTTCAAAATTCATACGAATGATTATTCTACTTCTGATTTTCGACATCTCTCTTCATATCCATTTCAGGCGAATAAGCATACTTTGAAAATGTTCTAATCCTAGCACCGTATACAAAGAACAAGAAAGGAATACCACAACAAGCCAATGCAATAAATGCCATTAAAGTTGTTGCCCATTCATACCCCAATTTATGGTACATTTGAATGGTAAATAAAGGCACACATGCACCCCATATGGACCTCACTAAAGTTTTAGCAGCTAGGGCTGAAGCTGCATAATGTTGATAGGAATCAACAAGGTAATTATTTGCCGGATTATATAAAGTACAGAACCCAAAGCCAACTGCGAATCCACTGAAACAAGGTCCTGCCCATGAAACACTTGGGTAAGAAGACCATGCAAATGCAAATAAACCACTTGGAATGAACCAACACCCAATCATCATTGGGATCAACCTTAGTTCTGCAGGCGGAAGTTCACCTCTTTCAATGTATACTTGAGCTCTTCTATTATAATCTTTGTTAATGAATGGTGCAACTACTGTTGAAAATATAACACCAACACCAATAGGAATAAACATAATCCCCGTCTTCGAAGCAGACCAGCCTTTACCTTCCATGTAAACAATAGGGAAAGCAAAGAAAAACATGTACAACAAACCGTAGATAACAGACATGTACAATGTAATTAAGGTGACGATCAATTCTTTTAATAAAATGAATGGTCTCAAACAAGACTCTTCTGCTATCTGTGCTAGAGATCTAACTTTCAACTCACTTAAGGTAGAGTATGATTCATCACCAGTTAATTTTCTCAAATACTTAGATCTTTTCTTTAAAATAGTATTAGCATGAGTTTCTGGGATAACTAATATGAACACAATGTAGAAGAATGAAGCGATGATTAAAAAGGTCCAGTAAGTCCATCTCCAAGTACTTGAGTTATCAGCTAGCAACCCTCCAAAGATGGGACCCATGACTGGCCCTAAAAATGGAGCCGCAGAAAAGACTGCCATTGCCTGTCCTCTTTGATCAGCATGCCATATGTCTGCCAAAGAACCTCCGATCAAAGTCATTGGTGCAGAAAAGGCGATACCATCAATCAATCTACAAATCAATAAAGTTTCAATATTCTTAGCCAAGGCACAAGGAACAATAAATACAAGTGCTATTAGTAACGTAGACGCATACACAGCCTTTCTACCAATTTCTTCAGATAAGGGGGCAAAGATGCACGGCCCCAAACCGAATCCTAGCACAAACATAGTGACAGATGCTAAAATTATAACTTCTTCTGAAACACCAAGATATTCTCTAGGACGCTCCAAATCACCTGTGACGATAGCAGAACCGAGCGCAACGACAAAACAAATTGAACCTAAGAGAAAGGTATATATCCACTTTGTAGAATTTGAAATATTCTTGGGATTTTTGTCATCATTTTCAACAAATTCAACTATACGTAATCCGGTATCACTGTCCACCAAGTAACTCCAAGGGTCTTCAGGATGAGGCACAGAATTTATATCAGGGTGAGTACGTACCCTTTTTACGTCATAAGGTTGCTCTAATTCGCCAAGTGCTCCCGCTCCTTCTTCCAAAGCTGAAACTATTTTATGAATTGCAGACTGAGACGTTGCTATTCTTTGAAGAGTAGAACGATTGTTGTCTCCTGTATAAGACCTTTGTTCCTTACCACTCGATATAGAGTCAGAATCACTCATCTTGTCAGAAATTTCACTTTACTCGCTAGGTTCTGAGTTTCATACACAAGGAATACGCCCCACATATGTGTATTTATACACATCTCCAGTTTCCGTGGAAATACTTTAAAACATATTCAAATGCAACCGAAATCGGTCCATCACAAATCAGATACGTTCTACAGGATAAAATATGTGCATGGAAACAAACGAGAACGACAGGTGAGACAAGAAAATATGCACAGACGCATTGGAGAATACTGGTGATCCATCTTGCCTTCACAAAAGCAAATTTAAAAATACGAGTCACTAAGTGCCACTAGATATACTTCCAAATAATTTCATACCTCAATTTTATAGGAATTAAACCAGTAATATGTCTTTTTAAGTTTGGATGATGGTGGTGTCACTGGAGTACTTTGGTTTAGTTGAATGGTTGCAATTTTTCGAACGGCTGGAGCTAAGAGCCGATATGCGGGATTTACGAAAAATAGCGCAACTCAATTGCCGATCTCAGTAAAACATATAACAAAATTGCAAAATCACTATGGGTAGTGAAGAAAGGAAAATAGTTATAGAAGACCTGAAGGCAGTAGCATCATAGTGAACTAGCATAACATCCAACAAAGCAGATGGGCAACAAGAAGATCGGCGTACATGGCGATGCGGTCAAATAGCCAAAGTAAAAAGAGAACAGTGGTGGTTTGGAAGGACTTACTCCAGTATTACTCTTTTAACATTGGGCATTGAAAGTCTTCACCAATCGGCGATTAATGGAACAGAACATTAAAGTTGGGCGAGGGGCGGTAGCTTTTCAGAAAGGGCCTTCGCCTGGAGCTGCGAATAACGCAATCATACAACTGCATAAAGACTTACAATAACACCGTTGCCCTGGTACATTCAGTGCGCGCAGAACCAATTACCCCATCGATTACGTAAAGCTCAATTTTCTTGCTTTAACACCAATGGTTCACATACAGTTTCGAAAGTGAGACGCAGTAGGAGGTGTGCCACGAGTCAAAATCAAGTTTCAGGCTTAGCCAGAAGGAGTTAGTACACTTTTAGGTGACGGAGTTTTAAATTTTCTAGGCTTAGGGTGGGGTAAAAAAATTAGTGATGTAGTTTTCTTGCATACAGGAAACATTGAAGCCAAATTGTGCAAAAATGCGTTGATAAATCTCCAACCGAGAAAATAATCTGAGCTAAATCGGCAAAAAAGCGAGAAAACTAATTGAACTGTACAACGCCCCGTCCGAGAAGAACAAGCAGTAAGTGACCAATTACCAATGCAAGGATGTTAATCGGCGGTCGGAACGTCATGGGCAGTGTAACCTACTTTGAGAACATTCCATTATTCCCTATGGCCATTCCTTTTTATTTTTTCCTTTCCGATATCTTATTTTTCCATTAATAATTTACCTTGTCAAAGACAAACGCGTGATCGACGGTTTTTCTATTTTTTTTTTTTTTTATTTTTTGTTGCAGATCACTCTGCTTTTAAGCTTTGTTAAGCATTTTTCTTAAATGCAAGGAAAGCAAAGAACACTACAGATTCTCAAGCGCATGATACTTTGAACAATCATGAAATTGGCACAGGTAGCTTCACTGCAGTATCAAGAAAAATCACTCATACATGAACTTTAAACAATTCACACACCTAGTTTCTCCCATAGTTAAAAGTCAAACTTGTCCCAACACAATCTTAAAACATCTATTGTTCTGATAAGTCTCACCCCCTATTATTCCGCAGCCTCCGATTTCACCAAATAGCGTAAGCTTTAAAACTTTGTCTCATTCGCAGAAGACTAAAAAATACATACCTCTTTCACAGCCCTCGCTTCCGATAGAGCTTTGTCTCAAGAACTACTATATAGAGCCTAGAAGAGGTTCTCACCCCACACTAAAAAAAGAGGCTAGTACGGTTAACTCTGGGCCAAGGTATTGTCATCTATTTCAATTTTTTTCCGGTGTTATCTCACCCAAATCTTAATCTTTTGCAATTTTTAATTTTTTTTTTTTTTTTTTTTTTTTAGCTACTTGCTCTACGAAGTTTTCACTTGCAGACAGCAGCAATCGACCACCCGAAGTTTCAGTAGAAGGAAAAAAATAGAGGAAAAGCCGGTTAAAAGAGAAAAGGGATAAGAAGTTAGCGTTAACTTTATATCAAGATAACATTTTGTATTAAAATTCTACCAGATCAGTCACAGGAGCTTATCTGTAAATCTCAGTGAATCAGAAGAATATTTTGGCATCCTGCAGTATCATTCCGGACCTCGTCGAAACAGTACAGTAATAAAGAAACATGCACAGTCGTAGTTTCAGCCTAGATAAATTGAAGTCCAAGGTCAGCCGACGGTCGTCGTCGTCAGCATCCTCAGAACTCTTGGAATTCCCTTCTATAAGTTCGTTGGGGGGTGCTCTTTCCAGCAGTTTAGGGAGTGAACGAAGGAATTCCTTATCAAACCCCATGATTATGATCTCCGAATCTGCCAACGATGGTCTCCAGACCGACGGACCTTCCACTGCCGCTAGACTCAGAGCACAGTCGCTAACCGCAAACAGATCAAGATCGCGATCCAATTCCAGATCAAGAAGTAACACAATCAGCTCCAATCTGAAAAAGAGCACCAAGGCATTAATTAAACAGGAGGTGTCGCATGTTATCTCCAAGAAATTGATTTCGTTTTTACAAGATTTTGGATTACAGAATCCAATTAACTTAAGAATTGCTAATAATTCATTAAACACATCAACAAGCAGTAAATCTATCAAGATATACATTGCCAACTCCAATGATTGTATTTATTTACCACCTGCCAGCAGCGCCAGCTTCACCTATGAAGACGTAGAGAATGGCGGTCGACCCGATATGAATGGATCTAGAGGCAGTAGCGTCACTGAACTCAACGAAGTGGATCCCATATCAATACCTCAGCTGGTGCAACTGGCAGGCCAGGATCAAGCAGAACGTATTCAGCACCACTCAGATTCAGTCCATAGCCTATTTCAATCGTTTTATTCTCCTAATTATCTCAACTCCAAGGTTGAAGCAGATTGTCCTATTCCCCACACATTTGCAGTAATTATAGAGTTAGGTAAGGAATATGCTGTAAAGGATCTCAAGTTTAAGTTCCAATCATCTGTTAATTTAATGTGGCCGAGTGGAGATCCATACAATAAATCTTACTCGAAGGAAAAGTTCAAGATTGGGAATATGGAATGGAAAACTTGCTTCCAAGAATCCGATTATTACATTAACACCTCAAATTCTAATGATTTTAGATCAAGAGATATTACATTGAATGACTTGTTGAACAGGACAAGAAGTTATAAATTGGTTGGCCCTGATTCATCAGCTTCTAATATTGATGATCTTTTTCCACTGAGCGTTGAAGCAGACCTGGTAGGTGGTTCCTTTGGTAGCAACAACGGCAACAATAATAGCAACTCTGGAGAGGATACATATTTTGCAAAGGCGGGTATATATGTATTCCTTTTGCCAATAGTGTTGCCTGAACATATACCACCGACTATTACATCAATCAACGGTGGACTTGGACACAGCTTTAGCATTCAATTTATGAAAATTTCAAATAAATTAAATCGTCGTTCAAAGGTTAATTCGTCTTTTGAACTACCAATGGTTAGAACTCCTCCTTCCTTTGCTAATTCAATCGCGGACAAGCCAATCTACGTAAATAGAGTTTGGAACGACTCCTTACACTACACTATTACATTCCCCAAGAAGTATGTATCACTTGGACAAGAGCATCAGATCAATGTCAAATTGGTCCCATTAGTAAAAGATGTGGTCATTAAAAGAATTAAATTCAACGTATTGGAAAGAATAACTTATGTATCTAAGAATCTTGCTAAGGAGATTGACTTCGATAGTGAAGATCCCTTTTATTTGAGACCGATTCTACCTGAAGGGAAAGTTAGAGAAAGAATAGTACCAATATGTGAATTGAAAACCAAGGCCAAATCGAATAACTCTGGAGTTGATCCTTATAAGGAAGAATTAATTAAATGCCCTGATAACAATTTATTATTCAGTTGTTATGAACAAGAACTGCAGCGCCAGAATAAGAACATTTCAAACGAAAACGTTATGATTGCATCACCCTTAGATATCAACATTGCTTTGCCCTTTTTGACAACGAAGAGCGACAAAGCCGTTGTGACAAATAGCGGAGGTTCTCCCAATCAAAATAGCCACCTTTATGATGATTTGGATAATATAGATCCCCACACACCTCTTGGTGATGTCAACAGGCGCCAAAGTTCAACTGATTTCCCATCTTCACCAAAAATTGGATCTCTTGAGACCAACATGCATCATCATGTTTCAGATTTTAATCTTGATTCAACAGCTGGTTCAAGTGGTCATTCCCATAGGAATGAAGGTTCCGAGCAATATTTTACTCCGGATCACTCAATAATTATGGGAGAAGATGTAACTCCTGGAGCAGGAGGAAAGGAAAATTCTCGTGTAGGCTATACTAGTGTTACAAAGGCCTTGTATCCGGATTCCAATTTCAGACATATTCAAATTCATCACAGACTTCAAGTTTGTTTTCGAATTTCCAAGCCTGATCCAAAGGATAACTTCAAGGTTCATCACTACGAAGTTGTCGTTGATACCCCTTTAATCCTTTTAAGTGCTAAATGTGCAGATGATAGTATTCAACTACCTCAATACAATGAGTTTGAAAATGATTTCTCATTTGAGAGTGATGCAGTGGCGGGCACCCTGACTAGAAAGGATTCCTCTTCTGGTGGAGTAACATTCAGAACTCCTCAATTTTCTCATAATGGCGTTTCAATCCAACCTTTACAAGGAGGAATTGATGATGAAACTAGAGACACATTACCATCATTTGAAGAAGCAACATCACCATCGTCTTCTCCAATAACTAGGTCAATCTCCTTTGGCGATACTGATCCTCTTAGTAGAATTCCTTCTTTGAATCAAATAGACCCCATTCCACCCTATGATGCACCGGCATATTCAGAATATACTATTGACGAAATTGTCCAACCACTGGAGCAGTATCTTTCCACCTCGCCACAGAAATCCAGTTCCAGCCAAAATCTGAGGATCAGGTCTTCTTTACTGAATTCTTTCGCTCCTCTAGCACCGCTAGACATTGCTGGAATTACAAAGGAAGGAGCGGAAATAGAAACACCATCGCTTGAATCTGTTAACCAAGAACCATACCACCTTGGAGTTCCTACTACAAGGTCAACAGCTTCTAATATTTCCGATTTAGATACACCACCTAATATCGACTCAGAGAATAATGAGGTCGCATCTACGAATGAATCCGAATCTGCTACATCAACATCGACCAATGAGTCGGTGATTTTTGCCCTGTCAGAAAGTCAAGAGGTGTCTACTGTTGAATCCAACAATTCTGCACTCGTTTTGGATTCTATCTCTAAGGAAGTTGGCAATTCAAAGGTTGCCTCAAATATATCCGATCCAGCCGTCAATAGAACAAGGGCTATTACTCCAAAGAGAGATATAGGAGCTTCTGTTAATAATGAGCCGAGGAGCAGGTCCGAAACTGAGTCAATTAATGAGTATGACCCAAGGTCTCTCATTCGCCCACACACCTCCCGTGTAAACACAGGGCACAGCAGTTTATTTACTCTGGATACGACGTACACTGGAGATATTCCTATTTCAGCTACAAATACCTTGAATTTTTCACAAGGATTACCTCTTTTGGAAAATTATAGTAATGAAGAGTTGCAAAGGACTTCCACACAGTTTTCTTCTACAACGAATGTCGACTCTTTGATGGATAAGACCGATAATCTTTCTTTGGTAACTGCTGAGCAATTCAACCAAGAAAACACTATGTTATCATAATTTTAAATAGGGTAGTACTTAATACATCATTACAGCAATTTATAGAATTTATTAATGTTAATTTTATTCATTCCCATTAGTTTCTGTAGCATTTGCACCCATTTATATTTAGTGGTGCGACTTTCTCTTTAATGTCGTATAGCAGTTTGGAAAATATCACCATAGTCTTTTCATCTCAGCTACTTACCTCTAGAGTCTTAAAAGTCACGAAGGAAGGAATATTACCTGGCGGAGATGAGTCTTGTTCAAACAGTTCCTCATAAAGGTAAAGTTGCTGTTATAGGTGCCGGGATATCTGGCCTTTCGTTTGCATATTTTCTTAACAAGTTGAGACCAGACATTAATATAAATATATACGAAGCGAGGAAACAACCGGGAGGATGGATTAGAACTGAAACTGTCTACGATGATATTAAATTAGAGAGAGGTCCCCGAACTATCAGAGGTGTAAGCGATGGTAGTTTACTTATTGTAGATGTGCTAAAACAATTGGGGCATGGTGATCAAATAGAAGTGATGCCTAAGACATCTATTGCAAATAAGAAGTACTTATTGAGTGAAAAAAATGAATTGATTCAGGTACCAGACGATGGGAAAGCTAAGTCATTCTTCAAGTTTATGGCTTCTGACTTGAGTTCTGGGTTGATCCCCGGAATATTGGGCGAACCCTTTAGAAGAAAGGGTCCTAGTCAAGACCAGGATGAGAGTGTTGAGTCTTTTATGAACAGACGATTTGGTTCTAAAAGTATAACAAGTAACATTTTCAGTGCCGTATTGCATGGAATTCATGCAGGAGATGTATCCAAGCTCAGTGCCAGGTCTATAGTACCAAAATTGGTTGCTTTGGAGTCAGATTCTGGGTCAATCATAAAAGGGATGTTTGAGAAGAGAGGAACAGGCAAACCAAGCAACCCCACTGGCCCATTGTTACCTCTATCCCTTCAAAAATATCAGGAGGAGATCTCTCCAGATGCTAACCTACCAGAATTGTCTACAACTTTGAAAAAATACCCGATGCTCAAATTGAGAGATGGCTTACAAACTTTGCCAAACAGCATGGCGCTGTATTTACAAAGCCAACCTAACGTTAACATATCCTACGAGACTTCAATCGAGAATATTGACTTTGGCAGATCTTCCATAAAGACGAGAGATTCAAAAACTGATGTTAAGTATGATCATATCAGATCGACAATCGATGCAAAACAATTGTCTAAGTTGTTAGTTGATGCACCTTCGTCACTCACCGCTTCCCTAAAAAAAGTTGACTACATTTCAATCTTCCTTGTAAATATATATTCAAGAAATGTACCGTTAATTCCTAAAAATGGTCATGGGTTTGGCTTTTTAGTGCCAAAGAAAATTGTCAATCCTGAGTGCTTACTTGGAGTGATCTATGACAGTGATATTGAGCAAAATCTGATCCCGTTGTATAGGCAAAGCACGAAAGACGAAGAAGAGAATACATCTTCCTATTCAAAGATTACCCTAATGATGGGAGGACATTTCTATAATGATATTGAAGTTCCAAGCCCAAAGATAGCACTTAGAAAGATTCGCCATGTTCTTGAACACAGATTAGGCGTAAACTTAGATGGAATAACCATCAGGACTGATGATAGCTCTTCATCGTACCCCTCCCTGATTGGAGACAACGAGATACTAATATCATTCGTTACCAATAAAGACTGTATCCCCCAATATAATGTTGGGTATGGAGAAATACACGATAGTGTCAACAAGTTGATAGGCAACAAGTTTTCATTCGGAGGAATGGCGTTTGGCAGTGGGATTGGTTTGCCAGACTGTGTGCAAAATGGATTGGAGGGGGCACTCAAGGTGAGTTGAATTTGGTATAAAATAGATATATAGTAAAAAAACATAGACTAGACTGCTTCAACGGCTAGAGGTAAAGCATCCTCACTACCATGTGCTTCATCTGTAGATGTTATTATCTTGGATGGGGATTTGGAGTACTGGATCTGGAGCTCCTTCTCAAAAAACTTGAAATTCTGCAACGATCTCATTGCAATTATAGACGATTGTATATTTCCAAATATAATATGAGCTTGACCACGCATTGAGTGGACTTTGTAGTTCAACACTATATCAACAACATCTCCGTACGTCAGAAAAAGGAGATAGAGCAGATGCTTGACGGTGTGTATATTGATCTTATCGTTTATGTTTTTCACATACAAAGTCTGTGATGGGGGTTGGGATTCATAGATGGAGTCATTCTTCTTCGGTTTTTTCGACTTTTCCGGTTGTGCACCATCTGTAGACGGCCTTTTTGGATTCTTCACCATTGCTTACGGATGAGCCAGAGTCTGGTGTGAGTAGAATATCGGTGCATTACAGAGCATGAGCTCATGTTCCATCACCAATGAACCAAAGTAGGCGATTTTTCCACCTGAGATTGAGCACGTGACCACAGCTCCATACGGACATTGCTTTTCTTCCTTCTCAAATTTGCACCCATCCCAGTTTATGCATACAAGCTAAAACAGCTTCTACAGTGACATTCGGTTGCAGCGGGAGGGGTCTTCAGTGCTTGTGTGACTTGATTTATCGAAAGAGGGCCCAGTACTCCCCACATCGGGACTTGTATAATTCCACACTGCTAGCCCAGATCATGCCACGAGCCAGAGAGATGAAACGGTGTCATATTGGGTGCGACCCAACTTCTGTTGCACTTCGCAGCTCCCAACGAACTGGCATGCGGCATGCGGACCATATACTGGGGAACTGAATTTAGGTAGTTTCCTTCGTATTCCCAGAATATAAGGAGGTGCTGATTTTCGATTACCATCCACTCTATGCGAGGCGCAGTTTCCACTTGACATCAGAACTTTCCTGACTCTTGCTAAACGTCAAAGAGCATACAAAAAAAAAATAAAAAAAGTAAAAAAAAAAAAAGAAAAATAGTACTGAACTGTGTTTGCCCTATGCTCCTATTGTACTTTTCACCAGAAGTATGGCTATCGCACTAAATTTAGCACCCCTCTCCAAAGATTAAGCAGAGATGTAGCCCACTGACAGATAGCCAGACGCACGCATACTGTAGCAAAAAGGTACTTCAGTGCCTCCAGTGCCTCCTGTGGCCCCCACATACCACCCCTCCCTATCAATATAAGACTCGTGTTCCTAAAGTAGCTCTATCATGTGTTCACCTCAAATTCTTCACTTGCTTGCTCTTTCCGTTGAACACCGAACCTTAATTGTATTTTTTTTTCCCTGGCCTGTTCCACTGCAATTTACTTCGATTTTTTACTTAATCAGAGCATTCGAGGGCACACCTTTTCTTTTTCCTTCCCCTTTCTCTTGGTCTTTTTTTTTTTATTATTCTTCTATAACTCATATATAACCATCTACTCATTGAACCAAGCTCAATATGTCTACGTTCAGTGCGTCTTTATTAAGGCTTAAGTTGTTGGATGCGTTGAGAAGTGGTGATACCCATAAGGTTGATTCCGTTTTGAACGAACTTCAGTCAACCCCACACACCACGCAAACGCAAGATGTTTCTGTATTGAAGGAGACAGTTTTGCACTACGCAGTTCAGGTTGCTCCGGCTTCAATCTTAGCATACTTGATCACCAATGCCTCTAAGTTCAACATTGATTTGAACAGTCAGGACGCTGATGGTAATACTCCATTACACTTAGCCGCAGCTGCCTCGAGAGGTGATGTGGTCAAGTACTTGTTGGCATTGCCGAATATCAACGATACCATTGTTAACAAGCTGAAGCAACAACCGGTAGAATTGTGCCGTGATCCTAATATTGCTCAATTGATGCAATTTGAGCGAGCTAAGTTCGTGGAGAAATCCTCAATACAATTAAGACAATTTTTCTCCAACAGAGACTTTGATTCCTTGGAAGGATTATTGGTTCACAACCCTAGAGCCCTGGAATTGTTAGACATAAATGGTGCAGATCCCGACACTGGCAACACTGTCTTGCACGAATTCATCAAGAAAGACGACTATGAAATGTGTGAATGGCTCTTAAAGCATGGAGGTGATCCCTTCAAGAGAGATAAGAGGGGTAAATTGCCTATTGATTTGATTTCCAATAAAAAAGATGACCAATTGAAAAAATTATTGAAGCTGGCATCTAGAAATAGTAACTTGATGGATCCTGTAATAAACACAAATAATGCAATTAAAGCAGGGAACAGCCCCACATACAAGGGATACTTGAGGAAATGGACAAATTTTGCTTCCGGCTATAAATTGAGATACTTTTTGTTAGATTCCAATGGGATTTTGAGTTATTACACCAATCAAGACGATACAAACAACGCCTGCAGAGGTTCGTTGAACTTAAGCTTTGCCTATTTACATCTTGATAGCAGTGAAAAATTGAAATTTGAGATTATTGGCAAGAATGGTATCAGATGGCATTTGAAAGCCAACCACCCAGTCGAAACCAATAGATGGGTTTGGACTTTACAAAACGCAATTACGATTTCTAAAGACAATTTAAAGAGACTAAGACATGAAGAGAAATCGAATGTAGCTGCGGGTGCCAAATCTCTGACACCGGGACCTACTTCGAACCCTAATGCCAGCAACCTTACTGTCAACACTTCAGGAAATACAGGCAGTGCAGGGCCTCAGTCACCTTCTGCTGCTCTTTCTCCAAATGATGCTAGTTTTACTGGTAGACCATCTACTGATGATCAAGCTTCCACCAGTTCTGGTAGAAGATTATTCCATATTCCAGGCAGAAGATCATCTAAACACAAAAGGAACAGTTCTCAAACATCCGTTTCGTCTGTGGGAAGCGAAAATGGTAATTCCAATTTTGAAAAGGCTAATACTCCGACGCCACTTTCTCCTAATTTAAATAAAATTAGGGAAGGCTTGCCCGATGCATCCAAATCGGATATACAGAGTACTTTGACCAATGAATCGGATGCAGAAAACTTTTATTACGAGTCTGACGGAGACTTTGAAAGTGAAGATGAAGACGAAGATTCATACGAACCTGGTTCTGAAAGCTCAAACTTAGCCTTTGAGAATTTAAGTAACCAAGTGTCCACTTTGAAGGGAAGCTTAGACGTTGGTATTACCTCCTTATTAGAATTATTTCAAAAGATCGAGAAGTCACCTAGTAGTAATGATTCTAACGATGAAATATACAAGGTAGCTTCATTGACGTTGAAAACCATCCATGAATCCTTCAAGAGCTATAATACACTCATTGAATCTAGAGATGCAAAGTTAATGAGAAAATTAGATAGACAATTGGAAATCAACAAATTATGGGAAAATTCTATCCATCAATTAGAAGACGAAATCTCTAAAAGAGAAGATAAGTTGGCTGAATATCAGGGCCAAAAGAAACAATTGAAGAAGTATATCACAGAGGGAAACATTTCAGTCGGCCCTGTTAATGTTGGTACTACTGGTATTGGAAAAGGCGGAGTTATAGGACTTGGCCATGGTGAAACATCCAAAAATCTTGAAAGCAATGAAAAGGAAGTATTGGATGAGATTTTGGAAGATTCTGATGATGACGAATTTTTTGATGCCGATGAAGAAAAGGATTTACTCCTGACTGAACAAAATAATGACGTTCAAATCATGCAGACCGTTGAAGAAGGGAAAGAAAAGGAAAAGAAAGATTCAGGAGACCCACCACCATATACTCCAGCAACAATAGCTACTGATAAGGAGACTGATACTGACTCAGATGTGGATCCAAAGAAGGACATGGATTTCTCCGAGAAGACCCATACTAAGTCACAGGAAGATAAACTCACTAGGATCATGGATGAAGGATCATTCCTTGGTTATGAAAAACCTTTCAGAACTAAGTTGGCTATGGATGAAGATAATCGTCCGAAGGTTGGATTGTGGGGTATCCTTAAGTCAATGATTGGAAAAGATATGACAAAAATGACTTTACCAGTCTCTTTCAACGAATGTACATCTTTATTACAAAGACTTGCTGAGGATATTGAATACTCTTCTCTTTTAGATACAGCTGCCCAGAGTGATGATTCGACATTGAGAATGGTATACGTTGCTGCATTCGGTGCTTCAGAGTACGCATCAACTATTAATAGAATTGCCAAACCTTTCAACCCATTATTAGGTGAAACATTCGAATACTGTAGACCAGATCAAAAATACAGATTAATAGTTGAACAGGTCAGTCATCATCCACCTATCAGTGCTTGTAGTGCTGAATCAGTAAGTTGGGACTACTATGGTGAAAATGCAGTTGATTCTCAATTCAGAGGTAGATCATTTGATTTCAAGCATTTGGGTAAAATGTTCTGTGTCGTCAGACCAAACAATGGAGTGATTGATAAACATGGCAACAAAGTTGAAGAAGAATTGTATAGCTGGAAGAAAGTTAACACTTCTGTTGTGGGTATCATTGTTGGTAATCCAACTGTCGATAACTTTGGTAAGATGGAAGTCACTAATCATACCACTGGCGATAAGCTTATTCTTGATTTGAAGCAAAGAGGATGGAGGGCTTCTTCAGCTTACCAATTATCCGGACATGTAACCGATGCCAAAGGAAAAACGCATTGGGCTATTGGAGGACATTGGAATTCTAAAATTTTCGCGAAGAAGGTTACCGAGACTCCAAGCAGTGACAGAAGAGACTCCTTAATTGAGACAAGTGATTCCGCAGCCTCGAAATTGAGCTCTGATCCTTATAGTGGAAACAAATTCCTTGTCTGGCAAGCTGCTCCAAGGCCCAAGGTTCCATTCAATTTGACCCAATTTGCAATCACATTGAATGATGATAACGACAACTTGAAGCCATGGTTAGCACCAAGTGACACTAGACTAAGACCTGATCAGAGGGCTATGGAGAATGGTGATTATGACTTGGCCTCTTCAGAAAAGCATAGAGTAGAGGAAAAGCAAAGAGCTGCAAAGAAGCAAAGAGAAGCTAAAGGTGTGGCTTATAAACCAAATTGGTTTGTGAAGAGAAAGCATCCAGTTACTGGTGACGCATACTGGGAGTTCAGCGGTGAATATTGGAAGCAGAGAAAGGAAAAGAACCTAGAGAAGAGTGCTGATATCTTTTAGTTATGGCCTTACTGAACTTGAGATGTTGTAGGAATGATGTAATAATGGGCCTGTTTTGCACTAGTGTGATGTCATGTCAGCTCAATTATTCAAGTATGCGTGATTGGTTAGTTAGAATTTAAATGTACACAGTATAACGTAAATGCGATTATTGTACGATTAGGGCATAATTTTTCAGAGATAGTTAAAAAATGTGGGGGAAACTAAGAGCGGAATATTAGTGCGGAATTAGCCAAGCCACCAAAATATCAAGCGAAACGCTTATCTAATAAGATAACAACACAGTTATTACAGATGAGCTCAAGATGTACTATAAATTCAAGCATATCCTCTCACAAATGGTGCTATGTGAAATAGTGTGTAGATCTTAGCTTTTAGGAATCTTGTTAGTTAAACTTTATCTTCAATATAATACCGATAATCTTGTCTCACTTTATTCACAGACAAGAAAGTTGCAACACATAAAACTTAAGTATCAATATGTTAGGTGATACTTTTAAATTTATTTCTGTTTTTATCGCAGAAGACCCAAAGAATGCATTTGCTATTCTCTTCGCTTGTCTCGTATTTTACTATTTCGTATTATATCCGTTCTATTTATCACCACTCAGGCATGTCCCAGGGCCATACATTAATCGTGTGAGTAAATTCCGTGCATTAAACGATCAAAGGACTCATAAGTGGATAAGCGTAGTAAACGATCTTCATAAGAAGTATGGAAACGTAGTAATTCTTAGCCCGGAAGAAGTTAGTGTTAATGGAGACCATAAACACCTCTATGACATCTATGTTAAGAACATGCCTAAGTCAAAGTTTTATGAGAATTTTAGAAATCATGGTTCGAGAGATAACATTTTTGCTACTTTGGAAAACGATCTTCACTTGAAGTACAAAAGAATTTTGGCACCACTTTACCAGAACAGTGCCCTCTATTCACCCGCTAACTCAACAAGATCAATCTTAAGGGAAAAAACTATCCAGCTATTGAATCAAGTGTACATTACTTCTGTTACCGGAGAAAAGCCAGACTACATCAACGCAAGGTCGGAACACAATGAATTTGGTAAAGGCTATATATGTAAAGATGGAGGTGCATGGTTTGATACTTCATCAAAAACTAATTTAGGAATGGATGTTTACTCATTATTTGCGAGCCTTGCAATGGATGTTGTTCTGGCTTTTGAATTGGGGAGTGAGAACGGATCTACTCTCTTAGTGCACCCTGAAGATCGACATATTCTTGTTTCACATAGATTGGTAGTTAGTATGGGATTCTGGACCACTTTAATACCTACATGGTGGGAATGGGCTGCTGATAAGAAGATAATGGAAGCTGCAGCAAGTGTTGAGCAATGGCAATTGGACTTATATGAACAGGCAGAAAAGTCGAAGAGAGGGAAAAATGATCCTAATGAAAAGTACACTAATTTGAATTCTTTGGAAACATTAAATAAAAATGGATTTTTTGGCAAAGATGCATACAGCTTTATAAGTGACAACATCTTTGCGGGACACGAGACTACTGCTATTCAATTGACCTACCTTACATATGAACTTTCACGTCCTTGCAATGGACACATTCAGAAAAGACTTGTTAGGGAATTGAAAGATACCTTCGGTGAGAATTCTGGAAACTCATATGACATTATTGACGATATGGAAGCTGTCGAAAACTTAACGTACCTCGAAGCTGTACTTCAAGAAAATTTAAGAGTCCACGCTCCCGGCACCGGTTCTCCACCAAGAGTGACGACCAAGCCATATTCTGTCGCCGACCCAATGAATGGGACCTCTTTAGTCATACCAGCGGGCATTGTAATATCGTGCCTGCCTTATGCTACCCATAGAAAACTGAATGTATTTCCTGACGCAGATTGTTTTATCCCAGAGAGATGGTTGCAATTTGAAGAAGAGTCTGCCATCGATTACAAGAAAAGATGGATATTCCAGCAAAAGTATATGATGCCTTTCAGTAAGGGAATTAGAATGTGCCTAGGGATGAATTTGGCTGTCATTGAGATGAAGTTAGCAATCGCAAACCTTTATTATAATTTCCGCTCAGAAATTAGTCCAGATTGGTGCGCTGTTACTCCTGCTAGCGAATACACAATTGGGGATAAATACCTCCCTGGAAATCCAATTGAAATGGGAAGTTGGAAGTGTGGAGCAAACGATACTGATGAGGAAAGAATGTGCAGAGAAGACTCGTTTACCACAAGACCATTGAACGATGAACTATGGTTAAGATGGTTCAAGGTGTGAAAATAGTGCTGCAGCAGCTTTTTTTATTTTTTCCTTTGTGCAGGCAGAGAGACAAATATGTCACGATAATGCATGCATAAATAGCCTACAGTGGCGCAAAGAAGGTAGATGCTTTAACCGGAATAGTTGCTTTAGACCGATTAAGTGTATATAGCCCACAACAATCCAACGCACTACAGAGATTATTTGCATATTTTAATCTTGTGCCTTCCTTGTCAGTACCTTAATTTTAGCTTCCAAGCGGAAGATATTTTTTTTTGGAAAAGTACTGACGTTCGGTTGCCACGATGTGCTTCCTCATGCGTATCTAATGTAAACGCATGGCCGAAAATTGCCGGATACACATGAACCTCCAAACTTCTTAATTCTAAATCACAATCATTCAATTTAATCCCTGGATCATTTCTTTTTTTTTATTTTCTTCTTTTCACTTAGTACGAACATTGTTTTAGAGCCAGAGAATTGCTAGATTAATTGTATATCCCTTCATCTGATTCGCTGAAGATATACCTTTTTTAACTTTATTCACAGTTACATTCTTAGATCAGATCATAAGAAAAGTTCGGTTCCATTTTATTAGTAAGGTTGTACATTATTGCAATTCGAAATAATAGACTACAGATTTTATTTTAGTGACGATATTTTTTTTTCGTAGTTTAGTCACACATAGGCATTAACACATTTAATATGCTACCATTCGCTTTCGAATATCCCCCAGAACAATTGGATGGCTTTTGGGGTCCGCCCTCATCCACAATTGATTGGTGCGAAGAGAATTACGTAGTGTCAACTTACATAGCAGAGGCACTTAATACTGTAACAAACTCAGTATTCATTGCTTTGGCATTGTTTGCGACATATTCAGCTTATAAGAATAAATTAGAACTAAGATTTATTTTGTCCACCCTTGGTTTTTGTTTAGTTGGTATTGGCTCATGGCTCTTTCATATGACCTTACAGTATAGATTTCAATTGTTGGATGAGTTACCGATGATTTATGCAACTTGTATCCCATTTTGGTCTGTATTCAGTGAATTCAGAACCCCCAGAGAATCAGTCTTTGTAGGTATCGGGATCTTCTTGGCTGCAAACACATTGACTTGCGTATATCTTTACTTCAAAGATCCAACTATACATCAAGTGTCGTATGCCATTCTAAACGCAGGGATTATATTCCAGTCGATTAACTTGACTCAAAAGCACGTTAAGGACGATAAAGCGAGAAAGGAATTGTATTCCGTGATGATTACAGGGGTCTGGACTTTCTTATTAGGATATTTCTTGTGGAATTTAGATATTCACTTTTGCAGTACTGTAAGACTGACAAGAAGATCTTGGGGGATGCCGTATGGATTCGTGTTGGAGGGCCATGGATGGTGGCACATCTTAACCGGAACTGGTGTGTACTACTATATAATCTACGAAGAGTACTTGAGATGCTTTCTAAACAAGACAAACCGGTTCTATAAATTTTCATATGTGTTTGGATTTTTACCATTTGTTGAATGTATAGACAAAGTTGGTTTGACTAAGTACGAAGCCATTCAAGAATTAGCTAGACATGATAGAGAAGCGCTTGCAAAGGATAAAAAGGACATTTAGTGGGTGGGGACTTAATCTCTTGTCGTTTTTTTTTATTATTATATAGGGTATAGGTAAATTAATAAAATGAAAAATTCATATGAGTACGGAGTACTTACACTTGAATTGATATTCAAATGTATTTGGCTTGCTACATATTTCCACTTTGTTGTTTACAACATTGTAAGGACCTCATTGATAAACTTATCCTTCTTTACCATTTCACTGTACTTGTTTCCTACCAAATCTTTTAATACCCCAACAGCTTCTTGAGAATTCATCTCAAATTTACCAGAAGTTGCATCGACACATTGCTCCTTCCATGCTTTCAAAATCATCTTTAAGTTTGTGATTCCTGTATTAAATTCTTCAGAGTTACATTTAGATTTCTTGTTTTGAATTACAGAATCTTCCTCATTTGTCGTACCCTGTAATTCGGATACTTTCCTTTTTGCCATATTAACAATTTTAGTAGGGAATTTCACTAACTCCGCCACATGAATACCAAATGATTTATCAGAAATGCCAGGTTCAACTTTATACATTAAAGTAATGTCGTCCTCATCGTTATTCTTCTCACCGTTCTTTTTTTCTTCTATATGTGCTACCACATGCAAATTTTCTACCTTAGATTGGTATTTTTTCGATAATTCTGTCAATTCATGAAAATGTGTTGCAAATAACGTAAAGCAATTGATTTCCTTAATCAAGTGTTCCAGAATTGACCACGCCAATCCAAATCCATCGTATGTACTCGTACCTCTACCCAACTCATCTATGATAATCAAGGAATTATGAGAGGCTGTAGACAAGATAGAAGACGTTTCCAACATCTCAATCATGAATGTAGACAAACCTTTCAATTGAGAATCACCGGCTCCAATTCTTGAAAGAATAGCATCAAATATAGGGACTATCGGTTTTGAATCAGGTTCAACTGGAATAAAACATCCAATTTGTGCCATTAATGAAATGACACCAATTTGACGAATATAAGTAGATTTACCTCCCATGTTAGGTCCAGTGATAATTGCAAAGGGACAGCCATCTTCAGGTTTTCCACTTTGGCCCAATTTAACATCATTACCAATAAAGTTAATATCGTCTTGGACTTCCAAAATTGGATGTCTGGCATTTTCTAAATGTAATTTTCTTATTTTAATGTCATCTGAGCTGGATATCATTGGGATCAATTCTGGTTTAACATATGGGATTGTCGCAAATATAGAAACATTTGCAAAACTGTTCATAACATCTAAATGTGCCAAAATCATTGACAATCCATTCAATGCAATTGAATAAGTCAATGAAATCGACAATATTTGTTTAACAACTTCCTTCTGTTTAGAGTTATACTCTTGAGTTAAATCTTGATACAGGTTTGACAACCCCCTTAACTTCTTGGTGGTAAAGAAAATACCTGCCTTTACAGTTTGCAACTCAATATACTTGTTTTCGCTAGCTTGTCTAAGAATAGATGAATCTGTTCTAGTAACTCTAAAACACCAGCCGTGTTGCTGGTGATTCTCTAACTTCAACTTTTTATCGATGTCGATACATAAATCATCACCGACTTCTTGGTGATGTTCTTTTATAGTGGATAATGCATTTTCCAATTTCTCATTGATGTTTATCAAGTCTTCATCAAACTCGGGCTTTATTTTGAAGTCAGTTAAGAGTGCAGAGCTAGTAGAACTGGCATACTCCAATGGGCTTAAGTCAATTGTAGTTTCCACAAGTTCTTGAAGTTTAAGAAGGGAATCGTAGTAACTTGAAATTGGGGTTAACCAGTATTCTTCAATCAATTTAGCTACTTTGGCATTCTTTTGTTGTTCTTGCTCTTCAATAGTTAACTTGAGTATATTAATTAAATCCGGCAATACTATAATTAATTGATATATTCTTACAATGTCTTCTAATTTCTTGTTTTCATTGTTGGTAGAAGTCCTCTTAATACCCCCGCTAATTTTCTTCAATAACCTTTTAATATCAGGAACCTGAGAAAGAAAATCCTTACTGATGAAAATTCTCAAGTTTGTATCATCAATTAACAATTGGAGTAATAGTTGCCTCTCTTCGATTGAGGATAATGTTGTCAATGGTTGTTTGAGCCATTGTGATAAGAGCCTAGAACCTGCAGGAGTCTTACATTTGTTAAGTAACTCAAATATGGAGGTTATGTTGCTTCCACTATTGTTTCCGGCTATTGGTGAATTTTGAGATGCGGATGGGAAAATGTTTAATGCCTTTACAGTGGACAGATCCAACTTCATGTAGGCGTTCAAATCGTACTTGTCTATGGTAAATGCCTTAATTTCGCTTTCAGAAAGCAATCCAAGGTAATTGATGAGTGCAGCTGTACACTGGAATGACAAACCGAAATCAATACTATTAATACCCTTGGAACCAAGAATTAACTCAATTTTTTCACTACTGGCGCCATCACTGGGGGTTATTAATTTCGACAAATCTTGTTCAATATCCTTTGCATTGAACAAGGAAGGCTTGATGGAGGAAATGACAACATCATTTTTCTCGAGAACTTGGTAAAGCTTGTTAGCTTCACTAGATTCGCTATTTTCACTGGTGCTTTGAACAATCACTTCCTTGATCCCAATTTGAATCACTAGCGATTCCAAGTTTGAAAACAAATCATTATCGACAAACTCTGTCAAGGAAATCTTATTTAAACTTAAATCAATGAAGCACACACCAATCTTATTTTTACCATCGACCTTGATACTGGCTATAATAGGGGATGAGAATGATGGCTGCATGGAATCCAAATTGACACCGTATTCCAAGACCATATTCTCATAGTTTGCTGGGGTAGCGGCATTCAATAGTTGAAACAGTTTGTGAGAGTAGAATTCAATCTTGAAAGATTTCTCCACGAGTAAGAACCGGATGACAGTATTTGCCAACACTTGAGGAGAAATAGTCACAAATCTGTACTTTTGTGTCGAAGTCTTGATAACACTTGATGTCTTATAGACTGCATCTGCGATTAAGTCTGCATCCTCATTTAGGACAGTGAAGTAATCCTTATTGTTGTGTTCGATAATACGAACAGTGGATTTGTCCTTTGCCGGTAATGAAGAATACTTTCTGAAGTACAGCCTTTCGTCACCCTGATCTGTGAATTTTAACTGGGGTTGAATAGACGACATAATAACACGTACTTTAGATAATTAGGAGAAGAAGGGAAGAAAGAAAAGTAGGCCGAAGATGAGTCCTACTCAATGATGTATCGCTACTACGTTTGTTTGGTGTTACGCGCGTGGGCGCGTATTTTCAGATTCTTTATTTATGTTTCGAGATCCTGCACATAAAACTTACATTGGTACTGCGAAGCGTGGAGTAGTTGCAATGCCTAAGGAAGGGCTAAGACTCGAGAACTGGAAACAGTCCGTTGTTCATTATACCCCTAATGTAAGGCGTGTATTTTGCTTTCC
Source organism: Dujonia railenensis (assembly GCA_935541525.1). Classification (NCBI taxonomy): domain Eukaryota; kingdom Fungi; phylum Ascomycota; class Pichiomycetes; order Serinales; family Debaryomycetaceae; genus Dujonia; species Dujonia railenensis. The sequence goes on along the minus strand of CAKXYY010000002.1, from coordinate 886,508 downwards.
TAACTTACTGCGTAAAAGCATACTTAATATTTACATGCTTAAAATTTACCACGTCATTATTTCAGCCATTTATAAGCTATATATAGCTATACATACTTAAATGTTAAATGTATATATACTGTATATACTTTTCCCACACTCTCTAATTATAGTTGTATCTTTGATCTTGGTAATCGAATGGTGGTCTTTGATTTGGGTGCCATTGTTCTTGTTGACCGTAATGCTGGTCGTAGCCTTGTTGAACTTGTTGTTGAGCTTGTTGTTTTGCCTTGTCTCTGTCCAAGTAGTCTAAGCCCTTGGTTTCGAAAAGCTTGTCAACTTCACCACCAGCAATTCCTGCAAGAAGTTCTTTAGCGAAGGCATGTGAAACTGGCTTTCCTTCATCTCTTTGCCTGTTTTCAAAGATTCTAGCAGCTTCAAAAGAAGCAGCACCGGCAACTAATTCATGAGAAAATTTACCTTCGTGTTGATTACCGTACACTTGTTCGTGTTCCCCGAATCCAAACATGTTAAAAATTTATAGTGTAGCGAAAAAAAGAAAAGCTGTCAAAAAATGTGTCAACAAGCTTAGAATAAGAAAAAATTCTTGGCGAAGTAGAGTTAAATGAAAAATTAAAACTAAGCATACTGTTGCATATTTATAGTCCAAAACTGACCGCAGAGAACAATTAGGCAAATACTGATGACGTCTTAGCCCCTCCTCAATGTTAGCGACACGTTTCATATGTTAAAAATGCATACGTGAGGCTGCGTACTGTTTTGCATGTCGAAGTAGTACCTGCGAATAAAGCTAAATTTGGCATATTGTGAGCCTTTTCTTTTTTTTATTTTTTTCGTCAACCCTTATAACTGAGTTTGGGGTAAACCCAAAGAAGATGAAAATTTCACTATGGATCAAATCAATTGAATCGAACCAACAAAGCCAGATAGATTTTGGATCAACTACTTCAGCTCTGCGACCAGGTATATTTAAGTTTGAATGCTGAAATTCGTCATTTGCTGAAGCTGGCACAGATCATTTCTCAGGAATAATAAATTTTAAAGGCTATGTATGTCCAAATAGGAAGTTAAAAATAATTTGTGACAATAACAAAACCTATAATTCAGCATGGTTATGCGTAAGATGCTGTGTAAACGGCCCCCTATTTCCTCACGTGCACTGTGGAGAATACTTTAATATGGTACTTGATCCCCTTCTCTTTCCGAAATTTGTTCACCAGTTATAGCAAGGCCAATACTCTACTCAGCTATAACGAACGCACTTATAGCGACTGCACTTAGACACGCAATCCCCTAAACGTCGCTGAGTTTGACTCCCAAGCACCAGTTTAACACCTTAAGAAGGAATAGGCTAACAACCGAAACTTCGCCTACCTAAACATGCAGGAATGAAGCCTTTCCTGTGAGTGAGAGGTGTAACGTGAGAGAACCTGAAGTTTGCATACAGCCTGAAACAGTAATCATACAAGCTTATGAGCGTTCACCTAAAAAATAATTGAAGATGTACCTTCTTACGTAATATCGATGAAGCACATGCAATGAACTAAGTCGATCAACTTTGACAGGGATCAATATCTCTTTCTATGTCTGTATTCCTTCAAATCATACCCCATACACTCTGACACTAGATGGCCAAGCTGATTACGTAAGCGAATTGAAAAATATAAGTCCTGCATACAACCCTTCCAGAGTCAATCAATGGAATCATGATTCTTAATTAATAGATGAGGTAGCTTGGAACCAACAAGTGAGCCTTATCTTTTTCTTGTTCTTCTTGTTCAGTTTTCCTTTCTTTTATAGCTCATTTTGAATTATTGAACAGAGAAAAAACAGCAGTACAATGGCTCTCACAAACACTAACTTAGACGGCATTCTCCCTCTCATTGCCAAGGGTAAAGTTAGAGACATCTATAAGGTTGATGACGAAACTTTATTATTCGTTGCAACTGATAGAATTTCAGCTTATGATGTTATTATGGAAAATGGGATCCCAGAAAAGGGTAAAATCTTGACTAAATTGTCTGAATTTTGGTTCGATTTCTTGAAGGAATCAATCCCAAACCATTTACTCTTAGAGGAGCTGACCGATGAGGCATTGTTTGCCAAGCTTCCAAAGGAATTGCAACAACCTAAATACAAATCACAACTCTCAGGTAGAGCACTTTTAGTCAGGAAATTGAAACTTATCCCCTTGGAAGTCATTGTTAGAGGATACATTACGGGTTCTGCTTGGAAGGAGTACAAGAAACTGCACACCGTTCACACTCTTTCTATCGAAGAGGATTTACAAGAATCCGAACCATTTAAGACTGCCATTTTCACCCCATCTACCAAGGCTGAGCAAGGTGAACACGACGAAAACATTTCACCAGAACAAGCCGAAAAGATTGTTGGTAAGGAATTGTGCGACAAGGTTGCCAAGGCTGCCATTGAGCTTTACACCAAGGCTAAGGACTTCGCAAAGGAGAGAGGTATTATTATTGCTGACACCAAGTTCGAGTTTGGTTTGGACGACAAGGATAACTTGGTGCTTGTGGATGAAGTGCTAACCCCAGATTCTTCAAGATTTTGGAACGCTGCTAATTACAAAATCGGCGAATCCCAAGATTCTTATGATAAGCAATTTTTAAGAGATTGGTTAACCTCAAATGACCTTGCCTACAAGGACGGTGTATCTATGACTGAGGACATTGTAATCAACTCTAGAGCAAAGTATATTGAAGCTTATGAAGCTTTAACTGGGAAGAAGTGGGAATAAATAGAAAGTCCATCTGCAAACAAATAATTAGAATAATGCCATAATACGAGGCAAACGATATATTGGATCGATACTATCTACTTCTGACTTGTAAGAAATGTTCTTTTTTTTATATTACATGCTATGCTAATTACGAAAGTTTTTACGAATATATAACTCTTCGTATTCCGGTGTATGTCTTTTTTCGAGATTCACTCTTTCAAGTTCATCTGTTATGCGTGTTCTGTAGTTGGCACCTGGCATTCTTGCCTGTTGCTGTTGCTGTGGCTGTAGCTGTACCTGTGCTGAGGGTAATGCAGTTGCTTTATAGTGGTATTCATCCGCATCGTTATAGTTACGAGACTTCAACGGAACACGTTCCCGTTCTAGTTCTCTGGGGCCCTTCAATTTGATAGGCAGCAGCAGCAGCAGCAGCAGCAGTTGTTGCAGCAGCAGCAGCTTGAAGCTTTCGGTGGATATGCTTCTTGTAGGGCCCTCATTTCTCTTGAACGTTTCTAGTTGCTGTTGCTGGATATGCAATTGGTTCTGAAGCTGCTGTTGCAACAGTTGCGCCTGCTGGTGAACCTGTTGATGCTGAGTGTTCTGGAGTTGCTGCTGATTATACAATTTGAATTTATCCATGATCTCATTCAATCTATTTTGAACCTCTTGTTCTACAACCAATTTAAATTCCTTTTGATATCCTATTCTCACTTCCTTTGCTTCTTGATCCATGGCCTTTTTACGAAGTTCAAATTCGTCTATCAATTCTTCTTCAATCTTCTTTTTATGAGTATTGAATTTCTTCAACATCGACTGATATTCAGTCTCTAAATCATCCTTTTGGCTGAAGACCTTTCTCTCAAGCAGCAGAATGAAAGATTCTTTCTTCTTCAATTCCTCGTTCTTCACAAGCAATTGCCTTTGGAAGTCATTTAATGATGACTGACGTTCCTTTAACTCCATCTCTTTCCTTAAGAATTTTATTGGTAAGTTTTCTAGTAATTCAAAACATGAAGGTCTCGATTCAACATCAACGGTTATACAATCATCGATGATTGTTCTTAAATGGACAGAGTAATGTTGTTCAGATATTGGCTTATACGTACCAATCTTTATCCTAGTTTGCAATTGCAAATGAGTTTTCGCCTGGAAGGGAGGTTGTAAAGTACACAATTCATATAGGACACAACCCAATGACCAAATATCACAGACAGGGGAATAAGGCTGATCCATGAGTACCTCCGGAGACATGTAGTAGGGTGTTCCCACATACGTCTTGGCAAACTCGTTCTTAGATGTAAGCATCTTTGCTAGGCCAAAATCCCCCAATTTAATTTGAGTTTCGCTTTGGTTAAGCATGAAGATATTATCTGGTTTAATATCTCTATGTATAATGACAGTATCACTATTAATTTTAGGTTCATCGGAGGTTGACGAATTGTTGGATTCTTGATTGAATAAGTTGACTTTCGATGCATCTACTCCATAGTGGCACCGATGCAAGGCCAACAATGTTTGTACCAAAACATTCCACACAAACTCTTCCGGAACGACAGTTTTCGTCTTCTTGAAGTTTGCGATGACTGATGCCAAATCACCACCGTCACAGTACTCCATATAAATATGGATCAGCTTCTTGTCAGGTAAATGATCATGGGCGTAGTATTTTACAATGTTAGGGTGGTTCAATTCTCTCAAGATCCGAAGCTCTGAGATCAATTGGTTTCTTTCCTGTGCATTCATGGAATTATATTCAATCTCTTTTCTAACGTGGTACGATCCATCCGAGATCAAACGAACTTTTCGAACTATCCCATAGGATCCTCTCCCGATAACTTCAAGCGGCTCGTAATCATCTCCGATCGACATATTATGAGGAAGATTAGAGCTATTAATGGGCACAATGCAATTAAGAGGGTCTCTTTTTAAATACTCTCTTTAGATAGTTGCTTCAGTCCTTTCTTGTCACTTCTAAGAATGTTCTCGCTTACTTTATCAAACAATAAGACAAAGAAGTCACAACTTATACTATTGAACTTAATCCGTTTTATTTTTTTTTCACTAATACACACCGGAAATGAATAGTAATCGAAGAAGATCTATCTTATACTGCGATGCTATGACTTTGTCTAATCTCCTATATATACAATAGCCTAGCCAGCTTGCTTCTTCTTTTCTTCTTTTCTTCAGTTTCTCTTTTTTTTTTCCAGTTATTTTTTAATTATTTTTAGCCTATATTTTTTGTCTTTCCCCTTTGAGATCAAGATCACTACGTTGGCAATTGAATATTGACTCTCCTGGTAAAGCCATCTAATAAACTCAAATTCAATCGAATCGAATTCTCCATACAACTCTTTGTTTTGATTAGTTCCCAAAAGGGAAGTGCGTACCTAAGTGATGCGGATCAGGCTCGTATAATTTTCACTTCGCAGGGCCAGAGAAATAAATTTTAGTTGCTTTGAGCTGAGCTGAAGCAGTATAAACTAGGCTGTATAGCTTTTACTAAAACAGGCTAGATACTCGATAAGACATTAAGTTTCAAGAGAAGAAGAGGAAGTTGATGAAAATACCAAATGTTTGAAACCTTTTTGGGTATTGGTATGACGGAAGCTCTTCACTGCTATTAAACTAAATTCTAGCGAGAAAGAATAAAGAAAAAAAAAAAAAAAATAAAGAGAAAAAATAAATGGCTGCATATACCTGCAACGTTATTTAGGCAAGGACGTTCTATTCTTCATCTCCCTCGAGTGATGATATGCGTATCTACCTATACTATACGAAGAAAGACTCTTCATGGAATTTTAAACCACTCTCTCTTGCCCAAAGACCTGTGTTTCTGACCAAGTTCTTGGGTCCAGCAGATACCACCCAGCAGTTTGTATCTGAGGCTCTTTTTGCACCTCCATCTTGTCTGGGCAAATCGTTTCCATGCTTATCAACCGGAACATCTCTGCAGCAAATAAATGTATTGTCATCAACGGCGATTGGACCCGAGCATTGGGTGAAATTGCTTTCATTGGTACACCATTGGTGGTATCTATGGTTCAAGGTTGGCCTTCCTTGGTAAATCTTATTTACAAGGTTAAGTTTGACCAATGTACGCCTGTATAAATTAGACTGAAATGTGGAAGTTTCTGGGGGTATTTCGAAGGGATTTGAAGAGATCGAAGACCTTCTAGAGGATTTTTTCGACTTTATGGACCTACTTTCAAAAGTATGAGTGCTACTACTCATTGAAAGTAAAGGATCAGTTTCGGTCGCACTGTTACCTCCATTGTTAGAGATCTCATTATTGGCAACAATTTCTCCATCCTCTGAGACTTCAAGTCCCTCCGGTGGGAATACACTACAACATTCACCTTCATCATCAGAACCATCGTCAATTGCGATCTCCACACCTTCTGTTTCTGTACGTTCATCGATCTTGCCTAATATTTCATTATGGTTGTAGTTCCCTGTAATGAAGATCTCAAAATCATCTCCTTGTATGAAATCACTGAAATAATTTAATAACACAACATCTCTGAAGTCACGAACCACCCAAACTACTTTCACTGGTAACCCATGGTAGCTCATCACTCTAACGATAGGTATAGCAAACGATATTGCTGATCCTCCAACAACAATTAAGAGCCTGCTCGCGTTTGACTTGATATTGGCTATTGAAAATTTAGATTCTGAATTCCTTTTCTTTTCTTCCATAAACAATAAATGGGGATCGTAAGTTCCACTTATCAAGTATTTTTGATCATTAACTAACTTAAAGTTTCCCTTTTTGACGATCAATTTCTGATATTGGTCCAGTGGTAAGCTAACCAAAGTGTACGGATGATAATTTGGTACTATCTCTAGATAAAAACGACTAAATATGTTAGACTCATACCTGGCAATTCTTACATGAGCACCGGGGTTGGTGGCTGGTTTCGAAAGCACCTCGTTTGGAAATTCAACTATGGATATCTGAGGCAGAACGTCAATGACTTGAACATCAGTCAAGTACTTTGTTCTCCTTGTCAATCTCCATCTATACAAGACTTGCCCCACTAATATGATAACGTTTAAGCAAGTATAAAATGTGACTTTAACGGGCCTTGCGTGGAATTGTAAGCATATGACAATAATCCAAGACCATATATAATGATTGAAATAGAAGATTCGGTACCATCTTTCTCTAAACGATCCAATGGACGTAATCATGATTATAAGGAACCCAAGAAAAGCTGCCCACCCATAGTTGTTTTCAAGTTTAAACAATTTAAACCAAGTATGCTTATGCTGGAAATACCCCAAGTATAAAATAACGTGGAGAACACTTTGAATAATGACGATTCTGGATATCCACTTGTGGATAGGAAGCAATGACAAGTACAATACATTGGGCAATGGACTTGGCCTTATGGTGAGAAATAAAATAGTGGGTAAGCAAACGACGGGGAGCTTTCCCAATCTTTTAGCCAAGAAGATCAAATCACCATCATTCAATTCAGAGAACAGAAGTGGACACAACACCACCAACCAGAAAGTGAGTTGGAATATACTTGTAGAATGAAAGAAGATCCAACTCAGAAGTCTTTGGAATATGGACACTTGGTTTAGTAAGAGCCATCTTCCCAAGTTCAATCTACTCCATGCTTCAACTATTTTGCTTGATCTGTGACTGACATAGTTCCACGTCGGTATACCCACAACGACTATTATCGAGACGAGTAATGCTGTCAACAATGCAAACTCATCGGTAACACTTTGACGGTATCTCGAATATTCGGGGTTCTTTCCGTTGGGGTAATGTATACTAGTCACGTTAAGAAACAGTAAACCTAGCACTAGCATGTCTTGCGTAATTATTAGATTCTTCTGATAGCTTTTGTGATTAAAAATAAAGGCGTCTTCCGTATGAGTAGATTAAACAGCTATATTACGTTTCAACTTTATCGCATTGGATCAACACCAGTGATACAATGGGGCGTTCACGAGATGCAGCGGAAATAGTATATAAATATAAATGTAGATCTACCCTATGGTGGTACCTCTTATGTAATCCTTACCAAACTCTAAAAGAAAAAAGAAAGAAACCAAGCAATAGAAAAGTCGCAATTGACATGCGACTTCTCCGATCGGTTAACTGATCGATCAGATAAGACAGAGAGTAGATGGCGAAAATGTTCAGTGCCTGTCAAAGGGCTTTGGAATATATGGAAAGGTTAAAGCCGCTGTGGCATCACAAATATGCTGAAAGGCTCACACATTGGAAGGCTCCGCTGGCGCGCATTAACAGAAATGAGCCTTCCTAAAAGAGAATGCAACCCGTTCCAGCTCACGATTACTGTATCTAGATCAAGAGATTGTAACGCCGGCGGAAAGTATTGCCATGCTCCAGCTGAAATGGGACCCGCTTTTGAGTTAGTAGGAAGAAGGGGGGAGAGGGGAGAGAAGAGGAGCAGAGCCTGACTCGTTATGGTCCTAAATTCTCGGTATTGACATGGCCTTGAGGTGGCTTGGTTGTTAAGCAGTGCTTACTGTGCATTCTTGTTTCCGATATTTTTCCCACAACAGTAGCGGTGCCCTCAGTGCACTGGTGCCCATACCGGAAGGTTACTGCGCAACCGGCTCACAGGTGCTTAATACTTGCACATAGTTGCTCATTCTTGCTCACACGTTCCACTGAGTTTTACCTAGCATTTCTATCGGTAATCGGCCCGTGAATGGCTCAAAATGGGCACTAGTAATTGTTCTATATGCAGACTCATTATATGGCCTCTTTCCTCTTTCTACTTACGATGTATGCAGCCTTTCTCAATTGTATTAGGTAAGGTATCATAAGGCCATTCTTGCTCTTCATTACTCGTCCTTGTTGCTGTGGTAATCACAGTCTCGCAGGAACTGCGGCCATCAATCGATTCTACATTATTCTTACATTACTCTGTACTATGCAGTTCTATTATTGGTTTCGTAGGCTTATGTACTTATATACAGTTGGGCTTAGTAGTATAACGTCAAGCTTGCTCTTCATCTTGCGTTCAGAAGTTTGGTGTAACGATAAGCTTGCTCTTCTTCTTGCGCTTAGTAGTTTGGTATAACGTTAAGCTTGCTCTTCTTCTTGCTCTTTTCATTCTTGCTCTTACCATCCGGTCTTCTAGACAAAAGCATGCCCAGTCTCGTAGGAGCCTGTGGCGCCTTTTTTCCTTCATTATATGGCGAGTTAAAGGGCGTATGATTTGGAATCAAGTCATTCTTCTTCTTGGACTTGTTTATAAGTACACCAGAGCGAGAAGGTTTATGTACCCCAGAGTCAGATGGCGATGGTCTTTTCACAAAGTCCTTGTTAAATTTAGAAGTCCCGCCATTAAAAGGTTTCTTTTTGTTACTAAAATCGCTGTATCCGTTCCTCGACGAGCTTTTATTATTGTTTCCACCATACCTTGTATTCTGAGTGTTATTATTACTGCCGTTGTAGTTGTTGTTACTATTGTAGTTGCTGCTATAGTTGCCGTTGTAGTTACTGTTATTGTTGTTGTAGCTATTGTACCCACCACCATAAGAAGCAGGCTTTCTGACTTGCTTTATCCTCTTGTAGTATATATCTCTCAAGTGTCTCGGCAAGTTGGATCCACTGAATGCGCTCCCAGTCTGGTTTGGCACCCTAGAAGATCTAGATTCGTCACATTCATCTCCATAATGGGTGTCGTCTCCACAGTTGTAGCAGTATATTATAGGAAGGACGGTTTCCAAGTCCTTTTCATCCTTAGAGCCCGGTAATGTCAAATATGATCTCCATATGTTAGGACATCTATCATCTCCATGGCTGAAGGTATCGCACAGCTTACAGTATTCTCTCTTCTTTTGCTTATTGGTGCAGTTAGAGGCAATATGTCCCTTCAATCCACACTTCGAGCATATCATTGTCGTAGGGCATTGCGTTTCGTAGTGATCTCCGACCACTCCACACTTGTGGCATATCACGGTCTTACATTTGGATCTAATATGACCTCTCTTATGACAGTTGGCACATAACGGTCCCAAGTTTTGAAGCGAATTTATGGTCTTACCAGACGTTGGATCTGTTACTCCAAAGTATCTTCCTTCTCCTCTCAACTCTATGAGCTCATCTGCATTGTCATTTACTTGGTCGAACGACAACGAGGTCGTCACATTTTCATTACTATTATTCTTGTTAGAGTTGTCGTAATCTCTATCTTTATTTATTTCGGTAGTTTCTGACCTTTTCTGCTCGTAAGTTGGCTTGGCAGGTATATCCGGAGGATACGATGTATCTAGAGTAATTGTAGACATGTTCTATGTAATCAGAAGTGGATACTTGTCTATAATTCACTTAATAAAGGTGCTTCGATGAGCTTCTTGATCGAGATGATTACAAAAAAATAAATCACGAAGAAAAAAAAAAAAGAGTGCTGCATTTTTTTGTTGTGACACAAAGTTTGACTACGGAGGAAAGAGCCGGTGTAGGGCAGTGTTAGGAACGATAAGAGCTCGACGACGGTAGATCTATAAATGAAGGGAGTAAAGAAGAGAGATTTCTTAATTTTAGGATAAAAGGATTCTTACTCGCCGAAAAGTATGTGGACATTACTGAGGACTATTCCGGTGCTGAATAATTCATGAAAAAGGTGCGATTCTATGCACACATAGTATATGAGCAGGTGACATATGAACTGGTGTGAGGTGTGAGAGTTCTTTTGGCTGTGTGCTATGCGTATGCGTAGCCGCTGAGTTCGAAAACTGTGTATTAGTGACTTTGAATTTGGCGGGACGACCCAAGAAGGAGGATTTCCCGGACGAAGTTGTTAGCAATACCTGCGTGGAACACACTGCAACACAATTTCTCTATAGATCGGTGTTGTAGAACCTCGCTGAACCTGTAATTTGCAGCCATCTGAGCGCACTGTGCAAGAGTATCATTCTCCCCATCCACCTTGGTCGTTCTGAACCTGTACTGTGAGACTATCGTTCAAAGCAGGCGACACCTACCGACCTTGGCCCTATTCGGCGCCCCAGTAAAGTGCATTCCACTGCATGATGGAACGCACTCGAATGCACCGAAGAGGAAATAGAGTTGAGAGTAGCTCAGAGACAACATTACGCTATTCAACAACAGTAAACACAGAAAAATTTCAACTCCTACACGAGCCTTACAACACTAATCCACATCCACATCTTCATTCTGATTTATTAATATATGTATATATTGTTGTACATTCATTCTTTTTTTTTTCGACTATTTGGGTTTTCGTTTTTTTTACCAGCTTTAAAATTTCACTCCTCGTTTACAAAACGTTTCTGACCACATGTTCACCAATTTGACCTTCTACAGAATCGGGAGACCCGGTAACATTGATTGAGGATTTAAGATACTCCTGCTTGGATAAGGCAGCAAACCCATAACAGGCACTCGATATGCTGAAAAAGATTGCAACCACAATTAAACTAGTGACCATAAGTGTTAATGATAACCATTGAATGACAGCCATCAACAAGTAAAACCCACAACGGGGCCAATTCTCATCGAAGTTACGGATGAACCCAGTGAAGGTGTCGGTCAATGGACAAATTCTCAACAAAAATGGAATTTCAACAAACACTACAACCAATCCTTGAACTATACATATGATGGAGAATATAATCACCAAGTTGGCATGGAATATATTTGCGACACCTAAAGCAAGGCAAAGGAAAATTGTAAGAATACTAATCCACTGTCCATAGAGCGAAAAGTTTTTCTTCTTGAAATCGTTCAGTAACCCACTGAAGATGTTACCAAATACACTCTGAGCTGAGAATGCCATTGTTCTATCTAATTGACTATAAAGGGATAGATACCGTTGACTAAGTTGCCTCTTGCTTCTTCTTGTTTTGTTTTTCAATCTATGGCTATGTGTGAGCAAAAGAGTGATTATCTGTTATTTTCTAGTATGGAGATTTTCGGTACTGCAGGTTACGTTTTGACAGAGATAGAACGTGCTGCGTACGACGGTGCTGCAGTAGAGAGGGTACCCTGGGGTACGAAACAGAACCCCCAATGGAGTGACAATTAAGATTAAGAGGGTACTAGCAGGATACCACGTTTGTCAAAGAAGTACTCTTACTACTTTGCTATAGTTGTTGACGCCGTAACAGCCACCTCTATTGCCCACTGGTAGCATTCACTCTGCAGATTACATCACACCTACATATAAACCAGATATCGATGCGTTCGAAGCTCTTCACGCCTGTTTCATTTTTTCACTTTTTAACTAGCTGAACTCGAGTTCTACGACAGATATTGACTATATACGATGGGTAGAGAGATCGTCATTGGGCTAGTTGGTAAGCCTTCATCCGGTAAATCTACTACATTGAACAGTTTGACAGATGCTAATGCAAAAGTTGGTGCATTTCCCTTTACAACTATTGACCCCAATAAGGCTACCGGATATTTAGAAGTTGCTTGTGCATGCTCTAGATTCCAAAAACAATCATTATGCAAACCAAACTATGGATACTGTAGAAACGGGAAAAGAGGAGTACCTATCATGCTATTAGATGTGGCAGGTTTAGTCCCCAATGCTCATCTTGGAAAAGGCTTGGGTAACAAATTCTTAGGTGATCTCACTGAAGCAGATTGTTTAATTCATATTGTTGATGCCAGTGGGACGACAAACGCAGAAGGGAAGGCTACAAGAGGTTACGATCCCTTACAAGACATTGAATGGTTACAAGACGAGATTTACCAGTGGATCTTAGGAAATCTTATGGAAAGATGGGGGTCAGTGGTGAGAAGGCATACATCGACTAAATCTACCACCTTAGAAACTTTAAGACAGCAATTAGGTGGTTACTCTGCGAATAAGCAATTAATTGGCCGAGCTCTAGACCTCGTTCCTCATGTGGGACCATTGCAGGAATGGGACAATGATACTGTAGGGGAAGTTGTCAAGGCGTTCATGAAAGTCAAGTTCCCAACTGTCTTATCGTTGAACAAAATGGATCACCCTGATGCCGACAAAAACGTCTCCAAAATCATTTTACAGCATACAGAACTGAAGTGTGTGTTGACATCATCCATAACCGAAGTTTTCTTACGAAAATTGGCTGCACAGAAATACATCAAATACGATTCTGGTACTGAATTCGTGGACACGAAAGACGATCTTCCAGATGACCCAGAGTTGAAACCATTGGACGAGAAGATACGTAAAAGAATCGATAACATAAGAGACTTGGTATTATATAGATTTGGATCGACAGGGGTAGTCCAGCTTTTGCAAGCTGCAGCAGATGTGCTCGACCTTGTGCCAGTGTATCCCGTACGGAATGTACATAGTTTTACCGGGGGTTCAGGCACAGAGGTATTTCGCGACTGTGTGCTAGTTAAGAGAGGTACTGCTGTTGCATCAGTGGCCAAGAAAATCATGGGAGATGTTACAATTGCCATGATTGAAGGTGTCAACGGGACTAGAGTTGGGGAAGAAGATACAGTTGACATCGGCAAAAACGATATCTTGTCGTTCAAGATTGTGCCAGGTGGTTAGAAAGTTAGAATAGAATGGTATAAATATTAGAACTGGAGTAGCACGAAGTACTAGAGCAATCAAAAATCATTTTCAAATGTAGCGCAACTTCACGAAGTGACGAGAATCGGTTACTTAAATGTAGGGAATGTCATATAATATATATTCATAACTTAGAGCTTAGTGGACGTACGGGAGATAGACAGTGAGAGACTCAATTGCAGCCATCTGGTGACACTCAGCACTTTGTTCGCCAAGAAATGCGATTCATAATATAACATGTAACATATAACATATAACATGCATATCTTAGAGCTGAGTAGACCCACGGGAGATAGACAATGTGAGAAATAAATTGCAGCCATTTGGTGAGCACTCAGCACTATATAAGCAAGCACCACACAGCGAACAGCAAACAACAAGAAGCAATTCCACCAGAGAAAAGTCAAAAATTTGATCTTTTAATAAAACAAACTGCATCAACCGAAACAGCCCTAGCAGCATACAGTGGCCCATCCTTGCCCAGTATTCACCCTATCACCATCATCTGAGTCTACCTAGAGCTTTAACGAGCCAGTTCTTTTTTTTTTTTTTTTTTTTTTTTTTTCATGGAACCTTCCCATTTCGTAAACTCCGAGAAGCGGCTTTGCATAATGAAAAGCTTGTTTCTGTTCGTGGCAAGCTAACAAGAGCAAAGCACCACACTCTTTTTTCCCAATAACAGAGTATATCCGTATTCAACCAGGCAAAAATGGCATTGATAACATCGACTAAGTTGACTGATGACCAAAGCGAGAAGTTGCAAGCAATTATAGGGCAGCTTCCCAAGATTATCGAACAGCTTGAAAACCCAGAATACGATGAAATTTTCGGCTATAGAATCAACACGTCCGATAAGGAAGGTGTAAATGAAAACGTAAGGAATGAAATTTTATACAAGTACTTGGTAGCTACAGAATTTGATGTTGCCCTTACAGTGGAAAGATTGGTCAAGACTTTAAACTGGAGAAATACCTTCAGACCATTGAGTGCTGCTTACAAGGAGAAATTCGAATCTGATTTTGAAGATTTGGGAGTCATTACAGTGTTTGATAGCAACAAGGAAAACTTGTCTGTCGTGACCTGGAACCTCTATAAGAACATCAAATCGCCAAAAAAGTTATTTGAGAAGCAAAATGAAAAGGAAACTTTACCAGGAACTCCGTTTTTACGCTGGAGAATTGGATTAATGGAGAGATCATTACTGCAAATTGATTTCACCAGCACTGACAACAACAAGATTGCACAAATTCACGATTATAAGGACGTGTCATTCTTCAAAGTTGATCCTGGCATGAAGGAAGCAACAAAGGAGATCATTGCTATCTTTGGTGACCATTATCCCGAATTACTTTCTATTAAGTTCTTCATGAACGTTCCAACTCTTATGAGTTGGATGTTTGCGTTTGTTAGACTTTTAGGAGTTGGAGCTGCCACGGTCAAGAAATTCCAGGTATTGAATAGTGGGGACGTTTCCTCGTGGTTTCCTAAGAAGCAACTTCCAGCAGCTTACGGCGGTGAAGTAACCGGCAAGCCCGAGGAGGCGTTGAACGACTTACAAAATGCTCATGTGCCTTCGGTTCCAGTGTACGGGAAGCTCTTTTTAGAGGACACCGTAATTGCGAAAGCAGAGACTGCAGCAGCTGAAGCTCCTACCGCTGAGACATTGACCGTCGATTAACTTAATACTACGTAAAGGAAACCACCACTTACGGCAATAAAGAGGAGAATTTGAAAATGTGAAGAGTGGTCTGCTATTCGAAAGAGAACTGATATGGCCATATTCCTCCCACATTACCGCTCCAACCCCACTATTTATTTAAAACACAGGATGCTAGGAACATCCTCTAACTAATTATACACATATGTGTGAATCACCTTAGTAATAAATTGAATATGAATATGAATACACCCGTCCATTTCGGTACCTGTAGCTGTGACTGTCCTGTAACTATACCATAACTGCACCTACAGCTCTAACTATAACTGTAACTGTACCCCAGGTACAACTAGAAAAATCCTCTAATTTTGCACACCCAAGATATCGGCCCTGTAGCATCAAAACGAAGCCTTGCCCCAAATATGCCAAAACCAGTGCACATTATTCCACTGGCACTAGCCACCGTACCAGATCAAACCTTAACCGAGACTTCCTCAGATTGCTGCATAAAAAATCTGCGACCTTTTTTTTTTGATTACAGATTTACGAGTTGCGATGTAGTACGACCATAAACATTTTCCTTGTGATCTCTTCTTCAGAGCTTCAGTGGTCTTTCTTTCATTGAAGTGGATCATTGAGGAAGTGAGGTTTCTTTGCTACTAGTTTCAAATATGTCCCACTATGAGATATTGGGGATACAGCCGAATGCAACTGATGAAGAAGTAAAGAAATCATATAAAAGGCTTGCTATCAAGTATCACCCAGATAAATCAAGTGATCCTCAACACCACGAGCTATTCATCAAGATCCAAAAGGCGTACGAAACGTTGAAAGATCCCAAAAGTAGGAATCAATATGATTTGGAAACAATTCCAGCTGCATCATCGCCTCGTTTCCCCTCCACAACTCGCGGAGCTACAACTACAACTACACATCACACAACATCGTCCCCTGGAGCAAATTCTTATTATAGCTACACCACATTCTCGACAACGTCCAGCAGCTACTATGACTTTTACGATCGAATGAACCCAAATCTAAATAGAAGAAGTAATGTAAGAGATTACAGGACTCAGCCACAGCCAGATGAAATAGAGAGGCGAAGGAAGCAAGAGGAAGAGAGAATCAGGCTAGAGCAAGAGGAGCGAGAAAGGCAACAGCTTGATCGTAGATTGAAAAGAGAAGCACAGATACGAATGATGAAGGAATTGGAGAAACAAAGGCAAGAACAGCGAAACGCCAGCCGGCCCTTTGAGAGTCAAAATGGCTATGACCAGAGAAAGAGGGATGCATACGAACGGGCCCACGGCATGAAGAAGGGCTCAAGCAATGATCCTATTGTATTGAGCGAAGGAGAATCCGAGAGCGATTTAGAGGTCACTGCAGAAAGTATACAAACTGAAGTAAAGCAAGAGGCCCATGATCGTGAAGAGAGTGCAGAAGAAGATGAAGAAGACAATGACGGAGAGGAACAGGAAGAAGAGTTCTTTGAGCCTGGTAAAAGGGGAGAAGAGAGCTTTGCATTTAAAAGTAGTTCGAACCAAAATAAGAATGGTCCATCTCCATCACCTTCTTTCAACACGGATCCATACGCTGAAAGGTTGTTCCCCAATATATCGTTGGACGATTACTTTGATTTAAACAGTAACATGAAACTCAGAGAGCGCCAACAACCACCTCGATATAAACTGTTCATGGAAAAGGGATCACTGCCAAAGAGAACACCTGAATACGGAAGATCGACCACCGAAGCTAATTTTAGTAATGTTCGAGGTAACAAAGATCAAAGAGGGTCTAATAAAAGAACAAAGTTGAACAACCACTGGAATCTTAATGACTTATCTAGTACTTTGGATAGTACAAATGCATTTGAGACTAATCCAATGGATGATCTCTTTGAAAGTTTGCCAAACGACTTAAGAAATGACGAGGAAGCCAGACAAAGAACTAGGAAAGCTCTGAGTAACTTGACCCATGAAAACACGAAGAAGCCAAGGTTTGAATTTACTGATGGCCGAGCAAGAGCTGACACTTTGCACAGACCAGTGAACGGAACCCAATATAAGGCGTACGCGGCTTTACAAATGCTGGATCTTGATGCAGATCCAGCTATTTTGGACGTATACCCACCTGTGAATCCAAGATTGAACCATATAAGTCCTGAATTGATTAGCCATGCTATGAGAAAATATCTTAAAGATTTCTTCGAATACAAAAAGAAAATCTTACAGTACCAGAGCCAGAGAATGGAGAAAGACCAACAACTTTCGGATACTCTACTCTCCAGCACTTCCAACTTCAACGTGTATAGCCAATGTTTGTTACAAGATGCTGTGGTTTCTGAGCGGTACCTGAAAGCTCTCATTGAGAACTCAGGTGTATTTAGAGATTTTCAAGAGCTTATCTCAGCGAATAAGTGAGATGAATCCAAAACTGAATTCTGTTATAATTATAACTATCCTATAGGTTTATGTCAGTAGATTTGTCACACATAGTACGCTTGTCAAACACTATTGTATAGTAGAATGTATATATATATATATAACTAATTTCAAAATAGGTGAGAGGAATCCAAAAAGTACTCGCCCACAATTATAAGTATCCAAGGAAGCTATCGTAGTGGATTTGTAAAACGTAAATTTGCCATCCTCTACTGTTTAATACAATGTATAAATGGCTAACTGAAACAATATTCGCAACCATTTTTTCCACCTCGTAGCACTCGAGAAGTGAAAAATTTAGGCGCTCGGTATGGTGGTTATGCCGCCCGCGTGCAGTGCTCAAACCTAATAAGCATCAACTCCAGCTGCGTGTACGTGTTTTCACTATATATGCAGCCTAAATTAAAACAATTTCAGTGGACCACAAAAAAAAAAACAAAAAGAATACAATACAAGGTAGTATATCCTGTAAAGAGTGTCAACTGTCGTTAATAATGAATAGAAACCGCCAGTTATTATTGGTTGTCGGGTTGGTATTCCATTTCTTCTACCTATGGTCTATTTTTGATATATATTTTGTCCTGCCTTTGGTGCATGGCATGGAACATCAAAAGTCCACTGATACTCCACCTGCCAAAAGATTATTTTTAATTGTGGGAGATGGGCTCAGAGCTGATAAAACGTTCCAAAAGTTGACGCACCCTACAACTGGAAAAGAAGAGTACCTCGCGCCTTACTTGAGGAATTTGGTGCTCAATGAGGCTACTTGGGGTATCTCAAATACTAGAATGCCCACGGAATCGAGACCTGGACATGTTGCTATGATTGCAGGATTTTACGAAGACGTTTCCGCTGTTACTAAGGGATGGAAGGAGAATCCAGTTGATTTTGATTCATTTTTCAACCAGTCTACTCATACCTATTCCTTTGGCTCGCCAGATATCTTACCTATGTTCGCTTATGGTGACAACGTTGTTCCTGGTAGAATTGATGTTTGTATGTATGGGCATGAATTTGAAGACTTCACTCAGTCCTCTATCGAATTAGACTCATTTGTGTTCAAGCATTTCGATGATTTAATGAATAATCTGACTACCAACAAGACATTGCACGATGAATTACATCAAGAAGGGAACGTGTTTTTCTTACATTTATTAGGTCCTGACACAGCTGGCCATGCTTACAGGCCATATTCCGCCGAATATTATGATAATATTAAATATATCGACGAAAAGTTGTCAAAATTGATCCCAAGAATCCATGAATTTTTCGGAGATGAAGATTCTGCATTTGTTTTTACGGCTGACCATGGGATGTCCGATTTTGGGGCACATGGTGATGGTCACCCAAACAACACTAGAACTCCATTAATCGCATGGGGTGCCGGTGTAAATAAGCCAAAAAAATTAAATGATTTATCTGGCATAGAGAAAAGACAGCAAGTTTTGAAACAAGATCCAGTTAATTCCGGATACGAAGAAGACTTTTTCGATACTTGGGAGTTTGACCACTTAGCCAGGCATGATGTCAAACAGGCTGATATTGCTCCATTGATGGCATACTTGATTGGTGCTAACTACCCTTCAAATTCGGTTGGTGAGTTACCTTTGAACTATCTCGATGGCAATTCATTAACTAAAATTAAGGCATTATACAAGAATGCTTTAGGGATCGTAGAACAATACAGAGTTAAAGAAGTTGAAGTTTTTAACCATCAATTTAACTTTAAACCTTATAACCCATTTGAAAAGAAGAGTGTGGATGAATATAAGTCTGATATTGAAAATCTCATTTTCAGATTAGAAAACTTGAATGATGACCAGGAAATAAACCCTGAATTGTATGAAAAGATGGCAATCATCTTATCTGAGAATTTAATGAAGACTGCACTTGATGGGTTGACTTATTTACAAACTTACAATTGGTTGTTATTGAGGTCGATCGTCACTATGGGGTTCATTGGGTGGATCGTTTATTCCTTTACTATTTTCTTGAAAATGTTCATTTTACCACAATCTGAAGAGAACGAAGACGCAGAAGAAGAAAGTGCATTAGATTTATCATTTTCATTGCTTAACGTCTCCTTTGGAACGTTAGCACTTTCGATCAATTACCTTTTATTCTACCAAGGCTCGCCATTTAACTACTACATGTATGCATTTTTCCCACTATTCTTCTGGTATAATATCATCAATGAGAAGGATATTCTCTTCGAGGGCTTGGAGGAATTTCTCTACGGTATTTCCAGAAGTACCAAAATATTTATACTCGTTACATTTGTCGGAATGTATGAAGGTATTGTCTATGGATTTTTCGAGAGAATTATGTTCTCTGTTATCTTTGTCTTGGTTGGATTATATCCACTGTTGATCGTTAACGAGCAAAATAAAATTACCATATTTCAAAAGTTTGTCTGGTTCTTTACTTGCTTGAGTATGTGTATTTTTACCAATTTAGATCCAGTTAAAGTTGAAGATTTAGATCAAATTAATGCTGGGACCGTTTTATCCTTTATTGTTGGTTTAGTAGGTACATACCACATCTTTCCAACTATTGCTGAGAATTCAGTTAATGTGGCTTTGGTTGGCGCTCAACATGCTTGTATTATATTAATTTCGTATGCAACAAATGTTTCAGTGGTGTCATTACAGGCAAGAACTGGATTGCCATTTCATTCACAAGTGCTTGGCTGGGTTGTTTTCATTGTTTCGTTAATTGTGTTGCCTTTATTGTATACTATAAAGCCATCCAAGGATTACAAATTTAGGATGTTAATCATTTATTTGACATTCGTACCCACATTTGTTATTTTGACAATTTCATTTGAATTACTCTTTTACGTTGGATATTCTTTAGTGTTGGTTCAATGGTTAGTTATTGAGCAATCATTGAGAAATGCCCATCACATCACAAAGGCAGGAGCAGTCGATAAGAGAGTGAAGGGACACTGGTTACAAATTATTAGAATTACCATCATTGGATTCTTTTTCTTACAATTTGCGTTCTTCGGTACTGGTAATATTTCATCCATATCATCATTTTCATTGGATTCCGTTTATAGGTTAATACCTATTTTTGATCCGTTCCCCATGGGGGCTTTATTGATGTTAAAGCTTATTATTCCATACGTTTTGTTATCCACATGTCTTGGTATAATGAACCATCAGTTAGATATTAAAAAGTTCACTATTTCAACGTTGATTATCTCGACGAGTGATTTCCTTTCATTAAATTTCTTCTTCTTGGTAAGAACTGAAGGATCCTGGCTTGATATAGGAGTCAGCATTTCAAACTACTGTTTAGCAATTTTATCTTCATTATTCATGTTAATATTAGAAGTTGTCAGTTCAATTTTACTTCGTGGAGTTGAGATCAACCATTTACCAAGAGAAGTCGATGGGATCAAATTGCAAGAAAGTTTAATCAAGGATGAAAATCCAATTGCATCTAGAGTTAGAAGAAGAAAGAAGGATTAGAAAGACCGATCATATAAAGAGTTCCATACAAACGAAAAAAAAAATAAAGAAGAAAAGAAGAAAAGAAGAAAAGAAGAAAAGAAGAAAAGAAGAAAAGCAGACAAAAACATGCCAACAGATAAGAAAAAACAAACACATACAACAAGATAAAAACAACATTTAATGAAACTGTTTTATATATAATTATTTTAGAAATATATAGTAGTATGACCGAAACTACATTAATCAAAGTATTAGCCTCCTTTTGCAACCGTTTTTTCTGTACAGGAAATGTGAGTCAAGTATGACAACGACAAAAATGTCAAATGTGACAAAAAAAAAAGAACTGTACGAAAAATAAAAAAGTGAAAAATTTAGTCACAAAGAGTGAAGCACATCTAAACAGCTCTTCTTTAGCAACAATATGACTGTAGAAACCAAAGAATCACAAGGACGTCATGTTCTCATGATAGACAACTATGACTCTTTCACTTGGAACTTATACCAGTTTTTATGTCAGTCGCCTAAGTGTGGAAAAGTTAGCGTCTTCAGAAATGACAAGATAGACATTGAGACCATCGAGAAGGTCGTCAAGCCAGATATTGTTTTCATTTCACCAGGACCTGGTCACCCTACCACCGATCTGGGGATTTCTAGAGAGTTAATTAGACATTTCAAGGGTAAATTGCCAATTTTTGGAGTTTGTATGGGCCAACAGTGTATCTTCGATGTGTTTGGCGGAGATGTGGACTATGCAGGTGAGATTGTACATGGGAAGACCACTACGATAAAGCACGACGGTAAGGGAATGTTTAGCAGTGTTCCACAATCTGTTGCAGTTACTCGTTATCATTCATTGGCAGGTACTCAGAAGACTTTGCCAGACTGCCTAGAAGTCACTGCAACCACTGAGACTTCTCCTGAAGTTATTATGGGCGTTAGACATAAGAAGTATACGATTGAAGGTGTTCAGTTTCACCCAGAATCTATTTTGACCGAATCTGGTCAGTTAATGATAGACAACTTAATGGATATTACAGGTGGTACTTGGGATGAACAAGAAAAGGTGAAAATTACACCTTCGTTTAAGAAAGATGTTGATATCTTGACCAAAATATATCACAAGAGACAAGAAGATTACATACAAGTTGAAAGCTTACCAGGTAAGTCATTTGAACAATTACAAGCAACTTATGAATTAGGTATAGCCCCAGAATTGATCAATTTTTACGATAGAATTCAATCCGACGGGAAGACTGTCATACTTTCTGAATTCAAGAGGGCTTCTCCTTCAAAGGGTGATATCAACATTGAGGCACACCCAGGAAAGCAAGGTTTGACTTATGCGACCAATGGGTGCTCTACGATTTCTGTATTGACCGAACCAAACTGGTTCAAGGGCTCCCTCGATGACTTATCTGTTATCCGTAAGGTTATTGATAATGTTAAGCATAGACCTGCCATCTTGAGAAAGGAATTCATTTTCAACAAGTATCAGATATTGGAAGCTAGATTGGCAGGTGCTGACACAGTTTTATTGATAGTTAAGATGTTAAAGGATGCCAAATTGTTACAAGAGCTCTACCAATACTCAAATTCATTAGGAATGGTTCCTTTGGTTGAAGTTAACAACAGTGAAGAATTATCCGACGCACTCAAGTTGACGTATAATGGAGAAACCAAGGAACCATTAGTCATTGGAGTAAACAACCGTAACTTAACCACTTTCGATGTAGATTTGAACACTACAAGTGCATTGGTTGACCAAGCTAAGAATAATAATGGCAGATCAGGTGAAGTGAAGGTGTTAGCATTAAGCGGGATTACGACCGTTGCTGATATCAAAAAATACAAGTATGAAGACGATGTTGATGGGTTCTTAATCGGCGAAAGTTTGATGAGAGCTGAAGAAGAAGGTAGAGCTGGAGATTTCTTGAAAGAGTTAATTGACGTATAAGACAGGGCAGATCTATATCGATAAATAATGAAAAATATACATGTTAAATCACTCCAGTATATCTTACTATTCAATAAAAGCTAAAAGTCACAAGCACGCCGTGGACCTATTTATCTATATGTATATCCTACTATGGCTCCACACTATCAATATCACTGTAAGCAGGAGCCTGGTCAAACATATCTTCTTTACTTTCAAGAATGATTCCATAATTGTTCTTCGTCCAGATTGCAAATATTCCTCCAATTGTAGCAAACACAGTTAAGAATGAAGTCCAAACCATGACATATGTAAAATTTTCGTTGAAGAATACAGACTCGATCAACTTAGCATAGAATGCATCCAACTCCCTTCCTTCAGCACCATACGGAGGAAGAATTGAGTCTGCCATTAGCTTTTTTCCAGTTATAATACCTGCCAAAATGCCTACCACCATTGGCAATATAAAGATAACAGATATAGATTTTCTAAAGGCACCCAATAATTTATCATTTTCGTCCACATTTGAAGTGACGGGGAATTTAGAAATCGTCTGCTTCGTACGGAAATAGTGGATTATTGTGAATACAAACCAGATCATAGGAAAGAGTAAGTAAGCAAATCTCAATATTAACTCTAATCCGGAAATTATACCAGAAGGAGTCACAACGCCTTCTTTTAAAGGAAAAAACTTGTCCATCAAGACATATACCGTGTACGTCACAAAATTAATGGAAAGTAAAGTAGTTGCTCTCTTCCACAAATTATCTGGAATTCTACGATATTTCTGTGAATCTTGCCCATGGCAGTAAATTACTCCATAACCCATTGAGAAGAGTAAAATAAAAAATCTTAACGCAATCTCATAGGTAGCTTGTAACCAAGCTGGAACCATCAATACAATTGGATGGTGTCCACTAAAGAACTCGAAATTGTTGGCAAGAAAACCTCCACACATTTGCAAGAAAGAAATACCAATTGCTGGGGCCAAAACATAAAACAAAGTAGCTTTGGAAATAATTGAAATTGAATTCAAATCTGTAAAGTCATCACCAACTTTAAATCTAAGAATGTAATTGAATAATAATCCGAAGAGTATAAGACCCAAAAATATGTAATATTTCAATTGGGTGTAGACCAAATAAGCGGGATAGATAAGATATCCATATGAATTGTGTGCCAAGGCTGATACCGTGAACTCATGGTCAGATGCTGCTGGACGTGCGTACAAACAATATATACCAGACTCAGTCACATTGAGTTTGACTTCAGGTTCTGCTGCACTAACGACTGAGTTAAGAAATACTAAACCATCCTCTTTAGGCTTAACTTCAAATTTAGCGTTCTCCTCATTGAGGAAACCATGATCTTTGGAAGCGACAAACTTATCCCAATCCGGGATCCAATCAAATTTATCAATGTATATATAACGGAAGATAAGTATTGGGACAATGGATTGTTTACCTCCTTGATACTTTACAGTAATAGAAGCATCTTTCCCAGGGATTGCTTTGACGGCTCTACAAGTGACCACATTGTCAAAAGTTAGGTCACCAGCACTCTCAATACCTGGTAACTCCGAGCCTATTGCGGATAATATAAAGATGGCGAATGAGACGAGAAACTTCATACCGAAAGCGTTACCTTTATAATTTTACAATACTGTATGAACAATAGAACTTCCAAGAACTTCTTCAAATGAAAAGGAAAGAAACGATTCAGTTGACTATATGAAGGCAAAGTAATATAGGGTGAAAAGAAGGATAAAATAAAAATAAAATTGTTCCACAAGTCGCACCACTACTAATTATATTTATAGTCATTTTCAAGATCACCCTTAGCCTTTGGCAATGCTGTCATTGTGCGCATACCTTTATCATCCTCCTATTTTTTTCTCTAAACTATAATTGGGAGCTGATTAGTTTTAAGTAAAAAATAAACTTACCAAGGAAAGCTAGTTCTTTCCCCATTCTAGCTCAATACATACTTTTGATAGTCTAAAACTACTGGGGCTAACTAAAAATAGCTGCTAGGAGCTGATGGCCATTTTTCTCAATCATTATTTATATAATTTTCTCTTCCTTAGTATATCTTTTCGTTGTCATTCTTAAGTGAATAAGAGATGATGTGCTTTCAATTGACAGTTGAATTTTTTATTGTGTGAGAACCCTTCATTCTCGAGGCTGAGGCAAATTGACAGCTTATACTACATAAAAAATAAATTTAGTGACTGTGCTGCGCATATTAATTCTTCGAAATGCTGCAGAAAAATCATTGTCCAAACTTTTTATCAGAAAGATAAGTGAGAATTAAGCGTATATTTAACTCATACTTAAGTAATGGCAACCGTAGTTATACGTGTATATGGATTAGGTGGTGGTTCTCTAAGGAGCTTTCCAATATTTTCTTAGCATCTACGACGTATTGAAGAAAGTCTTCCACACAATAATTCTGACCTTTTCACTGTTGCTTAGCTCTATTATTTTTATGAACCCCCCTATAGAAGTTTAGAAAATTGCCCTGAATTCAAGTTTTAGTGTAGTTCTAATCATAATTCTGTACTGAACTTTTATACTGAATTGTTTACGCCGTTCGTACTCATTTCAGTAAATGTTGTTTAGTCAAGATTGTCTTTTCTTGTGCAAACAGAATAATATTGTAATACATTGAAGCACATCAGTATCTGTTATATACCCACTTGTCAATATGTACTCAAACGCTTTTTATCTCGCTAACTGTTCCTCCCAGAAACTTCATGGTCTACAAATGATCAGATTTACAAAGTTTATTATCTAGTATAGTACAAAGTACCTTAATTGTCAATTAAGTACAGCTTTCTTTTTTTTTTTTTAATAAGTGATTCATCAATTTCAATATTCCATATCATCATCATCTTCATCCCTTTCATCGTAGTCTCCTCCGGTACCAATAAACATTAAAGTTTCACCATTATCAATCTTATGCCAGACATTTAAATATTCATATTCATTAATACAGTTGTCAAAGTGTTCTACAGTGTAACCCTTTGCAATTACCCTTTGCTTCAAATCTTTCAATGGCACAGTCTTAGACAATCTGCCAGTTTGATCATTCATTGCAAAATTCTTAATAATTTGATAGATTTTGGAGCTTGAAGTTTCATCTTCTCTCATTATTTCATCTTGTTGGTTTAATGATGACTTGGAAACTTGAATCAACCTTAATGCTTCGTCCACATCTTCAATTGTTACAATAGTATCAAATCTTATTCTAGCTAAAGCTTGGGACATTCTTAATATACCCAACAAGGTTCTAGGAGTGATGTGACTGAATTTCTTGACAGAACCTTCGTTTCTATGTGATTCCTTTCTCATATTTATGTAAGATTGTACAACATAGTCACCCACTTCCTTTGGAACAGTAGGTCTATACGTTCTGGCAATGGAAATGTACTGCCTAATAGTTGAGGAATCCAAAGGTTCAAAGTCCATTTCTGGTTGCTTATTATGCATATGAACGTAAGCAACGTGATGTGCTAACTTTTCATCCATTTCTCTTGATGGTTGATCCAACATTAAATACATAATATCAAATCTTGAAAACAAGGCTGCTGGTAAGTTAATATTCTCGTGAGGAGATAATTTAGTGTTGTATCTTCCATATAACGGATTAGCAGCTGCTAAAATTGAAGTTCTAGCATTCAAAGTAGTAGTAATACCAGCCTTACTGATGGATATAGTTTGCTGTTCCATAACTTCATGGATAGCAGTTCTATCAGATTCGTCCATCTTATCGAATTCATCAATACAACAAATACCGTTGTCAGCTAAAACCAAGGCACCTCCTTCCAATACCATTTCATCCGTGACTGGATCTCTCATGACTGCAGCAGTCAAACCTACTCCAGAAGAACCTCTACCAGTAGTGTACACTGATCTTGGAGCAATTTTACCAATTGCCTTCAATAATTGAGATTTGGCCACACCTGGGTCCCCCATAAGACAAACGTTGATATCTCCTCTAATCTTCAAACCATCTCCAATTTCCTTGGAAACACCTCCACACAACAACAACAATAAGATCTTCTTGACATCTAGATGACCGTAAATTTCTGGCGCAATGGACTTTGCTAACTTGTTGTAGACATTTCCTTGGCTGTATAAGTCTTGAATCTTCACTTTAATGTCATCAGTAATTTCCAAGCTTTCATATTGCTTTTTGAACTGATTGACATATTGAGCTTCCAAGTAGGTTTCTGTAAGTAATCCCGCTCTCAAAGCCCTGAACCCCGTGTAAGGAGATGGCATGAAGATTCCTGATATATCAGCAACATCACCAGGATTTAAAGACCTAACCAAATCACCATTTACGTGAATAGTTAACGATCTTGGAATGTGTCCCACTGGGACTTGATCAGCCAATTCCTGAATCTTGACTTCTTGGAAACTAGAAAATTTGGATGCTCTGGTGGACATGAATAATTGACCTTTAGTATTGTCTGCCTTACATTGAGCAGAAGTACACTCAACCAACGGAGAGAAAGTCTTGGAAGTAACTTCTTGAAAGATTTCATAACCACACTTATCACAGGTGTAAGCATTTACCAACACCGAGGGTTTCACGTCACTGACTCTAGTGACTATTCCCTTCACTGTTATATACTGACCGACCAAGTTACCCTTGATTTCTCTTACAGCTAGGGAACGCGTTTTCTTAGAGCTTAATGGCTTAAAGTAAAGGAAGTAACGACGAGTAAGCTTGGCAGGGAATAGGTTTTCTCCTTCAGCAGATGCAGCGTTGGCAGCAGCAGCAGCAGCCAGCTGCTGTTGTTGATCTTCACCGTTAAACCCTTGACTAATTTGGGTATACTCGTCAGTTGCATCTTGTTGGAGTCTGGCATTTCTAAGTTTTCTCTGATGGATAATCACGTCTAACACGTCATCTTTGTAAGATACGTCGGTGGTTGGTTCAGGTAACAATTCATCAACAACTTGACTGAATACCTCGATAAATCTGTACGTGTTCTTGACGATGTGCTGTACCAAGTTCTTGTTCACAGCAAGAGTCAGGTAGTCTTGATAGGCTTGTAAGTCATCCAATTCTATGAAAAGGGTGGTGATTTCTCTGTTGGCTATCTTTTGAAGCAAAGCCATATACTTTGGACCGTCAACCATACCATTTTCATTCTCGGCACTGCTTCCCTTGAAGTGAGATATGAAGTCCTTTATGGAGTCCTTGAGTTCCTTATAGTTAACATCAATTTGAACGGTCGGTAATATAGCCGACGTGGTGGCTGTAGCTG
Source organism: Dujonia railenensis (assembly GCA_935541525.1). Lineage (NCBI taxonomy): Eukaryota > Fungi > Ascomycota > Pichiomycetes > Serinales > Debaryomycetaceae > Dujonia > Dujonia railenensis. The sequence continues at coordinate 858,451 of CAKXYY010000002.1, read as the reverse complement.
ACATTTTTTCGAAGTCTGATGAAAGAGAACACTACAAGATAACAATATAAGTAAGAAAACCCCCGTATATAGTCAACTGTCTCTGCAAACGATACCCTAGAGTAAAAAAAAAAAAGAACCTCATTAAAGAGAAAATCCCAAAGGAGGTTAATTGAAAAATTCGATGCATCCCGTTGACGCGTAAGCTGGAGAGACACGCGCCTGGCGTTTTTATGTGCCGGACCAAATGGCTGGCTGCAGCTGGTGCGTATTTTAGGAAGTGGAAAATTGCTGCTTTTGCTTTAGTCTGGAATGCTTATCTGATAAGACTTGATCCCATTGATCCAGGAATCTGTGATGATCTGCTCAAATAGAGATCAAGGGAAATGGAGGGAAATGGAGGAATCAGCGAGAATAAATTTCAAAGTGGAAATTTACGATGAAAGGTAGTTACGTTGTTTCTGTTGTTGTAGCGTAAAGTTCTCTGAAGTAGAATTACGCGACATATATTGGTGCGTATGGTATTGTCCCAACTGCACGCTCCAGTATACTCAGGTTCTGCTCTAAATTAACTTTGACCACCGGTATACTCCTTTTCTGCTTTGAATTACAGCCGAAACGCCCTGTATGCCCAGTCTTTACTCTGAATTACAGCTAAACACTCTAACATGCTCCGTTCCTACCCCTCTTCCACTTTGCACTACACTCCTACATTTGCTACTTCGGTATATATAAATATACGTATTGCTTTTTCTTTTTATATTTATTCACTATTCTAAATCAATTGTCCTTGAATTCATACAGACATTAGATCTACTAATGCGTAAGCTGCATTTCTCTCTTCTGCTTGCGAAGGAGATAATGTTTGATCATTATTCATGGGATGGTTATTGTTACCATTATTACTTATATTGTTGTTGTTGTTGTTGTTGTTGTTGTTGTTGTTGATATGCCTCTTATTTTGAATCTTCCCACTTCTAAGTGACTCTGCACCTATTGTTGCCCAATCTTCTTCATCTGTATCACTATGTTCTCCTGCCAAACGCTCCCTGGTAAGTCCCTTATTACTGTATACCGAATTGGATGATTTGGAATGATTCTGATGTTCATATGGCTTGACTAAAGAGTTTGTAGTCGTTGGTGGTAAAATTGGTTTATCGAACTGTTGCTTTGGGAGAGAAGATGATAAGGTTGAACGTACATGAGACTCATTGAACGATGATTTTCTTCTACCCATTGCCATGGTGGCTGCTATGCTGTCTGGAGATGCAGCGTGATGAATGTAGTTGTTAGCACTCCAAGGCAGAGATGATAAACTGAATGAACCAGTTGGGCCAGCCAACGATGAAGATTGATGATGTGGAGGTGCAGGTGATGAAAGAGAACTACCAGAGTTCTTTGCAGATGAAACGATATAGTTATCAAGATTTTCCAATGAATTTAACCTTGAACGGTTGAAAAACAGCGTTCTTTGATTATAACTATACTTGGAGATACCGGGCGTACCAGCAGATGATGAAGACTTTCTGCGACTTCCTCCGTTACTATTGTCTCTAGGAGTTCCAGGAGGAGGACTCACCTTCATTGGAACTCTATTGGCAAACTTAATGGCACCAGGAGGGGGCGATTTCATGCTGCTTCTTCTTCTGCTACTCTTACTGCCAACAGTACTGGTACTTGCAGCTCTTGGCTTGAACTTGCCTATTGAAGTCTGTCCAGCGTTCACGTCATCATCAAAGCTAAACATTGTACCTTCCTCATTGTTGACAACTTCATCGCTTTCAATGTCAGTTTCGCTGTCACTATCATCATCTATTTCGTCGGCCAATGCATAGTCATCTTCCAGGTCACTTTCGATGGCGTTAGAAACGTCCTGTGGGAGTTTTATGTTGTGAAGATTCTGTTTAGATGCAGATATCGATTCTCTTCTCAAAGCTGCGGCAGCTTGAAGATTAGCATGTCCACCGTTACTCAGTTTCCTGCGGTGTTGGATTGGTGGCAATACTGGAGGCAGCATCTGGTATACATTATTATGCGGTGGAGACATCAGTTGTGGAAGGGCTTGTTGCTGTTGTTGTTGCTTCTTGGTCCAGCCCAACTTAACGCCAGTTTGATTCCTCAAATCATGGACGCTTAAAAGCTTTTTATTGATTTCTTCATCTTGTAATGCCAAAGGAGTGCCACTTGTGCCCTCAGTACCTTCGGTAACGATATAGTCTGAGTCGACTTTTCTTACTGCCCATTGGCCCCAACCAATCTTTTCGAACAACACGTTATTATCTGGGTCTGTCTGTTCCATTGCTGCCATTATCAATCTTCTTTGCTTGGATAACGAGAGCATTTCAAACCCCAGCACTTCTAGGGCCAACTGGCCCGTGATGTGACGAATGGGCAAAGGGCCCTTTCTAATCAATAAATTAGCAATTCTTGTTGGGGTAATTCTAGAGGCAACCAGAAGTCCCTCTGGGGAGGAAGTTGAAAGGAGCTTTTTCTTGGGACTCTCCATTGCTGGAATCGTGGAAATCAATGTGGTCACTTTGAATGGTTTTGTAAGGAACTAAGTGTGTTTCGTAGGTTTTAAAAGATTCAATATACCAGAGAACCGTTGCGCTGTCAAATGGTTGGCGCGTTTACTAAAGTGAAAAATTTAGATTGCTGGTTCTGTGGAGCGTGCGTGTAGGTGTGGCAAAGTAAATCTAGGGTAATCTCTTGTTCGGGATGAATAGGGAGTCTTAAATCTGCTTTCAGAGAGCTGTGGCTTAGATACTCCTGTAAAGTTGATATTATCTGGGACAAATAAACAATCTAATATTAACAAAAGTGGTAGTATTGCTATTAATAATTAATATTATTATTGTTTCAGTGAATATTTCAGTTTTCGTTATCTAAGAAAAAAGTCACTTATATTTATTTTTCAATTTCCGAGCGCGTGCAACAATTAAAAGAAAAGTGTGAGTAATCTCGGAAATATTTAGATTTACCGAGTCAGTCCAAGAAAGGGAAGTGAGTGACTATGTGAAGTGGTTAGTTTGAGTTTAAGTTGCTTGAATGACAGAGCTTTTTGAAAAAATGTTGGTTTCAGCTATGGTTTCTGGTTTTATTTTTTGTGCTGTAAGTATTTATTTTTGGTATCCTTGCTTCCTTTGTTATAATCCTAATTTTGGTATGGGATCTCTCTCTAGTTACTATGATTAGTTCTAGAATTGCGGAGTAAAAATAAATAAAATAAATAAAAATAAAATGTGAAACAAATCACAGCCAATTGTTTATTATGAATGATAAGTGTGTGAAAAGTCTGGTAATTCTGTCTTGAACTTGAGTTTTTATGGTTTTATCTCTACAAGCGATGAAGGTATGAAAGTGTAAAGTATAATAATAATAATAATAATAATAATAATAGTAGTAATAATAAGTAGAAAGAAGGAAGGAAAGAAAGGGAAGGAAGAGAGAAAGGAAGAAAACAAAAAAACAAAGGAGAGAGAGAGGTGGATATTGTGGATGAAATATATAAACAGCCCCGACCCTTGTTTCTATGTATTTTTAGGTTTGACTATTACGCAAATACTCTCCTAAACGTTTATCTATTGTAGCCTTTTTCTTTTGTTATTTTCCACTGTTGTGAACCATGGATATACTACTGGCACCCTCCCGAAATTTCCCGGGTGTTGGGATGTCAACTTCGGGAAATCGAATTAACTTTTACAGTATTTCACAGCGAATGATCAATTTTTCATGGCATGACCCAATGCGTGCGAACTGAAGCAGCTAACTATTTCTCATTTGGGGTGGGGAGGTACATGGGTTAAGCCATAGCGACACTGCCTAAAATGCCTAAAATGCAACAGAAGAAAAAAAAATAAATAAGAAAATTGGAGAAACCATTTTTACTTACTTAGGGTAGTAAATGCAACAAAGTTGGTGGTCTATTTTTTAATGTGCTATTGCGCATTACAATCTGACAATGAAAGAAAGAATGAGCCGTGATCACCTGAGAATGCAGAATCCTAGGAGTTATCGGTGAAAAGGTATTACAAAACTGAAAATTGAAGCAATAAACTCGACCAGAATTTCGAAGGTGAGGCTAAAATTTCGCGATAAGAGCCGAAAAGTCAAATAAATACAGTAATAATATAGATAACGAAAGCAACTGCAGCCTCAGTTTAAGTATGTGCACCGCAGCCTTAGGAATGGCAATATCTCAAGTGGTATGTTGTTATTGGAGCTTCTATATATTTGACATTAGATGAGTGTTACCTAGTGAACGCCTGTAGACTGGCATTGGTGATAGGTGGTGAACAAACGAACGCTATTATCGATTGAAAACAAAACATTTTTCATACTGAATTTTTCATCCCTATCGCTCTTGCCTATTGGATTCTCCAAACGTGGGGTTTGGCCCCGTAATCTAAAGCTCCCTTTTTAAACTTTGTTTAGTTATCAAATTGACTCTAGATAATTAGTCCCAAGGGCTTGACTAGAAGGTTATGTGATTATTTTTTAAATCCAGTTTGTTCTTGACACTTCATTAAGAGACTCTAGGCCCTATTTTAGACTCAACTAAACTTCTTTTGCATGAAATTACGATATTTCACCACTTACTTTGACAAGACAACATGAAGTTTTCCGACTCACGGCTCGGATAATGCCATACGTCCCCCCACATAGCACTCTAAACAATAGTATTCCTAGTCCACCCCCTTTTGATGTAACCTCTGCGCCATATCCCCGTAGTTGCACAGGGTAGTGGCCATGTCGGTACCTCTTTTTGTTGATTCTTTGTTCAAGCAGGGGTCCTGATTTTATTTTTTGAATTAGCTGTGATTTTGTGTAATGCATCTCTCTAGAAAATTTATTGTCAAGCGTCATTTGAAACACCGTAAACCGAACAAACCATACCACACTACTAAGCATTATATGCAATGTCTGTACCTCAATTGCCTAATCTGACCATCACATTGGTATCTGATACATTGTCCATCTATAATACCGATTCAGCCGTTGAATCAATAATAATATTTAACTCTAAATCCAAGAAATTAATTGGTGCATCCAATGACCAAGTTACCTTAAAGTTTGCTCAACAGATCACTGCCTATGCAGCAAATGTCATTCAAGATTACGAATCAACCCCCCTAGGGAAGGCAAACTTTGTGAAAGTCAGTTTCGGTTCTAATACTTTAATCATAATACCGAATAAAGAGTATAGTATATGCGCAGTTGTCAAGAAATGATCTGGCCAAAGTCAGTAGCTCCGCTTATCATTTACAAGCATACGCAGTTTGAACATATTCAGTTTGATGTAACTTGGTTGCAGTATTTGTTGTAACATTTTGGAAGTGTTTCACCTTATTGTGCGATTTTCGTAGTATGTTGGTGTTAAAGATATATGTAGCTATCCATATGATTATGAATTTTCCTGGGGCTGTGGTTCCAGATGCAAAATTGTTTCAAAAGAATTGATGTGCAACAATGACATTCTTAGAGTACCACTTTGTAGATCCCAAAAGATCAGCCTTAGTTTAGTCAGGAATTGAGCAATGTGAGCTTTGGCTCTTGTACTCCTGTTAATTGCTTTCGATCTCTTCCTTAAAGGATCCCGTGTTGCTCGAATCATCCATCATTGACCTCAATTTTCAAATTTAGAGTGAATGTATTTAAAGTTAACTTATTATATGGTCTAGACAATCTGGTATAGTTATAACTTCATATATAGCTATCTAGTAATATGGACTTATTTCTCTATAATGGGTACAAGATGGCAATAGAACAAATACGATTCAATCTAATATCTAACATGTTAAAGTTGTTAGTTTAACTTGTTCTAAAATATACTTTACATTTATTTTTTATATATTGGTTACTTCTTTTTGAGCTTTTTACCTTCAATTTGCCTTCTTTTTGAACTATCTTGAAACTGATGTTGCCTAGAATGATAGTCTACTTACTGAAATACTGGGAGCAGAGAACGCAATGTAGCATGTAGCGTGGCTCATCACCTGCATATATACGATGTACGTTAAAGTTTATTTTTTATCAGGCAGTTTCATCAGCTATGGCTACTCCAGGTGCTATATTCCTAACGTTTCTTCCATTGCTCATCAAACTAAAGTTTTCCTTGATATTGTCATACCAAACACCCAATTCTTCAGGAGTATTAATTTCTAGCAAGTTGGACAAGCTATCTTTTTTCAAATTCCAAATTTCATTTTCGCTAACATTGGTTCCCAATATGTAATCATTCATCAATTGAGGTTGTTGAAGTAACCACAGCGTAGAGTGTTTTTTTCTAGTTAATTCGTAAAGAAGCCTGTAGAGCATATCCATGGATAATTTTGATATCGTATTTACAGATATTATTTTCATGTGGATCAATTGTTCGCAATACTTTGGATAGTTAACGAGACTATTCAAAATTGTGAAGTATCTTTTGGAAAATAAAGAATAGATATCCGTCAACTCTTCAAGGAATTCTGGGTTATTCATTCTATCCATGTTAAACCCAGCTAAAAGGTTAATATCAGCATCGGATGAATCCAAGTAAAGATTGTAGAATTTGAAAACTTCGAACTTCTCCAAAACACCTTCCAACATGTTGATTAAGGGAACATAAGTAGTCCATGACCATTCGCAAATGAACTCAGCTAAATCATTGGCGTAAAATAATTGAACCTCGGTATCGGTATTCCTCTTACTGAAAACCTGTACAAGATTCTCCAATGTAGGTCCCGCAGATTTCAATACATCCACAGAAAGAGGCATTTTTACCAATTTTTTATAGAACTGAATCAACAAGATTGCTAGCAAGGGATCACTACTCACTTCGTTTCCATCTTCTTCTAAGAAATCCAGCACTTTAAATGTGTATACGCTATTTGGTAAAAGCGTACTTAATTTTGGGTCAACTAGCGCAGGCTCTCCGATTATAGCGATGAAGTCCACCAATCTCGTTAATAATGTGCTGTCTTTTGATACTCTCACTGATTCATATATTTTAATTGAGGTAGGCTCCAATAACTTTTCAGCGAACCCTGGTTTATCAATGTAGATTTTCACTAAATTTTCAAAGTCACTAGCAACGGCTAAGCTACTGATGTCACCTTGTCTGAAATAGTTACCCAATGAACAGTGAAGGAAATTTGTAGATAATATAAATCCTAAGGCATCGCTATCGAGTTCCTTTTCTAATAATATTTTAAATACTATCGGAGCAGCTACAGGAGAGGATGCTAGCTCAATAATTTTCTCTGAGTCGTATCTTTGTATAACATCAGCAAATTTTACAAGACTAAGAAGAGAAATCAAAAAATCAATGAGGATGGGTTTTGGGTCCAGCTGAGGAGATATCAATAGTACCGAATCTGTATAGTGCCATACCAGACTTAATAGATCATTGTCGATGTCCAATTCTGACAAATCTGAGTTGTTCCTTAAAATACGAGTGCAATTGTAAACCAAATCTTCATCTAAATTTTTTGGATCTGTCTCCAACTCTTTCAAAAGAGCCTGGAATTGTTCTGCCATCCTGACAATTATAGAAATGGCAGATGTAAAACCTATATACTACAGTAAAGAAAGTACACAAGAAATTCAGTTATTGCCACATTTTTATTGCAGATATACTTAAGTATTCAAGATCACGTGATTGATCACGCGACTCGATAGTAATATCCATTAGATCTCTCTGCACCTCCTAAGGCCCTTATAACCATCTACATCTTACACTTATTCATTCCTTTACAATTCTATCGTTTAGCATGTATTCATAAACAATATAAAAGTTACCAAACAAAAAATTTCCTTTACTTTTTTTTTTCAGTTTTTGATTGCTTGTACCTTGTTAGATATATAGTTGCTCCTTTATATCGTTAAAAGAGAGGAAGTCATTCAACTTCATAGCTGTTAGCTAGCTACTTATAAAGATGGGAAGTTCTTGTCATTGACAACTGGCTTCTTGGCAGCGGAAACTGGCTTTCTGGTGGAAGTGGTTGGCTTACCACCTCTACCTCTAGTTGGCTTTCTAGAGTTGAAAGTTCTTTCAGTTTGAGCTGGAGCATCGTCAGCAAACTTGGCATCGATGTCTAAGAACTTCTTTTCCTTTTGGGCCTTGGACTTAACCTTCTTGGCTTGGGTAGATTGAACGAAAGTTTCTTGTTCCTTTTCAATAACTTCACCGTCAATTGGGGCAACGGTTCTGGTTGGCTTAGCAGCAGAAAATTCTTGCTTCTTTAATTCTAACTCAGCAAAGTAGTCTTGTAAAGACTTCTTTTGTTGTTCTGGGGAGACGTCAACTTCGGAAGCTTCTTCAGCAGCTTCTTCTTCTGCGTCTTCTTGGGCAGCAGATTCGTCAACTTCTCTCTTGTCATCAGAACCCCATCCTTGCTTCAACTTCTTAGCAGAGTCGGTCTTACCGGTCTTGGAGTGACGGTCAAATGACTTCTTGGCGTGCTTGGATGGAGTAGAGGATGGACCTGAAACAGACTTGTTGTTGACCTTGTTCTTTAATGCACCTTCGTTACCGGATGGCTTAGACTTGTTAGTCTTAGCTCTGGCTGGATCGGCCTTTGCTGGGGCAACATCGGCCTTCTTGGAAGAACCAGTGTTCTTGACAACTTCCCTTGGAGCTACTGGAGCTGGGATGGAGTCATCTTCCACGTCGTTACCTAATAAGTGGTACAAGTTCTAAAGAAAGATTGTTAGTATACATCAAGGCAAGTGGGAATACGAAGTAAATCAAATCACTCCGCACGAGATAAAATGGAAGCGAGTTGACTAAAAAAATGAGCAGGATTAAGCAGAATTGAATTATATTCAAATAGATTGTGATTGGAATACCATTGCCTCAAACATTGCAATCGAATTGACCATTGTACATCGATATTCGAAAGGAACGTGCAGTCATGAAAATTTCCTATTCCCCGCCAAATGGTGGGACCACAGTGACTTATGGTTTGACCCTATCTTACCTTCTACGATAGAGATTTCAACAGTAGCCAATTTCCAATTCAAGCTGTGGTGCCTTCGTCATCGTAGTTACCACCATTTCTAATTCCAATACATGACTTTCTTTTGAAAATACAATAAACTTCACGAAGGTCAAATTCCCCCCACTCACACTAAGTTTCCAAGAGCTGAAGTCAGTCGGTCCCACAACCGGAAGTACATCTCTCCTCAAATTCCCTGTTTAACTCCCCATACTACACTGACATCCTCCACACATCATTGGCAACATACCTTGTTTTCGAAAGACATCTTCAAGAGCTTATAACGTAATTAATGAAAAGAGTAAGTTACAGAATCTCTATGTCAATTTGGTCCCCAAATTTCGTCGAACAAAATTTTCATTTTCCAGAAATTTTGTGTGATTTTTTTGTCGTGCGTAATTTCAAGCATGAGAGTAAATTAATACACAGGTCACTTAAACTCCATGCTATTCTCTTAAACCTTCTGATATTCAAAATAGAGCAGGCTATTTTTACTCTAGGGGAAACACCACCACAGCTGGAGTGGGAAGGATAAGGTTGCCATACTTTTTCATTTTCTGTTTTTTTTTTTTTTTTTTCCTTTGCTGTTGCACTTTTTATTTTCCTGCCTTCTCTCCTACTCTTAGCACGCTGTCAAGTGAGCTGAATTCTGGCATCACAATACCTTAAATATGCGGCCTCGTGACTGTTCGTGGGTGGGTGCAATGCAATGGGATGTCGTATTTAAGGTTGCGGAGGGGGGAACCTAAGCAGCATTGAACACTGACTCTCGACTTTCTGGACTTGAACTTCACGTTTCAGTAGAAGGTTAACGAAATATACAATGATGCAAAGTCATTGAACTTGTAAGCAGGTTTATATTTTTGCTTGTATGGTGGTGTGGTGTACAGTCAATTGATAGTTCTTGCCCCCTGCTTCTTTTCTCGATGTCGCAGTCTCGTATGCACTTGTATGCAATTTTTCTCCCATTAGGCTTTGCTCTCAACTCACATACAGGTGCCTGCGTATGCTGCACGATTTTCTATTTTGATGCTAGTACCTGTGTTGCATCATTTCTATTGCTGCTACTTGTCGCTTCACTTCATGATTTTATAAATGTACACTGTTGTACACTGTTTATTTTTAAATATTATTAAAGGACACTATATAATTTACATTTTCTGGTCTGCCTATATTTTCGTTTTCTTATATGTATATCTTATCTTTTTGTCTCTTTTCTTTCTTTCTTTCTTCTTTCTTCTTTCTTCATTCTTTCTTTCTTTTGTTCGATGGCGTGTTCGTTTTCATCCTCCTTCCCTCTAACCACCTTTCGTTTGAATTACTCACCGGCCAAATGCTCTACTTCTCTTCACTTTTCCCTTCTGTGCAATATGAAATCATCTCCAACTCTTGATAAAAAGGACCTCATTGCTAATCTAAGATCAAGTGGCAGATTTCTTCCCAATAATTTCAAACTAAGTGTGTACATCTCTGGAGCAAACTTAATAAAGTCATCGTCATCAAGCTCCACATATCCTTGGAAAATCTCAACAATAACTGGCTTCCAGGTGTTGATATTTCTCTGTTGATTCGTTTCATCAAATTCGGTATACCTGGACGTAATAGAGTTACATAGCGGCACAATCACGTTAACAATAACTTCCTTTGCTTCATTAGTAGTTTTGTCATCGTCACAGTACATTCTAAACATGATATTTATAAAGACTGCCGAAGAACTTGATTCCTGTTTTAATAAGTTTGGCAATCTCTCCATTAAACCAGCATTCCATAATCTAACTCTTAAATCATAGTCATCATTAAACTTTCTTGCAAAATTATAGCTATCTTCTAAAAGTGTGGACATTTGTAGTAAATGCTTATATGGAACTGCTTCATAGAAGTCATCGTTTTCAAACAATTCCAGCAAAGTTTCAATCATGAGAAGTTGAAGTACGCATTTCACCACTATACTTGACTTTTCCTTGGATTTCTTCAACCTTTCTTGGGTAGTCACCAAATTAGACATTGAAAAGCTATTGTTTGCACTGCCTGGTGAACTGATATTCGCTTCTTCAGGTAAGTTTTCGTCTGGAGAGCCTCCTCCGTAGTTTGGATCAGAAGTAAATAATTCTTTGGCAGTGGTCAAATCAAACAAGTTCACGAAAGAATTGGTTATCTGACCCCATTGTTCATTATTAAATTTGCCACAATTGTCGATTAATAATGAATGTAAACACGATCTTCCGATTCTTGCAATTGTATCATTTTCTTGGCAAATACATGAGATAAGTAATGTTAAGTAATCTTCCAACATTGGACTTAGAGGCTCAAAGTAATGAGTTAATAAAGTAATCATATTTCTCAAGGCTTGAATTAAAGTAGTCGATAACCAAACTGAAAGCTTGTCGTTATCGCTATCAACATTACTCAATTCCCAATGATTACTTAATACAGCAAATATTGGGAAAAGTAACTTATGACATATTTGCTGCCAAAATTTGAATTCGAAATGGTCACCATATTCCATCAAGATTTTGAACAAATGATTCAAAGCTCTTGATCTCACTTCTAATTCTTCACCGGTCATGATAATATCATGGAATGCGAATAAAATAGGAAACCACACTTTGTTTAATACTTCTTCAGGGACTCCACTACCATTTTCACTTGATCCAACGTGCTTCTTACCCTCACTATTCATCAACTTCAGCAAGACTTCTAAGGAAAGCAAACTAATCTTTTGAAATCTGTCATTTTTAGCTAACTCGGTAAAACATTTCACCAAATCACTGAATGATTCTTGTTGTTTGACAGTATCCAGGAATTCCTTGTTTATCCAGTTTGCCATTTTGTAGCTCTTATTGACTAACAGTTCCTTGTTTTCGGTTGCTGATGCAGTTAAAACCAAAAATATAGTTTTCCAACCCGATCTAATGGAATGAGCCTTTGCTAACACCATGTTGTTAATACATTCCAACACCATGTCTTTAACTTCTAAAGATTCATTATGGATCATAATATATTCAAATGGTTTCAAGAACTCCTTTTGGAACTTGAAATGTGATAATTCATCAATCTCAAAAAATCTCATTGATAATTGCCTTAAGGAGTCTAAAGCGAAAAATGCAATAACTGAATTGGAATGACAGCCAACAGCATTGAAAGTTTCACCCATAATTGACCATAATTGAGACCATTCCAATCTAATACGGCTCATGTTGTAATAACACACATCTACAAATTTCTGCAAGGAAAACATTCTTGGATTATTCAGTTGCCCCGAACTTTCTATTTCCTCAGAAGAAACTTGTGATAAGGCTTTGACAAATTCAACAATACTTTCCCTTGATAAATTGGCACTATTCGTAAATACTTTGTCCATAGCAACTTCTAAGTTTGTTTGAGTTAACAAATTGGCCACAGCAGCAGACAAATGTTGATTATGAAATTTATTAGACGCAGTTTGCGAAGCAGTTGGAGTTGCAGCGGTAAAAGAGCTGAAAAAACTAGTCGAGTTTCTACTTCCATTAGAAGCGTCTGTTGAAGCTCTGTTGGTCATTTTTGCAACAGAAACATCGGGAATCGAGTATTGGTCGACCCCCTGAGCAATTAATTGCAATCTTTCCAACTGACTGATTGATGTCAAGATTTGAATCCATGAAGCTTGAAGATTGTCTCCTTCTAAAGTAGCTAATTCCAATAAGATAAATATGGCATCAACATTTTTGGGTTTCATTTCTTCATAATTATTTAAGTTTGCAAATTGCACAAGTGCTCCAATAAACGACGTTCTAGCATAGTCTAATTCAAACATACAAGCTATTCTTATAGACAATTTAATACCTTCCAAGCACAACTGACATGTATCTTCGTCATCATACTCCTTGAAAGGTGGAGTCAATCCTGCCAAAATAGACATCCATAACGTATCGAATATTGATTTTACATGATACACATGAGATGCAACATAAAATGTTGAACTTTCATCCAATTCGAGTCCAGTTGAACTTCCATTGGTACTATTGTTGTAAAATTTGCCCTTCTTTCCTAAGTTTTTAACTAACTGTTCGGTTTTGGTAGACATTTCTCTGGACGCATGAATATAAGCTTCCCTATTCAAATCACGACCTCCGAAAAATCCTCCTCCACCATTTCCGTTATTCTGTATACTAGAGTCTCCTGCTAGCAATGCTGCATGTTGTTCTGATTGTAATTTGATTTCATTCTTCTGGATTTCATCGAATATTTCCCGCAAAAATTCTCTTGGTAAATCCTTTCCATCATCGATCCCTCCGTTATTCATAACAAAGTTATCAAAAGTCATTTTATTCTTTACTTGACGAGAATGTTGATCTGTGTTAAGTAAGATCACTGAGTATGCCAAAATATATGCAGCATCTGCATTTGAGAATTTAGTTGGGTTTCCCAAAACATAACGTTCAGCAAACTTCAACATAAATCTATCTATTTTTTGAGCTTCACCTGGGAGCCTAAATGATTGTAAGAATTTCCTCATAGCATCAACAAACGGTAAATTTCTAAATTCCATTTCATCAACAAATGCATGCATAATTGCGATATTTTTTTCATGGCCCTCACCCAAGTATTCGCCCAAAGATGCCTTATCCAAAGAATCGTTATCAAGAAGAAATGTCGCGATGGTTTTAGGTTCGTCATCTTTAACGAATCCATGTTCAATGAAGAACTTCATCCCCTTTGAGGGTTTTTGGTTAAATTGCCTTACGCCATCAAGGAAGGCCTTCTTACGTTGCTTCAAGTTTTCAAATTGTTCAGGGTTGTCAGGGTCAATTGCTACAAAAGATCCAGATCTTGTTGGAGTGGACGTTGCGGTAGTATTATTGGTTGTGGAATCCACAGTACCTGAACGTTCTCTTAGCGATAAATGACTACCGCTTCCAGATCCATTAAAGGCGGCATTGAGATGATTTGGCGTATTTTGCTTTTGAGCCCAGGAATATAAAGACTTTAAGAACCCTACCGAGCATCCTATCGATTCCATTTTCATAGCATATTCAAGAGGGAAATGATTATAAATATCAGGTTCAGGTGGTTTAGAACTCATCTTGCCACTTGCTAAATTGGCAGTCTTACTGATGTCGTACACTGAAATACCATGTTTCTTGTACTCCCTATAAGCAATTTTCTGTTGTGGACTCACTTCTACTCTTACTAAACTAAGTTTTGATAAGTAGTCTATGATTTTCTCACAGATATTTGGCATAGATGAATCACAATCATAGTTAAGATAAAATTCAATGATACATCTTGAGTCATTACACAACTTTTCAATTATTGATAATAAATAACGCTTCTGGTGAGGAGTTGAAGTCTTCATTTCTGCCACTGGTAAGTAAATTTCATCCCAGAATACTGGTATTTCTCTTTTGAAATCAGATCTTAAATTAGAAATTATCAACCAAAATATCTCTAAAGACAATTCGAAGACAGGGGCCAACGGAGATGCTGCATTTCTTGAAAGTGATAAACATAAATATTGGCGGACTGCGTTAATTAATCTAGTATTATTTTCGTTGGATGCAGACGAAAGTATAACGACATTTTGACTCAAGAATATTTCAATGTGGTCTTTCAAAATGGTATGAATTATATGTAAAGATAATAATTTAGAACGCACGGAATGTGATCTCATATCCAAAATTTCTGATTCTAATGGTTTTACTGAAATTTTGCACATGGCTCTGAATATTAAAAATGCGTCTTTCACCACAAGATCTTCGTCATTTTCGGAAGCCAAATTTGCCTCCTTAACCCTATCGTCATCATTAGAGGAGTCATTTAACTTTTCCAAAGTCAAAGGAACGCTACTTGATTCAGATTCAGGTTCTTTGTTAAAACTTGATTCTGGAACAGCTGTACTAGCGGTGGAGACACTGAGATGACCATTTTTCTTCAAAGATTTATCATTAATTCGGCTGAAAATGGAATTTATAACTTGATTTAAAGTACCCTGGGCAATCAACTGATTGTCTGATGACAACGAAAATATAAAAATATTGTAGATCTGCCTAACAGCCTTTAATAATGAAGCACCGTGGCAGGGCATGAGCAAGATTATGTTGGTTAATGCTCGCAAGACTTGAGTCTCCACTAAGGCATCAGTTCCCTCTCCTTCAAAGCAAGAGGATATCACATCCACGGATGCATCAGTGAGTTGCACTACATCATCTTGCCCTTCGAATATTCCATAGTCGAATACTTTGGCAAATATATCGACAGACTTAAATTTCAATGTATTGGAAGAAGTCTCGCAAGTTAACTTCAACGTGTCAAATATGATGTGAGCTGTTCTGGAGTCTGGGTTCTTTAACGAATCTAAGGACTTCTGAATGGAATTTTTCACTTCTTGGTTTTTTTTAAGGTCCTTAGATTCAAGGAGCGATGTGAATGCTCCAGTCAAGAAGTGACTGTTTTTGATGGCAGATGGCACAGGACGAATAGATGCTTCAGCTACAGGTGGCTCAATTACATCAGCTTCAGGTCCACCTGCAGGTGCACCCTCTGGCCCCTCTGGCTCGCTTATGATTACAGTTTGAGGTACTGGTTCACCGTCAGATTCGAGCTCGATCTCAGATTCAAGCTCCGGCTCATCTACTTGCTGTTCAACAACAATACTTATGTCGGCTGTGGTGGGTGGCACGTCCTCGTTGATGTCGTCAATTTCAGACACCTGCGGCCCAGAAGTTTCAGGTACAGATGCAATTGTGCCGTTAGTCAGTAACACACCACTGCCATTCGCCTCCTGCTCTTCCTGGGGAACTTCCGGCAACTTCTTCTCGACCGTTCCGTTTTCAGTCACACTCTGATCTTTAGAGTGTTCTCGAGGACTAGTCTCCGAGCTGGATTCTTCTCCCATTCTCAATGTTTAATATCAAAGTTAGCTTACGATTCACACGAATAGCTCTACAAAAAATTTAATCCGGATATCAATGTAACTAAACCTACGAGAAGCGATCAACCGTCTGCAATTGGTATTTTCTTAGCCTGATATTTTTTTTTCTACACTGCTCCGATCATTTGAGAACACACGTCAATATTTAAAGGGGAATGATTTCTGATGCCAGACACGACCAAGGTAATCAGATTAGAAGGAAGGGGATCCGCTGCTGGAAGACAGAAATGGGAGGAGAAGATAGAAGATTTCGGTTGAGCGGACTCACACTGATCGCACATGTGCTCAAAAGTTACATTTAAAGCATTAGGGGAGTGTTTGGGAGTACGTGTAGAAGAGGTTGTTTATTCATGGACAGCGTTTTTTCACGTACTGCTTAGGCTATCGATACAAAATGTTGAGGCTTGGGGGTCGCAGTGAAAAATAAACTTTGCAATTCTGCAGGAAAATCTCTTTGTTCTATAAGATCAACATTGGCTGCTGATGGAAGCTTGTTTGATAGAGCCAGGGTGCGCTGGTAGCAATTTCGGATTTTCAGACTTTATGTCGTTTAATAAGAATAAGAAGAAGAGTAAAAATAGGAAAAATAATACTAATAATAATATATGCATTGGGTGGAAGTTTGATTGGCAGACTCTACAGGCGCTGGTAGCATTTTCAGATTTTGATACTTTATATCGTTTAATAAGAATAAGAATAATACCTATACTAATAATATTCACCATGGCATAAGGAAAAAAGAATGCCAATTTTCAATAGAGGCATTGCGCTTAAAATTCACTCAAGGCTACGGCAGTAGCTTGGAAATCATCGTGCGAGATTGAAACGCTGACACCCTTTACTCCTGCAGCAGTTGCAGCCTTTGCGGCTGAGCCTTGCAATTCAACAGTTGGTGCACCATTGGCATTTCTGACAATTTCAATGTCAATCAACGAAGCACCAGCACCTTGGGATTTGACTCCCAATGCTTTGAAAACAGCTTCCTTGGCTGACCAGGTTCCAGTGAAGGATGCCTGTGGGTTGGCAGTCTTAGAGCAGTAAGCAATCTCACCCTTGGTGAAGTTTCTTTCAATAAAGGTTTCGTTTGAAACGTTAAGAGCTGAAAGTAATTCAACGTCCACACCTACACCCTTGGAAGTCTTGTTCAATGAAGATAAGGCCTTTGCAGTAGCATCGGCAATTTCACCAACGTAAGCATTATTCTTTCCACCTTGAATGTTCTTCTTGGTGAAAGTCAATTCATCCTTACCAACTTCAACTCTGGCCAATGGGTCCAAGTATACAGGTTGTTCCAACTCATCACTGTATGGTGCATGTTCCTTAGCGACAAACATAGTGTTTCTAGTGATAGCATTGTGCATGTAACGGTAAGCCTTCTTGTTTCTGGCACCGACTCTAACAGCATAGTCTTCGTAAGTTGATTTGTCTAAGACCGCATACAAGTAGTCTGGATGAACTGCAATAGCTTGAGCACCCTTTTGACCAAAACCGAATGAGGTGACGGAAACAGCCTTAATACCATCAGTTTGAATAGATCTTGATGGGTACAAGACGTATTCGTATTCCTTCAATTGTTGATCAACATTGTCAGCATTTCTGTTACCTGGAACGATACCACTTCCTAAGATTTGAATAGCACCGTTCATCATCCAAGCACCTGCAGCACCCTTTGGATGACCAGTTAAGTACTTTTGGAAAACACCGAAAACTGGGTTACCCTCAGTTCTACCTAAGTGCTTCATCATTTGATTGATAGTAGCAGACTCATTCTTATCGTTTGCCATGGTAGAAGTACCGTGGAATGAAGCAACTCCCAAATCGTCAATGGTCAAGTTGAAAGTAGCCAAGGCACCTCTGATTGGAGCAATTCTTGGATCATTCTTGTAGAATTCGTTACCCCATTGTCTCTTAGCGTCACTAACTTGACGTTTAACTTCACGGTGAATTTCTTCGGTTCTTTCTCTAAGGAAATCCTTTGGAGAGAAATCTTCAAATTCATCCTTAGCTAAGTCCAATTCCTCGTTCAAGTATTCTAATTCACCCTCTTCCCAAGCCTTGACTTGTTGTAATCTCTTTTGTAATTGTCTAGATCTGTACTTGATGTTTAACAATGGAGATGGATACTTCAAGTCACCGTGATGTTCTCTTGCAGTGGTTAAAATACCCTTCCCTGGAGCTGGAATGGATCTACCAATCTTATCGGTTGCAGTAGCCGTCATAGCTAAGACAGCATAAATTGGAACACCCATCTTGATGGCTAAATCAGCACCCATGATAACTTGGATACCAGAACCTTGAGCTTCCATGAAACCATTTCTAGAAGTAGTTGCTGGTCTGGACATTTCTCTTGGAGTTCTACCATGGCTGAATTCATCTAAAGAATTGGAAGTAGCCTTCATGTTTGCGAATTCGTATGAACCTTCTTCTTGGAAATCATCGTAACCACCGACCATACAAATCTTTGCTTTTCCTGATAAAATGGTTTCAATACCAATATCAACAGATTCAACAGAAGTAGCACAAGCACCGACTGGAGTCTTAATAGGACCAGAAGAAGATAACAACAACATATTAACCCATGCAGACATGGTGTTGATGAAAGATTCTTGTAAGATATCGTTTTGAACTGGCTTGTCCTTGTATCTGTCCTTGAACATTCCACGTAAGGCGGAGACACCTCCCATACCTGAACCTGAACAGTTACCAACTTCAGAAACGTGCACGTACTTGTAAAATTCATAAGGATCAGTAACACCAGCAGAAAGTAATGCTTCAACGGTAGAAACTAAAACGTATAACGTGATTGGATCAACTTGAGAGATGGTATCTTCAGAGATCCCGTAAACACGAGCGTTCCAACCCGTTGGGATTTGACCTGCAACAAGTCTGTCGAACTTCAATGCCTTTGGAACAAACAAAGTAGCACCTTTCAATAACTTTACGGTATATTCACCGGTTTCAGGGATTTCAAAGATTTCACACTTGTCACCATGTTCGTGCTTGTACTGCTCAGCAGTTTCTAACGAAGTTTCAAATGCTTCTAAGTCATGTTCAATGATAACTTCTTGAATCATTTGCTTCTTCTTTGGATCATAACCATCAAATAATTCAGGCTCGATTAATCTAATACCGGAGTGATCTAAGATTTCTTCTTCATACTTGGCTTTAATGTCCTTGTCTTCAACTGGTTGTTGAGTCTTAGCATCAACCCAACCAGAGTATTGCTTACCCTTCAAGTTACCATTGTGGTACTTAATCAAACCCATAATCCAGGCCATTTCGATGGTACCCTCCAAGGAGAATTCACCAAATGCTTCCATTTCCCATCTGGTTCTGGAATTACCCCATGGACCGACTTCAGCAAAACCAGTAACAACGATGACTCTTTCCAAATCTAACATTCCTTCCAAATCTGGAGCAATTGCCTTGATTTGATCATAAGTTTTCAATGCTGGGAATTCAAACTTCATGTTTGATCTTGGTTGAACGGTAACATTAGCGTAGTTAGCATCGACTTGATCACCATGAACAATCTTTTGTTCAATGGAGTTTTCAATTGCAACAGCTCTCTTAATTTCAGAGTTCTCAATTAAATCAGTTCTTAACTTAGAAGTGAAATCCTTCAAGTTGTCGATAAATTGTAAACCACCATTCAAATCAGCCATAACTGGTTCTTCTTGACATAATTGAATAATTTGTGGGGTCAATAAACCTAAAATGTTGAAGGCCATTTCCTTTTGACTGAAAGTTCTAACACCTAATTTTTCAATACCTTCTGCGATGATGTTATTGGCACTCATTAAACCAGTACCTCTGGTCCAACCAATAATAGCACCACAAACTGTCAACTTAGTACCCCAGTCTTCAGAGTACCATCTGTTGAATAAGGTTTCTAAAGAAATCTTAGATTCAGAGTACAAACCATCAAATCCAAAAGTACCATGGTTTGGAGATAATGGTAAAATACATTGAGCAGGTCTAGTGTCTGAAGTCTTTCTGGACTTAACCTTACCTAATAATCTCAACAAGTTGGTCAACATAATTCTGTGAGCCAATTCAGATTTCGAATCAATGTTATCAATACCATTACCGTTTTCTGGGATAGCGGCAAATGGAATAATAACATCTAAGTCCCAACCTAAACCACCCTTCTTAGGATCATTGTAGATGTAGTCTATTAATGATTCAACATCTTGTTTAGACCCTTGGTTGAATGGAACTACAACCAAAGTACTACCAGTAGCACCATATCTGGAGTACATAGTTTGGTAGTATTCAGTGACCTTCTTAGAAAATCTTGAAGTGGTAACAATAACTTTAGCACCACCACTAATTAAACCTTGTAAAATTTCAGCACCAATAGATCCAGCACCTGCACCGGTAATTAAGACGTACTTGTCCTTGAATGACAAACCGTTGACGGCACCAGTTTCCAATCCATCTAAGTAAACGGAAGATAAGTTACGATCGTAAGACCAGTGACCTTCCTTGGTTTTCTTTTGCAAGTTCAAGAAAGGAATAGTTTGGGCTGGAACAGTAGAAGAGACAGGTTGTAAAATTGATGTTCTGTCTGGCAAAGAAGCAATTTCATCATCCTCAGAAGCTGCTGAATCGGAAGTATCTTCGGTAGGAGTAGTGGTACCAGTGTTAGCAACCAATGGGATACTAGTGGCTGGCTTTCCAACTTCAATTTCCTTAGATTTGTTAACGTAATTGATCAATTGATCGTACAATTCTTGGACTTCTAATTTAGTAGACTTTGATAAGGAAGCTTGCTTAGAGATAGCCTTGTAAACTCTGGTTAAGTCTTCTTGGATAGTTGGCTCCAATTGTTGTTGGTTTCTGGTTAATTTACCACCTTGAGCCATTTCATAGACATATTGCTCGAATTTTCTAACGGAATCCTTGTTGGCTTCCTTGTAGACAATATTACCTTTCTTGTCAACAGTGGTAGATGGACCAGTGATTCTGCTGACATCCTTGTAAACTGGATCAACTCCATCAACTTGCTTACAGTTGTCAATTAATTGCTGACCCAACTTTTTGGCCAATTTATAAGTTTCACCCTTTTCTTGTGGAACATGATCAATGTGGTATTGCATGAATTTGACCAAAGTTGGGTTAGATCTGTTCATAATTTGGATACATTGACTGATGGTTTCACGGTCAACAGAAGTTAACTTACCAAAGATGATATCGAAGTACATAGATAAGACATCTTGTCTAGCCCAATTCCAGTAGGAATCGTAAGTTCTAGACTTCAATGGAGAGAAAGATGGTTTGATTCCCTTAGCGTAGAATTCACCATGTTCTTCTTCCCATAAGTCAATTTCCTTTTGTAAGACAGCAGTGGCCTGCTTTTCCTTTATAAAGGACTTGGCACCAGTGTTTAAGTCAATTTGCAAGTATCTGGCTAATAATTCTAATTGTTGCTTGGCCAATTTCTTGTTTTCAGCAGATAATGCGTCAAGAGCGGCACTGTCAATAACAGCACCACCAGCACCGGCACCACCAGCAGCACCGGCACCAGCCGCGGACAATGAAATTCCAGCAGATGCAGCGTACTTGTTGGCACAAGTGTCCAAGAAATCCTTAGCATCAGCTTCAGATCCCAATCTGGCAGCTGGTTCATTGGTTAAAGCCAATAATAAAATAGAATCTTGTCTACCGGAACCCAAACCGAATTTTGATTCAAGATGCTTTCTAGCGACAGTGATAGAGAATCCACCAGGCATCTTAGAGGACATTAATCTACCAATCAAGGAGGTAGAAGTCTTACCCAAGGCACCTGAGAAGGTATCTTGGAAGGACTCGGCCAATTCTTCCAATGGGGTATCTTCTGGCTTTTCGGGAGTGGAACCGAATTCCTTACCCAAGTCACCCAAAATTTCATTTTGGACTGTAGATTTACCACCAACAAGGTCCTTGATGGTCTTGGAAAGTGGGATGGCTTCAAGTGGCTTCTTAAGTTTTTGGGCAACGAGTACGTGTAAGAGAAGGGAAGCCTTAACTGGTTCGTCTGGGATTTCAGCAGCAGCAACGGCTGGAGCAGCAGCGGCAACTGGAGCAGCAGCAACTGGAGCAGCAGCAGCAGCTGGGGCAGCAGCGGCGGCGGCAGCTGGAGCAGACTCGGCAGCTGGGGTAGGAGCTGGAGCAGGTTCAGCGGCATCCTCCAAGTAGTAGATTTCCTTAGCGTCCTTGGAGTAGCACAACACTTGACGTTGTAACGACAAAGCAGCATCGTAACTTTCATACTTGGACTTGATGGTTCTAGTGGCCATACCAGCCAAAGTTGGCGAAGGTCCGATTTCAATAACCCTCTCGGTGTTGTGTTGTTTCAAAAACACATCTTGGGTTTCGATCCATCTCACTGGAGATGCAAACTGATAAGCTAAAAGCTCAGTCAACAAGGTGTGCGAAAGCTCTTGTTCAACTTCAGGTCTCATATTGGATGAAGGTATATGGCTGCTCAACTAAATAAGCAATAAAAAAAATTGGAAATTTGCTCTTCTTCCTTCAATTGCCTACGTCTTCTTCGTTATTGATGCCAATCACTGAAATTTTATATAAAGCTGCAAACGGATTAAACTGGTGGCCCAACAAAAAGTCCGTAGCGATCTATGCACGGGGCTCCAAACGGTCAACAGTTTTCGCGTACTAAATCTCTCGACCAACATCTTAAAGGTTAATAATTTTGGAGCTGATGGGTCCTGCAGGTGAATTAATGGGAAGTTGGTTAGAGTGGTGGGCCCAATATTGGGACGGAGGAAATTGGGACGGTAGAAAATTGGGAGGGAGAACAGCGTGTGCTTGGACGGCGTTAGGGCACATTTTAGGTTATAACGAGCTATGAGGGATAATTCAAGGAAGGGAGATGGGATAAATGGAAATCAGAGGAATGAAGGACTAAAAAAGAAAAGAAAAAGGTATTAGAAAAGATGCCAGTGGAGGTGATAGTATTTTGTAGAACGCTTTTTGTTGTGATGGGTAGAGCGCACTCACTGTAGGTGTGCTGTAGTTAGGCTTCTTACCTACGCTGATATGCTGATTTTCCAGCGCTGCGTAATTTGGTGCCGTTTTTTAGGCAGTGGGTGCGAATTTACTGTGCTAGCTTTAGTGTAAGGTTGGGTAGGGTGTAGTGTGCACCATGGCCACTATTCGTCTTCCTGCTGCACTTGGAGTAAAGCAGTGTAGATGTGTCAGCGCTAGCTTCACTTCTATATCTTTCTTCGTGCTCTGCACTTTTGGTTCAAGTTGAGCTGCCCGCCGTATATCCTTCACCTGCTGTACACCTTTAATGCCTATACTTTGGCTCTTCGTGGGTTACCCGGACACACCCACACCACGGCTGCTGAGCGACGGAGTGAGCAGTATCAAGAAAAATACGCTGAAAATTTTTATACTACTGTTACTCTTCTTCTTCACTAGAGCAGCACCAGCTGTAACAACAACATTCAATAAACGACCTTCTACCCGCACTGCTCTGCATATTGTAAGAAACTGGGGCGATAATCAATTGTGTTCGAATCGGTTCAAATCGATTCAAATCGTTTCAAATCAACTATCACCTATCACCTCTCTCTATATATATACACTACACTACCCACTGCGTATGCCTTCCGTCTGCCCTGAGATATTCGTTTATCTTCAGTTTAAAGTGGCAAAGGGGATAACTTTTCGCGGTGGAATATCAACTTCCACGATCCTCTCCACCCTGTTTGTCCATTTGAAGTATAATTTAGATGGTTAAAGATTTGACAAAATGGGAC
The DNA here is from genome assembly GCA_935541525.1 of Dujonia railenensis. NCBI lineage: Eukaryota > Fungi > Ascomycota > Pichiomycetes > Serinales > Debaryomycetaceae > Dujonia > Dujonia railenensis. The sequence goes on along the minus strand of CAKXYY010000002.1, from coordinate 834,812 downwards.
TATTTATGGATCGACAAGCTATACTTTAGAGCTCTACATAGACTTCTAATTCTATTTCTAATTCTTTTTTTTTTTTTTTTTTTTTTTTTGTGGTTATTTTTTTTTCTTAGACATCCCACCGCCTACCTTCTCCTGCATGAGCTTTGCTCACAACAATCGCTAAGTGGGGCCCAAAGATTCTCTGGCCCTAGCGGCCCCTTATCTTATCGCAGAGAGAATTACAAAAACAGGGTCTCTTTATTAGTGGCATTCTACTTTTACGGTTTACGTTCACATTTTCTCCTTATTTGAAACCAATTCTTTCTCTCTCGGCCCATAGTTTAAGCTTAATAACACTCCAAATCCCATTCGACTCTTTATTTTAGAGCCATCATTCGTTTGTGAGCATTTGGCGTTAAATAAGCGGCGACTAAATAAGGCTTTGACAGCTATTATTGCTTTTACTGTTTCAAAGTAATTGAACTCGATATACTTCCCGGAATTTACCAGTTTTGATGACCGAATCTCAATTCAATGACAAGATCAAACTTAGCAAGATGTAAGTATGCTAGCTCTCTTTGCTGTGGTGGTGGTGGTAGTTGACGCTGATGTTGTTGTTGTGGTGGTGGTTGTGCTTCTGATGTGCTGATGTACTGATGTTTATCGTGTTTGTTTTTGCTTCGGCGTTGATTCCTATAACAATGTTGTGTTGTGATGTAATATGATCATAACCTTCTTAATGTCTCATCATATTCCCTTACTAACTCCTCTAGCCACTCCAGTCCTAAAAAGGGTTACAAGCTAGGTACCGCCTCTGCCACTTGGAAGAAGATTAAGCTGGCTACCTATAGCAGCAATGACAAGTCAGTGGATTCTGCAGATGTCATCATCAGATCTGACGATCAGGGCAATATCTTAATCTACTACCCAAGTACTAACGTTTTGGAGATGTGGGATTGGGATTGTCCCGATCTGACCAAAGATATCAATGACAACGATACATTATACTTGTTAAACCAGAGATCTATTCCAATGGAGGAAGGCTGGCGAATGATTAATTTCATTTTCGCTAACACTGATACCATAGTTTTTCACTTTGAGAGTGCTGACGATGTCAAGTTTTCTTCTTTCTCGCTTACCCACTTGAAATGTATCCAAGAATTGAAGGCTCCTGCCATATTGAAAGTTAAAACGAAGGTCAAGTCCAAAAATCCGCCTTCGCCAGGTGTGCCCGAACTGTTGGCATCCAAGGAGAGACAGCTCCCAGAGTATCAAATCAAGTCCAACGGTGACTATGTTATCATAACCAATAGTGAGGGCTATTTGGTCATATTCGAATTTGATGGCCGAAATTATAAGTTAAAACCTATTCTACCCAAAATTTTCAAAGAGTCATGCCAACCGCTTATCAATAAGTATGAATTTGACAATATGGATTCAATGGTGTTGAGGACAAGCACTTTTGATAAGAAAGCTATATTTGATATCGTTGGTAACTGGTTGGTCTATTCTCCAACCAAATGTGAATACCAACACTTGAAATCTCTATTTGAAGCCAAATTGGCTAACGGAGTTTTCAATGCAGATGATTTATTGGCTTCTAGTGGCAGCAGCACTAATAGCAATTTGAGTTCTAAATCTTCTCCATCGCCCTCGAATGATAAAACGACAAAGATTTCCAGCGGAAAGAGGAAATTTAAGCAATCTTTCAAAAGGAAAAGGCCACAATTGCTCACTCAAGTAAAATTGCCTCCTCCTGGTCCGCTTTTAAATCGTGTGATTTCCACCTTGTCAAATACTGCTTTGGATGGAATTTGTAAGTTTTCAGAATTGTCGTCTCAGGTTGTGAAATCTTATTTTGATAAAGAAAAGGAAAAGGAAAATAAAGAAATGGACAAGAATCTGCCTACTTTCAATGATATTACCAGAGCCATAACGAAAACAATATATTCTACTGCTGCATCAACTATATCTTCAGGACCTGGTGATAATCAACTTATCAAGGTTATTGACTTGAAGAATGACAAGGTCATGGGTATTTTCAAACCTCCAGGTGGAGTATCTAACCTTTCGCTCTCCCCATATGATCTTCAATTGATTCATTCTAATCTCAGAGGGGATTTGTTTTTCATGTGGGATTTATACAAGTTACCTTTGGAAGTTTCTCTAATTGGAAAATTCACTAGAGGTAAGACTTCTGCTAAGATAAAAGATATATTTTGGTTCATCAATAATACTAATTCAAGTACCATCAAGGGAAATAATTATGGATTTGGATGTATAACTAAATCAAGTGGATCGATCCATTGGTTTAATATTAATTACTTATCGGGGAATTTGAATAGTAATTTCCCAAACGTTCTCGGTCAACACTATAGAAGCAGGAAGTCAGGTAAATCAAAGGCGATTTCAACTTCAACAGCAGCTTCAATTTCTCGTGTGGGTAGCGTTGAAAGCAGTGCAGACAGCGCGGGTGTCAATAATGGTGGAGTTGGTAGTCATAGGGGTGCTATCGATGGAAAAGGATCTTATACCGAATTTTCTGATGACTGGATCTTGTCATCTATGCAAGCAACTAAATTTATAACGCTCCCAAACAAAAGTAACAGTATGAACACAGGAGTATCAGCAAGCAGGATTAACCAACTTGCAATTTTAGATTCTAAAAATCAATTAAGACTAATTTCTCCATTGAATGGGACCAGTTTATTCAAATATCAACTTCCGTTCGTGCAAGTTAATAAGGAGCATGCTCCCACTTTTGTGAAAGCTAGAGAAAGTTCAAAACAAGAGAGCACTGATCCCCATATCAATCCTTTATCTCGGACAGAAATTGAAACTTGTGCACCTTATCCAAACCTTTACCGAAATAAGAATATTGAGTTTTCAACTTATGATTATAGTGAAGGGGATGACTTGGATAATTTCTTAATAAGCTTTGAAACTTTTGGCAATGAGGTGACAAACAAGGTGATAAAGTTTAACAAAGAAGAGGCGCCAAATACAGTATTTGAAGACATTAAAAGAAGGCTGATCATTCTTGATCAAGAGGAGGGGGAGGAGGAAATAGGGCCGGATACAGATTCAAGTACGAAATTTGCCACGGCAGATTTTGAAGCAAACAATGCAGAGCTCTCCAAAGAAACAAGTGAAGAAAGTGTTTAAGAAATGAAGAGAATGCTGCCTTCAATGAGGAATGAAATAGCATAACAAACGACAACAAAGGGGTTTCAAAATAAGGGCACCAGTGCCCTACAAAAATTAAATTCAACAAACCATATAAAAGTAATATATCGAACTTTTATGGAAGTGAAAGTTCTGATATATTTGAAGTAGACTGTTAACGGAAGGTTGGAAGTCTACCATAAATTCTTTTTTTTTTTTTTTTTTTTACCATTTTATTTACTGTTTGATTTGATATCAGAATGATTTTTATATATTATTGAAAATTTTAGTTTGCAATAGCTGTTACGATAATTCCAGTAGAGTAGTATAGCGATTATGTTTGAATCAATTGGATGCAAATGACACTTGTTTGCCCAAAGTGTAGTTGAACTTTTGGAAATTATCGCTCTCTTGATTTCTGAAAAATACTCATAAGCACCGTATCAGGTCAACCAAGTGGAAAGAAGTCCATCAAACTACACAATGATTCGATATAATTTAATGTACATTAGTATTTAAAAGAAGATACGGAGGACTTCTAAGACAGCACCACCACAAACGAGAAATAAAAGTACGAAAACCCAAGTTTTAGAAATTGGGAATTCAAAGCCAGAACTTTCCACCTTCTTCTTACCATGTTGTTTCTCGATCTTTTTAGCGTACTTGGCATTAGCAGCTCTCTGCTTTGGTGTTTGTTGAGCCTGAAGTTGGTATGTTAGTAAGCGTACAAAACAAATGAGAAGACATTACAAGACTATCACATATGTACTTACCATTTTAAATAGTAGATTTCGTTAGTTAGAAGTAAGACCCAATACCATGAAGAAGTGTTAAGTTTTGATTTCACGATTGCAACTATGCGCTACGTGTCCGCGTGATTCTGAAGCGATAGAAAAGAAAAAAAGTGTTAGCCCCGCCAAACCTTGAGGGTTATGAGCCCCGCTTAATAAAAATACGCTTAATATTGATATGGTTCAGTCTTAAGGTCGAACTTGGTATGTGAGCTGGTGTGCAATGAATGACATATTCTTTGTTTCTGAGAGGTGGATGTGAAAGTTACAAGGTTCGATACTCTCTAAGGTATATATTTTTCAAACTGGACAATCATCTAGTCTTCTAGCTTTAGTTTTCCATTAGGTACGACACTGAAAAAAAAGAGCTAGCGCCGCCAGGTTTCGATCCTGGGACATCAGGGTTATGAGCCCTGCGCGCTTCCACTGCGCCACGGCGCTCTAATTCTTGAGATTTCGTTCCCAAGAGATTGTAGCAAAAGTATAGCGTAGTGCTACCGGTCTTCCTTGTAGACCGGTTAAGCTAATAAACTCTTTCCATGAGGCACTGTCACTAAGCTTCTACTATCACTTAGATTCTAATGTTATATGTATCTAGGCCGACTTAATGCTCTAGGAAAGTTACAAGCCTCGCCAAAATAACTACTAACTGTAGTTTATTGGTATATAGATACCTTCTCTATTTTGCTCTACCTTTCTATGCAACAGTGTAGGGCGAATACTCCCACCAGCGAAGAAAAATCTAATTGTTGTTGGCTAGTTACTTCAGTTTTATTTTAAAGCAAACTCCAAGGTTTGCCAGGATTTTTAGCTCCCTATGCAAGGTATTTTACTAGCCAATGTACCTAGATTAGCGTATTTGGTAAAGATGAAGTAATTTTCAGTTGACTATCAATCATTCACGTAACAGTACGCATCCCTTATAAAGCTTCGTAGGCAACCTTGAACCTTCTTACCTTTTTTTGACCGAAAATGCTCGTGCGTTCACAGGGAATCTTTAGACAGCTACGACCATGATGTATACATTCACCAATGTTAAAGTAGAAGTTCCGGCCAATCAGGGCAGAGCATATCTCATGATATGGTTGAACTTCTGCCATTATCTTATTTAATATCTTAGTTTCATGCGTATCTGATGGTCCGTGGCTAAGAGCTTGAATCCAAATCTCTCAAGACAGTAAAGTGAGCTAAATGATTTCCAGCGTTTAAAAGTTAAAAGTTGCAAAACTACCAAAGACACCAAGACTCTCTTCTATAAAACCGCGGACTTCAATCGCGGATAGTTTTACATCACACTAACAGTAGTGGTATCAGAAAGTCGACGTTGGTGCCTGAACAGGGCCAGATCATCTGGCGCATTTGTGAGTTGGAGATGAGCAAGCTCGACGATCTCTTTGCCGTAGTTTGATTACTCGAAGAATAATCCACTATAAGAAACTGGCTCTTTGGCCGAGTGGTTAAGGCGGTAGACTCAAGTTCTACTATCGTAAAGATGCACGCGTTCGAACCGCGTAGGAGTCATTATTCTTTTTTTTTTATTCTGCACTTCCTTTAAGTGGCTTCTGTAGAGTAAGTCTTTCACCCTCTGAAGCTGATTTGCAAGAACAGATCTCTCCATTAAGCAATTGCATTCTTAGAAGACTTGATAGTAAAATTTACCTCTCTAAGAAAAGAACATATGATAAATTTTTCTCGTGGACACACCAACTCAAGGACGCAGTTTACACTATTCCAAAAGCGTATATCATATTTGGAATGTTACAAAAGTATTATCCCGTTTAAGGTATAAATTAAGTAGCTGGTACTTGCCACATGACAAGAGAGATCTAGTAGAATGGCAGCTTTTCATTCCGTATAGATTCCATATTACTTGCCCATTTTTCAACTATGAATGGTAGCCCTCGTAAATCGTGCATTATTTCCGCCTTCAACTCCTACGATTACATAAACCGCACTAAATATGACATGAATGGGTGTAATTTCTGATATTTTTTGTTCCCCACCTAGGGTCGGAAATAAGGAACCGTGAGCAGTAGTCTCAGATTAGAAATGATAGAGTGAAAGGAAGAAAAAAAAAAAAAAAAAAAAAGAAGAGTAAATGAAAAAAGAGAGAGAGAGTCTTATCAACTGCTACAAACCTATAGTAGCAACAGGAGTCTACATTTCTCTATTCCTTTTCTTTCCTTTGCCTGTATCTCCCTTGGGACATCCAAAGAGCGCCATTTTCCTTTCTTCATTTGCTTTTTAGCCCAGGGCGCAATCATGTTGCATTGTTTCTGGTTGTCACCTTCACTCTTTCCGTGTCAACAATATTCACGTGCCTATTACTCTCCCAGTCGCTAATTTGATTGCCGGAACAAGTTGATTGTGGGCGAGGTTAAAACTACATTCGATGACAAATGTTAATGAGTTCCATTTAACATGCCCCACCTAAACAATATAATATGTCTGGCTCCGATTTTCTTTGCACCTTCTCCGTCTTTCCCATACTTTGTATGATCAACAAAAACGCGGTTAAACCTTGAACCGCCCTCTCTCCTCTCTCACTCTGCTAAAAGAATACCCGTTATACGTTTTCCCTCTCGACGATTCATCCAGGGTTCCTTGACCCAGTAAGGAAGTTAAAATTATACTAGAAAAAAAAAAAAAATCCTAAAATTCAAACTTTATTTGTTGGTACCCCACAAGAAAGAATTACCGAGGATGCCCATACAAAATTCAAGAAGCTACAAATGATTAATTCCGATGAAAGTATAAATAAGTAACACATTCGTTGAAAAACGGGATTTCTGTAGGCAGCACATCGAGAACAATTAGAGAGAACTGACTAATTTATTCACTTGTGATCATTTTTTAAAAAGAAGATACATTATTTTATATAGATTTTAAAGCACTAGATTTGTTTATTTCTCGATAATGTCGATCGTCCAAGAAGATACAAGGAAGATTCAAACGTTGGTGGAGCAAAGTTGCCCCATTGAAGATGATAGAATTCACTACTCTGTGCCAATACCAAACACCAAGCAAGATGGGTTCAGTCCAGTTTATAGAAATGCCAAGTTTGCTACCAGTGGTATCAAGTCTACGATCCACCCCTCTATCAACACTTTATACGCGTCTTTCCTGTCTGCTGTGAATAATTTTGCCGATGAACCATGCTTGGGTTATAGACCCAAATTAGCAGATGGTACCGTGGGTCCTTATGAGTTTGAAACTTTTAGTGAAATAAACAAGAGAAAGAATGACTTCGGAGCTGGGCTCTTCTTCATCTTACAAAACAACCCGTTCAAAACAGATGCTCCATTCCATCAGAAGATCGACAACCACTTGCTTACTGGTGACGATCAATTCATTGTTTCCATCTTTTCTGCAAATAAGAAGGAATGGTTAATAACTGATTTTGCCTGTTCCCTGTACTCTTTAAACAGTACTGCGCTTTACGATACCTTGGGAAAGGACACTTCGAAATACATTTTGGCACTTACAGAGTCACCTGTGTTAGTCTGTACCAAGGACAAACTTGAAGGCATTATAGCTTTGAAGAATGAATTCCCAGAAGATCTTGCATCTTTGATCCTGCTTGTCTCCATTGATGAATTGGATTTAGTTGGTTCGGCTGCTGACAAGGGACTCAGTGAAAAGGCTAGGGCCGCAGGTTTAACCCTTTTCGACTTCAAGCAGGTTGAAAAGTTGGGAGAAATTTACCCACAGCCACCTATTGTTCCAAAGCCTGAAACAATTTATACTATCTCCTTCACCTCCGGTACCTCAGGATCTAATCCAAAGGGGGTTGTCTTGACTCACGCCAATGCTGCTGCTGCCATTGCATTTGCTGCTACTGTTTGTCCAATGGTTAAAAGTGCAAAGAATTTCTCCTTCTTACCATTGGCCCACATTTACGAAAGATGTGTTTCTGCATTTGCTTTATATGCTGGTGCGGCATTAGGATTTCCTCAAGGCCCATCTCCATTGACACTTTTAGATGATTTGAAGGCATTAAAGCCAAATTACTTTAATATGGTCCCAAGAGTCTATTCTAAGCTTGAAGCTGCCCTTAAGGCACAAACTATAAATAACGAAGAAAAACCATGGTTAGCCAGTATTTTCAAGAAGGCAATTGATGCCAAGATTGAATTGCAAAGTGCTCAAGATGGAGCTGAAGGCAAGCATATCTTCTACGACCCACTCTTGAACTTACTCAGAAAAAAAATTGGTTTAGAAAATTGTCGGTTTGCTACCTCTGGTTCTGCACCAATCGCCCCAAAGAGTGTTAAATTCTTGAAGGCAGCTTTAAACATGGGATTGGGCCAAGGTTATGGATTAACTGAGACTTTTGCTGGTGTCTGTGTTTCTCCTCAATACGAGGCAAACCCAGGTTCATGTGGTGCAATTGCCGTAACTACAGAAATGAGATTGAGAGAAATTCCAGAAATGAACTATCATGCCGATGACGAGGGCGGACCAAGAGGTGAATTACTTCTTAGGGGGCCTCAAGTTTTCAAGGAATACTTTAAAAACCCGGAAGAAACTGAAAAATCATTCGACAAAGACGGCTGGTTTTACACCGGTGATATTGCCAAAATTGATGGAATTACTGGTAGAATCTCAATCGTTGATAGAGTCAAGAATTTCTTTAAATTGGCTCAAGGTGAATATATCACACCTGAAAGGATTGAAACTACTTATCTGACCACCAACCCAATTGTTTCACAAATTTATGTCCATGGGGATTCATTACAAACATATTTGGTTGCTATTATTGGTATAGATCCAGTATTAGGTAGAAACTGGTTGGTAAAGAATGAGGGTGCTAGTGCATCAGAAATTGAAGACGACCAAGCTTTCTTGAAAAAGGTCAATGAACGTGGAATTAAGACCAAATTCTTGACAGCAATAAACGCCAACGCTTCTGAGCTTTTACATGGATTTGAAAAAGTCAATAACGCTCTTATAGATCTCGAACCATTAACCATCGAAAAGAATGTTATCACTCCAACATTGAAGATTAAGAGACCTATTGCTAAGAAGTTCTTTGAAAAGGAATTCAAGCAATTGTACGATGAAGGTTCATTGACCAAAGCACAAGAATCTAAATTTTAAACATGTTACATATATTATTTATAGGAATAAAGAATAAGAGATTAAAAATTGTTCTTACTTTGTATAAGAAATGAGTGGAATGGATATAATTTATGCTCCAAATTATCGAAATCAGAGGTAAATTAATTTTTTTGTATTTTTGAATACGTGAAGCCAACCCATTCGATCAGACATTATAAACACTCTACAGAAATTTTCTTATTACTTTGAATTTATCTATGTTAAAGGGGATTTTTACATTGAAAATTCCCATGTCCGCTTATATATACTTGTATGGGTTCATGATTCCGTTTGGATCGTAGTGCTTCTTTAATTCCTTCATCAACTTGATTTCTACATCGTTCTTGGTGTATCCAATGTAATTTTTCTTTTGGAAGCCCAATCCATGTTCAGCTGAAATGGAACCGTTCTTTGATTGAATCCATTCATATACAAATGGCTCCAATACCTTTTCAATTTCCTTAGAGTATTCTCTTACGCAAACGTTAAGATGTAAGTTACCGTCTCCAACATGACCATATCCAATAGCCTCAACCACAGGTTTAGTTGGATCATCAAATCCAACAATTCCAGCTTCTTGAAGTTTGACGTTGACTGCTTCCACTAAGCCGTATAAATCTTTTAATGGTAACGAAACATCATATTTATAAACTCCACCGTTCATGGTTGAGCTTTCAGGGATCGATTCTCTCCAAGACCACAAACTCTTCAACTGGGTTTCATCTTGGGCGATAATACCATCATCAACCAAGCCTTCTTCCATTGAGTTTGCTAAAAAGGTTTCTAACTTTTCATCGTCATGCTCCTTGTTTGAACCCGAAGTTTCAATCAAAATGTAAAATGGATACTGGTCACTTTCAATTGGGTGGTCTAATTTCAAATGTTGACCAGCCAACACTTGAGAGTTTCTATCCATAAACTCAAAGGCTGACAAAATTTCTGAAAGTTCTTTCCTGGCACCAACGAAGACCTTTTGTACGGCTTCATAGGATGAAACTCCCAACAAGGCAACGCTGAAAGCCTGGGGTCTAGAAGGACACAAGATGGATACACCAGTAATAATACCAATAGTCCCTTCACTACCAATGAACAATTGCTTCAAATCATAACCTGTGTTATCCTTTCTAAGAGATTCCATTGAGTTGTAGATGGTTCCATCAGGCAAAACAGCTTCCAAACCTAATACACTACCGTGTAATGAGCCGTATCTTAAAAGACGTAAACCACCAGCGTTGGTAGCAACATTACCACCAACGTGACATGAACCCTTGGCACCAAGATCCAATGGGAAAATGTAACCCTTTTCAGCTAAGAAATTATCAGCGTTTTCCAAAATCAACCCAGCGTCACACTTTAAGATCCCAGAGACTTCATCAAAGGCACGTATTTTATTTAAACCACTTAATGAGATGATGATTTCGTCGAAAACTGGATTGGAACCTCCAACCAAACCAGTGTTTCCACCTTGAGGAACAACAGCCAATTTTTGTTCATTACAGTACTTGATGATTGAGGATACCTGTTCGGTCGATTTTGGTTTCAAAACCAATTGCGATTGTCCTCTGTACTTTCTCATCCAGTCTTCATTGTAGAAAAGGAGATCGTCAGCGTCGGTGATCAATCCATTTCCATCATTCAAGATGGTTTGGAAGTGCTTAATATCGGTCTCATCCAATTTCTTGAAGCTTGGGTTTCTTGAGACTTTGGATGAGTAAGTTTCCGCAGTTAAGGGCACGGCCTTACTAGAATAGTTACATACGAACGATCTAGAGGCAGTAGATCTAAGCAAGGATCTAATCATGTTGTGCTTTAATCTGAAATAGGGAAAAGATGGAGACCAAGAACAGAGTCAAATCAAACCATTGAAAATAAAAAAAAAAAGAAAAAAATAAAAAAAAGTGAAAAATTGACATTTATGCATTTTCACGTGACCTGGACCAGTCTGTAAGACTAGTGTACTTGGGTGAGTGTGTAGTTGGATAGCCTGGTGTCGTAAGGGGTGATACTGACACCTTGCTTTTGAAGCTTTCATCTTGAGTTTAGGCATGCTTTTACTGTCGGTGATCTTGTTGCAATACCATGAAAAGCTCAATAGAAAAATGTTGAAGATAGTCCCGGCTGCAAAACTATAATGCGACCATGTTAAGTAGCAGTTTTGCAAGGTTCCATTTGTTACCTCTTGTTTCCCCTTATCAAGCCGCCAAGGCGTAAGCTCTCTAGCGCACTATTGTTGATGTACCTGAACCTAGAAGAGCCGATCGGACTTCCACCATACCACCGAGTAACTATTACTAGTACGTTTCTTAAATCATTTTTCACTAGAACATGATCTAGCAATCTCATTCCTGCACCTTTCTCTCCATGATCTTTAAAGCCCTGTACTATAGAAGAGTTACCGTCTTCATGTATTCTCCATGCAATTATATGCGGATGGCTAGCTCTCAGGACAGCTTTGTTAGTCATGACCAAGTCATTGAGTATCGCCGGGATTTCATCCTCGGAGGCGATCTTTTTGAATCTACCTTGAAACCGCGATTTCCCATGCGTTAGTATAGCAGAGGGTGAGAAGGAGTTTAGTCTTAGGAAGGAAGCCCTCATGAAACAGAAGAACTGGCAAGCAAGCAGATGGATAACAAAAAGATCACAGGGACGGAAGGAAGGAAGCAGAAGATGAGCCCAAATACAACAAGAGGAGCACACGGAAGGTTTAAACAGACCAGAAGACGCTACTGGTTAACTGGCTAAGAAGAGAACCCAAAAATAAATGAAAAAAAAAAAAAAAAAAAAAAAAAAAATATTAAGCTATTTGTCTGAAATAGTTCGTGTGCAAACAAAAAACACCCCAAAAAGAACCAAAAACAGGTGGATTATAAAAAAATAAAGCGGCCCAC
>CAKXYY010000002.1:799054-821554 GCA_935541525.1 Dujonia railenensis | reverse complement strand
AACGTCGAGTTGGAAGACAATGAGGGCCACAAGATCTCGCTCAACATAATCGACACGCCAAACTTTGCTAATGGAATTAACTGTGACGACGACTTTAAAGTCATCGTTGACTTTCTTAGACACCAATACGACGAAGTTCTTTTGGAAGAGTCCAGGGTTAAGCGTAACCCAAGGTTTAAAGACGGTAGAATCCATGTGTTAATCTACATGATAAACCCCACTGGCCATGGATTGAGCGAAGTCGACGTTAAGTTCATGAAACACATCTCGAGCTTGGTCAACATAATCCCAGTGATTGCCAAGGCAGATTCATTGACTCCAAAAGAATTAAAGGTAAATAAGGCATTGATTTTGGAAGATATGACCAACTACGGAATCAATTATTACAAATTTAACGAGTATGAATACGAACTGGACTATATTGACGATGAGATCGTTGAATACAATAAATATTTGAACCTGTTGGTTCCATTTTCCATCATTGGAGCCAATACTTACCAAGAGGCATCAGGAAGCAATGCTGGCGGAGAAGCAGATGAAGATTTGTTGAAGTTGAGAGTTTTAAACAACAAGTACTTGAAGCCAATTAACGTGGAAAATCCAGAGATTAATGACTTCACGATTTTAAAGAACGTCTTGTTGATCACTCATTTGAATGAATTCAAAGAATTGACCCACGAAGTCATGTATGAGAACTATAGAACTGAAGCATTGTCAGGAAAGCAATTCAGATACATAAGCAATAGTGAAGGTGGAGTTGACGGAAAGGAAATACAACCACCGCTGTCTCTTGGACAAACATCTGCCAATGGTACTGGAATTGATTCGCCAGCTTTAGGCAATTCAATACTTGCAGACGGGCAAGACCACGAAGCAACCTACCAAATGAAGGAGGAGCAAATCAAATTGGAAGAAGAAAGATTGAGAAAATTCGAAGAAAGAGTGCATCAGGATTTAATCAACAAGAGAAAGGAGTTGTTGGAAAGAGAACAAGAATTAAAGGCCATTGAGAAGAGATTACTTGCCGAGGGATTGAAGTTGAACGATGAGGGAGACGTCGTTAAAATTTAGTTAGTGATATAAAACCAAATGAATAAAGTTCCAGTAACAACATCTTTTGGGCTGAACAAAGAAAGTCATCGCCTGCCTACTACTCCTACAAGGATCCACATTTCTAACTTCTTTTCTTGTTTTGCATTTATTTTTCTTTTGTCTTATTTCTAATAAACTTACCCAGTAACCTTATACTTTTCCACAATTTCATCGAAAAGCTTATTCTTTTCCGCCAAGTCGATCAAAAGCTTGTGTTCTTCGTCTAATGTGGTCAACTCCTGTAAGAAATCTTCCACTTTAGCACCAGAGTTTGTCAAGTAATCAAATGTAATTTGGTTGGCTACAAAGTCGGCCGAAGTGCTAGTGTGATTGGACGACTTGATTTGGATTAAAAGCTCTTGAGCCTCTGGGTAGTGCTTTAACTGTAAGGTCAAGACAAATAACGAGTTCAACAATCTAAACTTACCCTCAGCATCGTCATCAAAGTCGGAAGATAACAATTCGTCGTAGAAGTAGTATGCGTTGTTTATGTTATCAGATTCTCCCTTGATGGACAAAACCCAGGATTCCAAAACTTGGTATATAATGGAGTCTCTGGCCGAGTCTGGGAATTGCTTGAAGTCCTTGAAGATCTTGAGAGCTGGGGAGAAGTTGCCCTTAATCAAGTACAATTGAACCAAAACTAACAAAGGTTCTAATTCCAGGTTAGAGGCCTTCGCGTCAATGTAGGAAGACAAGAACTGGATAGCCTGGTCAATATCCTTATTTACCTTAACCAAGTAAACTGCAGTGTAGATGGCTTGCAACTCACTGAGTGCAGGAGTAGACGATGTTATGATATCATCGAAGTAGGTTGAGTCGTCAGTACCAAACGTCTTTAAGTCATTCCAAGCCTGAAGGCACTCAAATGCCAACAAGGCACTAGCGGCATCACCTGCATCCTCCGACGAAAATTTGGCTCTACCGTTTTCGATCAATTTGGAGGCATCCTTACCAAGTGTGATGGTGGATCTTATTTGGAAGATCAGAACGCTCAATTGAGATTCGGGAGCAAATTGTTCCAAGTCATAGTCAATCACCTTTTGGTGTTGATAGGTGTAGAACTGAGTCTTGATAGTATACAAATCAGATTCAGAATGGTCCATAATGTATATTAATGAGTGGGTACAGAGCAAAAGAAGAACCAAACGTTGGTGGTTCATGTTTTTTCATTTACGTGTTTGAATATCGCCAGTGGGTATATGCAGGACGTGATAATAGTACTCATGAGTTAGCCGGAGTGTAGGTATAAAGGGCACCACAAGTTGTGGCTAGCGGCTGTAGTTGGGTTTTGGAGATGTTTCACCCACAAGGCATGCTTTAGATTACGTTTCAGGAGAAAAATTGGAACTTTATGGGTTGTTCACCGTGTAGTTGATTCCCGGAAGTTTCAAGAGAATGGCTGCGAAAAGATATTCGAAAGATTGTGCAGCACTCTAAACCACACCGAAGCACTATAGTTGGACATATATATGTAGTGATCCCCTTTTCCATGCTGTAATATGCTCTAAGTGTGTTACAAGTCGTCTATGAAGTAGCTGCTAAATGTTTTATTTTCCAAGTTTGCAATGGCCTATATACTTATTTTGTGGGGAGCTAGCTCGATATAAAAGTCCTCAGCAACTTGTGAGCCTTCCCTCACTTTCGCTCCAATACTTTTCACTATTGTTACTTCAGCTCTCTCAACTTATCCCATGCAGACTTGCCCGTAGATCCTCCTGTATTTTCAACTTCCTCAGTGGGTTCCACTCCATTTTCTTCGCGAAGCCTGTTCCACAGCGATCCTACAAAGTCTCCCTCTTCCAGGTGCTTCAATGATGGGTGTACTGAAACTTCATGCTCCTTCATTTTTCGAGGGTCTTTTAGAATGAACGATGGGTCAGTGGATGATTGCCTAAAGTACAAATAAAATAGTCCCGCTTGATGATAGTCCATAGCCTTCCAAACTTGAAGCTGCTTAGATTTCGTCGAAGCCTGTGCTTCTAATGCAGATATTTGTGAATTGAATTGAACTTTAGCTACCCCCTGATGTGTAACCAACATGGTAGTGAGACCAATCATAAAGGAGAGGAACGGTTTATAGAGGAATCTACCTGCGGGAAGTTTTATACCCTTAACGTATTTACTATATATAGTGGGACCAAAAAATCCCGTCATACCGGCTCCATATCCAGCAGTCGATGTCAATGTTACAACATTTTGAAGATCATGGGCAATCTCGGATCTATCTGAAGGCTCAAGTTCATGATCGGCTTCATAGAATTTTACACTGGCATTGAATTGCGCAGGAGAGAGCTTTTTCTGGAGGGGGTTGATCTCTTGCCCTTCGTTATTGCCCGACATGCTTATTAAGACAAGAATAGATACAAATGGAACAGGAACCGAGAGAATGGGTCAAGGCAATAAGTTTTTCAGTTCAATCTTAGGCATTTTTCAGTTGCTATGGTAATACTGCATATAATATTGTCAGACCCCCAGGAAGATTATGGTATGGTTGCAGATAATTGAATTAAGGTAGCATTATTATCCTTCAGTGACTAGTTCTTGGGCTTCAGGGACTGTAGTGAGGAAGCAGAATGCATTGTTTATATCTCATTACCAGAAAGTGCAAACAATTACCATTTGAGATAAGAAATTACCTCTATTACATATTTTGCACCCATTACTATTGAGTGTAAATGCCCAATGATATTTTATATGCAAATGCTTAGCTTTTAGTTTAGATGATGCCTGTTCCTTCAAAAATCCCTCTAGGAGAGAGTGAAGATTGTGCCGGCATCAACCCTGAGGCTATCATTATGATATTTAAATATGTACTGGCGTTAATACTCTTTATCGCTCATGCTCTCTGTTGTTAAACTATCTCACAACACTGAGAGTTACTTACAAAATTTAGTCAAACAACTAGCTATTATTATATGATTGTTATATTAATTAAACACTGATCTATACAAGCACATTGTCACCCCTCTTGCTTTCCTTTAAGGAAGTCAATTGTTTGACAACATCCTCAAACTTAACCATATCATTCTTACCTTGTTCTTCTTGAATGTCTCTATTTCTAACATTTACAGATTGCTCTTCTTGTTCTTGTTCACCGACAATAAAGATGAAGTTGTATTGTAATAATTGACCGCTTCTAACCTTCTTTTGTAAAGTGTTACCAGAAACGTCAACATCAGCGTAGAATCCATACTTCTTACTCAATTTATCTTGTAATTCTTGAGCGTATTCAAAGTACTTAACACCAACTGGAACAACTAAGATTTGTCTTGGTGACAACCAGAATGGCCACTTACCCTTGTAATGTTCGGTTAAAATTGCAGTCATTCTTTCAACTGAACCTAAAATAGCTCTGTGGATCATGACTGGTCTAGGCATAGCATGTTCCTTGTCGTTAGTTTCAGACTTATATTCTAAACCAAATCTTTGTGGTAATTGGAAATCTAATTGAATAGTAGCACACTGGAACCATCTCTTTAAAGCATCACTGATAACAATATCAATCTTTGGTCCATAGAAGGCACCATCACCTGGATTTAATTCCCATTTACCCTTTCCTAAGAATTTATCTAATGCATTTTCTAAATTCTTTTCAGCCTTGTCCCAAGTGGAGATTTCACCAACATAGTTCTCAGGTCTGGTTGATAATTCCATCTTGAACTCAAATCCGAAAATACCATAGACTCTTTGTAAGAAATCAAATACACCAGCGATTTCCTTCTCAATTTGGTCTTCAGTACAGAAAATGTGAGCATCATCTTGTTGGAATCTACGAACTCTGGTTAATCCAGATAATGCACCAGAGAATTCGTTTCTGTGGATAACACCGAAATCAGCAACACGCCATGGCAATTCACGGTACGATCTTTCTCTTGACTTGAATAATAAACAATGACCAGGACAATTCATTGGCTTTAAGGCGTAGCTTTCCTTTTCTACTTCAAATGTAAACATATTTTCCTTATAGTTACCCCAATGCCCAGAGGTTTCCCACAACTTGGAGTTGTACATGTTTGGAGTAATGACTTCATCATAACCTCTTTGTTTATATTCAGTTCTCACAAGTTCAACCAAATTATTGTAGATTCTAGTACCATGTGGTAACCAGAAGGCAGAACCTGGAGACATTTCATTGAAGTAGAACAATTCTTGTTCTCTACCAATCTTTCTGTGATCTCTTTCACTAGCTTCTTTCAAGAATTTCAAATGTTCATCCATCAACTTCTTGTCAGGGAATGAAATACCGTAAATTCTTTGCAAGGAGTCTTGAGTAGCGTCACCTTGGAAGTAAGAGGAAGAGTTCTTCAACACCTTGAAAGCCTTAATTCTACCAGTGTGTGGGATATGTGGACCGGTACATAAATCAATCAATGGTCCACATCTGTAAACAGTGGTGGAAGCACCATCTGCAATCTTGTCGCTAATGAAATGGACCTTGTACTTGTTGTAGTGGAACATCTTCAATAATTCTTCCTTGGTCATTACCAATCTAACGAACTTTTGCTTTTCCTTGATGGCCTTGGTACTACACTTTTCCAAGTTGGCGTAGTCTGATTGTGCAACGACACCTTCCCCATCGTTAATAGACAAGTCGTAGAAGAACCCGTCGTCGGTTGGAGGACCATGAGATAAGTGACATCCGTAATGGCCTTCACAGGCTTCACCCATGACGTGGGCAGAAGAGTGCCAGAACACTCTCTTACCTTCTGGGTGTTCGAAATCCAAGAAGTCCAAATTGACAGAGTCTTCCAATGGTCTGTCAAGATCCCAGTACTCTTCTCCGTTCACCTTAGAAACAAGTTGTCTTTCAGCGAAAGACTTACCAATTTCCTTAGCAATATCGAAAGGAGTAGTTTCATAGCTGGTACCTTCCTTGACGGTTCCATCCTTGAGGGTAATCTTGATTGGGAAACGTTCCTTGGCTGCAATTGACTCGTCGTACTTGGCCTTTAACTCATCGAACATCTTGATACGTTCATCAATGAATGCTGGTTGAGGTTCCAAGAACAACGAATTTTGAGATGCAGCTTCCTTCTTCTTGTCCTTTCTTGAAACCTTGCCTCCGGCTGGTGCTGCAGCTTTCTTAGCCTTAGGCTTAGGATCAATGGCAGAGGCAGCATCGGCTGGGTTGGTGGCAGAGGCAGCGGCTGCTGAGTCAACACCAGCGGTACCAGCAACAGCAGCTGGAATGGCTCCTCCAGCAGCTCCAGCGACTTCACCAGTTGGAGTGACCTTTTTATCTTCAACAACTAATACCTCAACCTGTTTTGCTAGCGAGTCAGACATTATTTAGTGATATAATCTAATTGAATGAAGTCTTTAAATGTAGTCGTAGCTTTTTCGGATTTTTTTATTTTGACCAAAAAAAAAAATGAATCACAAAACTGAAAAATGAAAAATGAGCAGGGTGGTATGTGCACGAACAGCTTAATGGTCCGAGAACACTTTTAGGCTTGATATGGGGTCGATGTGTAGAGGGAGTGCTTCTAATACTCAAGAGAGAAGCTAATTGAGGTAGGTTGATAAGTTAGGTTTGGAACTGGTTTGAAGAATGGTATGTTTCTGCTTGTTTTGTAACTGTTTGTATTTTATCCCATGTTATTAACCTGCATGACTCATGGAAAATGCTGCATTTCCATAGGTGAGCCTGATAATACGAAGATAGCCGTACTAAGATAGGACTACGATATCTGGAAGGGAGGGGAGGGGCCAGTATCCAGGAAAGAGAGCCATGCGTTCCACCTGCATACTTTTTACTCAAATCGTTTTTTTCTATCTTTCTTACGCTCAGCTAGTCTACATTGGAATTGGTCTATTCTTCCTCGTTTGGAAATTGCAACCATTCTGTTTATGGTTTGTTTCAGAGTAAAGACAAACTACCTCTCCTACACATTCTAAACCTCCATTTTTTCCTCTAAGTTTCCTCTGAGCTCCAGTTTCTTAAGTTATAAATACCCAGCTTTCATTATTTTTTTTTCCCTCCTAGTTTGACTTCACACTATGGCGTCTTTGGTGTTGCTGTGTGTCAGCTTACTCTTCGCATGCACCAAGCTATTCTCATTTTTACTATTTTTACCTTTTTCGTCATATTGCGATGAAATATTACTTGTGCAGAACAGAAGTCACCGAATGTAGTTTCTCTGATTCACCATCTTCCGACACCAGACTGATGTTATCTCCCTTAGCTTCATCCAAAAGAAATGAGCCAATGGAAAAGCAGCTTTCAGACTTGAGAGCCCTTTTGAATGAAAGTCAACTGTTGCTCGGGAAGCACTTGGAAAACTTGAATTACTGCTCTCAACAAATTGATTCCACACATGCACACCAAAACTTCCAGAAGCAATTTAGTGATTTGGAATTGGAACTTAACAACTTGTTGGGGATATTCCGGGAAAAACTAAATAAGAATAAGAATCAGAATAAGGACTCTACAGCTTCTAAATTAGTAAATCTACAGAGTTCAGTATTTACAGATGAACTTAGGCAGATCATAGTGTCTGGCAAAAATTTGATCGATTCTATGGACGACAAAGAACTCAATCAAGATCTAGCGGACAGTCTAGAAAACATAGTGCTGGCATTCAGCAAGGGCAAATTGGAAGATATTCCCAAGTCCATAGAGAACCAGAAATAATACAAATCATAAAAAAAAAAGGAACCAAAAACACCTGCATTTTCATCTGTACTCAAGAATGAAATAATCAAATATCACAGTTTTAAGTATATCATTTACTAGTAAAATAGCTAGGTATTTCATTTTATAAGTATATCATCATTTATTAGTATTACTATGTACAAATTTTTATCATCATTTTCACAACACCCCCTTCTCTCTATTTAAAAAATCTTTGGTGCTAATGCAACAATCTTATTATATTGTAATTCTTTCAACTCTTTTGCTACCACCGATGAAACTCTGGTTCCTAATGGATCACCATTCTTATTAATCAATACACAAGCGTTATCATCAAATCTAACTATACTGCCATCTGGTCTTCTAAATGGAGATTTAGTTCTCACCACAATAGCACGACATATGTCTCTTCTTTTTACTCTATTGTTGGCTGATTGTCCGGTGATATCTGTGGTCAAAGGTCTAGCCTTTTGAATGACGACGGTAATTTCGTCACCAACCTTGGCGAAGTTTTTTGGATTATGACGTAAGACTTTGATGCACTCAGCAAGCTGTGCGCCAGAGTTATCGATGACGTTAAGAACGGTTTTCAAGTAGATCATTTTGGTTCTGGATAATGATTCCGTAAAGGTAGAGATTGCAAGATGCTGAATGAAAAATATGTAGAAAAATTTGAGAGGAGTGAAAAAGTTGTTTCATCACGTGATATCCTTAAAAATGGATTCAGTCGAAAATCAATCGGCCAACAAAGACATTTCACTACAATTCACTACTTCTTAATACAATGAATATAATATTATCTACTTTCTTGTATATATTCCTATGCTTTTATACATTTACTATACTACTTTTTTTCTTATTTTAGATTTTGAGTTTTTTTTTCAGTTTTTTTCTTGACGTTTTTCATTTTAGGGTAAATTTTTCAAAATACAGTCTATAACAACCCCATCCACTACGCATTGGAGCGAGTCCATTCCTTTTTATCTTCTCGATCTCATTCCCTAGTCTAACCATCTCTTCTTCTTAGCAGACTTCAACAGTGCGCTACTAACTCTAGAACTAGCTGGATAGTAGTAAGTAGGATATGGAGCCACGGACGCCCAGTTTACAGCTGACACAGCAGTATAACTCCAACCAGGAGTGATTGTGGATTGAACGTTAGGTGAGGGTGAAAGGGAAGTATAGTATGTGACGGCACTGGTTGCGTACCTTCTTGACCAAGTGGTAGCAGTTATAGTGGACCCTGGTTGCGTTTGCATGGGAGCATACCGGGTCTTTCCTGTTTGCGCCGTATAAGCTACGCTGAAAGATGCAGAATTTATAGTGCCCGCACCCGCTCCAGTAGCAGAAGTCTGTGCGTCTGGCGTATCACCCGTGTAAGTAGCAGTAATAGTCGCAGCAGATCCTGACATGTCTGTTAAACTAAAGTCATTGGAGTAATGGATAGTTGTTGATTTATCATCAAAAACAGTATAAATTTGGAAAAAATAAGTTCCATCTGAGTAATCAGTTGAATCTATACTTGCTGTATAGGAATAAGGCGAAGAAAACGTCTTAGCAGATGCTAAGGGGGTCTTCACACACGTAAAAGACGTTTCGGTATAGTAACACAATGAAATAGTGTACGTCTTTGCGTTGGACAAAGAGTAGTCATCTGTATCATCATCAGTGTCATCAACCCAGGAAAGCTTCACCGATGCAGTTCCACTGGATCCTGAGAACAGGGCATCTTCAGTAGGTGCAGAAATGGACACATCGGCACTCGCCTTGAATGCAAGTGCTATAAATAAAAGCAACAACTGGAAGTTTAGTTGCATGACAGTGTATCAGTATTATGGAAGAAGAAAACGAATGCTAATTGCGAAAGATTTATTCTGATGTTGACTTGTGTATCGCCTATGAGTGGTCTCTACTTTTTTTTTGATATGATCCTTATTGAATAATTAAAAATAGATTTTCAACGAAGAAAAGTTTAAACCTGAATACTAAGGGAAAGTCCTGGATTAAATTGGTTGATGTTATTCTGCTGTGTATACGCTTGATATATATACAGATAGACCAAAGGATTCCAGGTAAAAATGCACAACAGAAGACGAGCAAAGAGAAGAGAAGGGTCCTTCGAGTTGTGTTTATAGATCAGTTTGCTTCTGCGCACCTTTGCTTTTTAGTATTTTTTTTTTTTGCGTTCCTTCTCGTCCCTTGTTTGTTGTGACTTTATGCAGTGAAAATGTAGATTAAATGAGAAGAAAACTGGACTCGGGTAGTCTTAGTGCGAGAGGCTGTTAGCGTGGAGAGCTCAATGTGAGAATTGCAGTTTCGTGTCTTAAGAAGGCAGTGCAATTTCTGAGTATAAAACGACTTTTGCGAGATAGACTACCGCATGTGGAACAAAAGAGAGCGAGCGCAGAAACAGCGAAGCGCTGACGAGATTGGGAAAACGAACAAGATGAAAAAAAAAAAAAAAAAGAAAAAGAAATTCAGAACCATCTTATGAGCCAGAGCTTCTCAGGCTAACAACAAGCTCGGCACAAGTTTCTGGCTTACTCAGTTGAAAAAATGAAACGAGATATTTTCTTACACCAACCTGGCAATTTTATTAGTGGGTCATATCTCTTACTAATGGTGTCCGAGTTATCCCGAGTAAGAGCCTAAAGCAGCATATGGGCCACAACTATGTGATAAGCTTGTTCGTGACTCAAGTGCAAATTCTTTGTTCATCGTACAGATCGTACCTTATTTCGTTTAAGACTGCACACATGCAATACCTTCTTCAATTGTTCTAATTTCCTTTTCCCTTTTTTTTTTTCTGCCTACTTTCCAAGCCAAGTAAAGCTAAACTGGTGAGTTTCCTACACATTTTACTGCTGATTGTTTATAATTGCTCTATTTACATGGAAAGGGTAAAACGAACTCTCTGACATAAACCTTGTTAATGTTATTTGTGAGAAGAATCTATAAATGCCGCAAGTCCCCCAGGATATCATTTAGATGACAGTATTGTGATCATTACAAATACTATCAGCCTAAAACGAATGAAATTTAATTAATGTACACAGGATTTAATTCCACTTAGGTTTTTTTTTTTTTTTTTTCTCTCTTTTTTACTATGCGATACATACAGTCCTCAACAGAGCTTGGGCCAGTATATACTCATCACTCAGACTCATGCTACCGTGCCTCACCACAACGTCTGGTATGTATAAACCATGCAATGGGTGGTGGTTGGTGTCGTGCTTCGGAGTTGTATTTCTATAGTAAGCGTGTGCAGCTCCCGAGAGTGCTTGCAGAGAAGTTATATGACTCAAGTTTCCTGATCGTTTGGCCTCGCTTCTATTCACTCTAGTGGTTACCTTAGTGGTACTATTGCCTCGCTGTATTGGTGATGAGGCCTGCTTTGTGGGGAAACATGCTACATCGCTTGAATACACCGACAGGGGGGATTGCGATCTTTTGTCTTCTCTCTGTTTCTTATTCCTGTCTCTCACCAAGCCTAAGGTACTGTAAGTGACCAACTTAGACACTAAATTGTGCATATCCATCATGAAAAGATTTGCTGTCTCCAATGAAAAGGCTCTTAAAGTACCAGCAGTAGAAACCCTCAATATGGAAAGATTGGAAAAGGGAGCTTAAGAGGAAAATAAACAAATCTCAATATATATAAAACCAAAACCCAAAAACTACTCTTACCAGGGTATTGCCAGTGAACTGCTAGGCTATTATATATATATATATATATATGTAGGAGTTAATTCGTATAACTTCGGAAGTGGAGTTAAGAATTCAATTGCAGCAAGTGGAACTTCGAAATGCGACAATTAATAACAAAAAAAATTTAATTCTATAGAAGCACGCGGAATTTGAATGTGAACCGATACCGAGGGAGATGAAATAGGTCAAGGTAGTTCAAAATATGAATGAGCAAAAATGACAACCTGATAGGATATTGAATTATTTCGCCTCGTATATATATTCCAATCTTTTCATCTGCAATTTGTTATTGTTTGGGCGTTGCTTAGTAGTAAACTTTAAATCCAAGGGCAAGTCATAGCACCCTACGGCTAAGTCATTTTTCCTACACACCATATGTCCGCTGAATGTCTGTAAACAGCATTAACCATCCTTGCATATGCAAGAGTTACGAGAAAAACGAAAAAAAAAAAGATAGATTGAGCTGGAAGAATGATACTTGCGGCCGTAAAAAAAAGCTTATTTCCTACGAAGAACACGCTGAAAAAAAAAATTGAAAAAAAGGCTAGCGAACTGGCTGGAAAATCTCGCTTCGGGTGGGAACTAATTACGTCCATCTATTCCGGAGGATCAATGATGAAGCTCGGCCGATATACAGATCCACAATTGCCATGTATGGATGAAAAGCGAAAACCGGGTTACTCAGCTGACAGATGAACTAGACTGTAGATAGAATTGCACTATATACCTCTATGCATCCTTTGATTATTCGTTTACTTTAAGATTTTTGCCCCCCCTGTATCATGGAAATGCTAAAATAAAATCAGCCGTTTAGCAAGATTCGGGTTTTACTGCATTGTTTCTAGGTTCATGGTGTACATTTATGTACGCTTAGTATGACCCGATTACCTAATACTGCGATTATGTAACAAACTGTATTCACCCTAATCCTTATTCCTATACCTTGGTATATTCTACTTCTGTTCTTTTTTTAGCCTCGCTGGTAGCTATTTGCGAGCCACGACTATACTACATAGGTCAGAGTAAGGATGCGGCGAGGTATGGTGTTGGACTTGAGTCTATGAACAGCCACCACGCCAAGATCAAAATTGAGATTTATGCGCAAGTGCAACCAAACATAGCCTTACCATTTGATTTAGTCTAAAAATAGTGGCAAATGGAATAAGATACGAGCTGTTCACAGCCTTTATATTTTCGTAAGCTCTCCCCGGATACCGTGTGACGAAATGCTACTACCCCATTAACGCCTTTAGTTGCCCCTAGCCAATGCACAATTAGCTGATTCTAAGCCCCACCAGTATAGTAAACATTACAGATATGTCTAGTAGGGGTGAGGAAGTAAACATTGTACAGAATGGGGAGTAAACATACACTGGATTTTACATGTAGTCACTGTAGAAAACCTCGTAACCTGTTCAGTCCCTCGATGCTAGAAAGCGAAGGTGCGCAGTATGCTGGTGACTTCGAGAGTCTGGCGAAAATGTAGGGCTGTGTGCTTTCGATCCATAGCTGATTTTTCATCCTTCTGTACTAGAGTCCAAGTTAGCCAGAGGCCAATTCAGCCAGAGTTTACTCAGGGTATACAATTGCAACAATTGAAACAAAATCTCCCCGAGACAAGGAATTAGAACCAATTCTCGGATCTAATGGGGATATTGACCTACCACTCGTTAAATGAGGTGTGTGACTCAATGCTTCTGGTGGTTTGAGCATACAATGTCATCCCCACACTGTTTCCTTCAAATTATCGTAGTTCCGCTGCTTTGATCAAATACGGGGTCTAGAATTGTTTTCTAGCCCATTAATAAGCTATTCTGCTGCGATCTACATTGACTGTCCACAACCTATTGACTCGTAAGCAGCAATTTGTCATCTACTACTTTAAGATCTGATTATGTAAGTGGTATTTTGCGACATTGACATTTAATAGCGGATTACCTAATCGAGCAATGTTGCGCTAAGTGTAAGATCGAAATCTCCGAACCCGCTAAGAGAAAGTGTTTAAGTATAAATTCCATTTCGATTCTTCCAAACAACAGGGGATAGATTTAATTTCGACATTGGACTAGCCTTGCAGACGAGAGTTGTCAATTACCAAGTAACCAAACTATTAAATACTAAGAATCATGCCATTTGGTCTTAAGAACCCAGAACTTATCCAAACTAAACCATTCATCAACGGTGAATGGTTTGAATCGAAGTCAACTAAGACTTTTAAGGTCACCAACCCAGCAACTGAAGAGTTCTTGCTTGAGTTACCAGATCAAACTCCAGAAGAAATCGATTACGCTATCAAATGTGCTTATGAAGCTTTTGAAAAGTACAAGAAGACTTCTCCATATGAAAGATCCAAGACCTTAAGAAAGCTATACGATCTCATGATGGAGAATCTTGACGATTTGGCAAGAATTATCACCATTGAAAACGGTAAAAGTTTAGCAGATTCATTGGGAGAAGTTAAGTACTCTGCCTCTTACTTTGAATGGTTCGCTGAAGAAGCCAAGAGAATGTATGGTCACACCATTCAACCTACCAATCACAACAATAAGGTTATAACTTACAAGCAACCAGTTGGCCCTGTCGGATTGTTGTGTCCATTCAATTTCCCCTCTGCTATGGGTGCAAGAAAGGCTGCACCAGCAATTGCTGCAGGATGTACTACTATCTTGAAGCCAGATGCTCAAACTCCGTTTTCCGCTTTGGCAATGGCATATTTGGCAGACAAGGCAGGATTCCCCAAAGGTGTATTCAATGTTGTGTTATCTTCAGTTGAAAGCACCCCAATGTGTGGTTTAAAATTCTGTGAATCTCCACTTATCAAGAAGGTATCCTTCACTGGTTCTACCGCTGTTGGAAAATTGTTGATGAAGCAATCTTCGTCTACCTTGAAGAAGTTGTCTATGGAATTAGGTGGTAACGCTCCAGTGATTGTATTTGACGATGCCAAAATAGATTTAGCAGTAGAGCAAGCAATTGCCTCTAAGTTTAGATCCTTAGGTCAAACTTGTGTGTGTGCTAATAGACTTTACGTCCATGAGAAAATCTACGATGAGTTCACTCAAAAGTTTGTCGCTGCAGTGAAGAAATTCAAGATTGGGAATGGTTTGGACGAAGGTGTCACTCACGGATCTTTAATCAACGATAGAATCATTACCAAAGTTGAGGATCACATTCAAGATGCTGTGTCTAAGGGTGCTGAGGTACTTCTTGAAGGTGGTAAGTTGCCTCAATTAGGTAAGCATTTCTACGCTCCAACTGTTATAGGAAACGTTACTCAAGATATGAAGGTAGCCAAGGAAGAAACTTTCGGTCCATTGGGTGCCATTATCAAGTTCTCTACAAGGGAAGAAGTATTGCAATGGTGTAATGACACAGAGTACGGGTTAGCCAGTTATGTTTTCACTGAGAGCTTGAACACTGCATGGTTCATGAGTGAATTTTTGGAAGCTGGTATGGTTACTGTAAACACTGGTATATTCACTGACGCCTCCATTCCATTCGGTGGTGTTAAGGAATCCGGTTTCGGTAGAGAGGGTTCCTTACACGGAATAGACGACTACACAGTTATCAAAGCTATAACATTAGGTAACGTCTACAACTAAGGAAGCACCAAAAGAGTTAAAAGCCAAAAAAAAGACGAAAAGAAAACCGAAAAATCGAAACACAGTACTCTGAATCTTATATAGAATGATTTACATATTTAATTAACATAGCCTGATATCTGATAACAACAGTAAACACCGCTCTGTAGAGGGCCTAGTTACTTGAAAAATTCACTAGGCGTGAAGATAGTGAATTCCGCTTTCTTAGCGCAATTTCCGCATCCGATTTCCGCGTTTGGCAAGAGTATGGGGAAGCCTAAATGAAGGCCAGCAATCGAATGTGAGCTATAAATATATATATATAGGGCATATATACGGTAACTGTTGAAGTAAACGAGCTAGCAGGCATATTATAATTCAAGTTGGTTTTGAAATTTACAAAATTCTAGTACCAAAAAGAAATTATGAAGATAGGCTGCTTGCCATTGTTAATATCAAGTGCGGTCGCATTGAGGGCCGTGATAGATGCTGAAGAATTGGTTGTATTCAAGAATGCTGAATTTGAGGAATCTTTCATTGACTCCATTTATGGAGAATTGGTCGAATCGGAAGAGTCTATGAAATTCAAACAAGAGTTAGTTGGTAATCGGGAAGTAATGCTGCATAGTTCGTATATAGAGGAACAAGGCTCTAGAGATCTCCAGGCAGAGATGGAAAGTTTACTTAGAACCGCAGATTATGCTTCTTTTTCAGAATTGCAACGAAAGTCTTCAAAGGAAGATATGGCTGCAAGATCTCATCAAGGTTACAGGAAATACAAAAGTAAAATCGAGTACCCTGACAGCGATGATACATCAGACTTAAGTGCACCAAGCTTGTTCGGAGGAATCTTGACCTTTGCACATCTTAGTCACTTTAACTGCTTTGATCCTAAATTGTATCACAAGAACATTGATATTGCCATTGTTGGTGCTCCTTTCGACACGGGAACCAGCTACAGACCAGGAGCAAGATTTGGCCCCGAGGGACTTAGACTGAATTCAAGAAGGTTGGGTGAAGGAAGAACGCCAGTCAGGGGAAATGGGAAGCCTGACTCGAAGTTGATTGGGTTGGATCCTTACGTTACCAATTTTTCAGTCATTGACTGTGGCGATGTCCCCATGACTCCCTTTGATAACAGAATTGCTCTAAATCAGCTATACAGAGGAGAAAGGGCAATTCATAAGCACAAGACTACTGTTGCTGGTAATAGGGCCCCTAAGATCATTACCATGGGTGGTGACCATACCATCACATTGATGGCTTTAAAATCTGCTTATGAGCAGTATGGTAAGTTGTCCGTGTTGCACTTTGATTCTCATATTGATACATGGAATCCTAAGGTGTTGGGTGGTGGCATAACCGACTACATGTCCTTGAACCATGGGACTTTCCTCCACTACGCAGCTGAGAATGGATACTTGAACAAGTCGAGTTGCATGCATTTGGGATTAAGAGCTCCATATATTGCACCAAAATACGATATCAAGCATGATAAGCAATGTGGATTTGAAACGATAACTGCTAGAGATCTCGATAATTTCGGCAGAGAAGCGATAATTGAGAGAATTCAAAGAAGAGTAGGTGACCTGCCAGTTTACATATCAGTAGATATCGACGTATTAGATCCCTCAGTTGCACCAGCAACAGGAACCATGGAAGCTGGAGGTTGGACTACAAGAGAATTGTTAGGAATCCTTGATGGTTTAGAAGGAATTAACTTGGTGGGAGCAGATGTTGTAGAAGTCAGTCCACCATTTGATACAAACTCCGAAATTACACAGTTGGCCGCAACCGAGGTGATCGACTCGTTTTTGGGGTTGATGATGGTTAATGATATATAGAATAGGAAAAAAAATAGGCAAGTTACATAAGAACAATACACGAATATCTCCAGACAAAGAAGACATGGCTTAAAGAAGTGGGCTCAAACAGGAAGACAAGCCGAGAGCAGCACTACAATTGAGGATCCTGCACATTGCGTCGTACTTGTGCTGGCTAAAGCTTAAATTACGACTGATTAGATTTGTTCAATGAATTGCGGAGATAATAGGGAAAAAGTGAAAGTGAAACGAAGGGCAAAAAAAGGGAAGGTACCCCATTGAAACCACATTACTCCTCATCAGACGATACTCCGGTCGTCGACTATACACGTACAGTAATCAGCCAGACTACTCCAGAGTAGAGGTATCATGTGCCGAGTGGGCAGAACATACGTTCCCATCTTGCCCCTAACCAATAGGGATACAATAATACGCCAAGAGAAGGGGCACACAGAAAAAGCTGAAGTAGAATGTGCAAGTGCAAGTGCAAGTGAAAGTGAAAGTGAAAGTGAAAATGAAAGTGAAAGAAATAATCGCCAGGGAAAATCCCAAACTGAAAAGGGAACTAATCCATACTCGAAGCCTATGATGCAATCTGTCATGAGGGGTAAACTAGCCCTGGCACTAGTATACTGGAAGCTATTCGTACAATTACTCTCCTTCTTTATCATTTTGTATATGTTTTTCAAATAAATAACACACATGACATACATGTTATTTCGAAGCCTCTCTAAATGTAAACAGATGGATGGGTGAAAACCGATCTCAACTTTTTCATTGGCTCAAATTTTGCGATGTTTCGAATTTATATGTCAACCTTGCGTTTCCTCGCTTTTTGCCATACGGAGAGATATTTTTTAGTGCGTATTTTGCGATTTTTGCGCTTTTTTCTCGAGAGTATATAACTAGATGGCTCGGATCCCTTTTTTTGACATCGATTCCAACGCTTCCCCCGAAAAATTTCGTTAATTTCCTTTTGCAAGAAAGCAGATTAAATTAGACTAATACACACCAAAGAAGATGAAGTTCCAAATTTGTTACGCAGCTGCTCTCTTGTGCACCGTAGTGTCCGCAGCCAACTCAACCATCGGATGTTATTCTACTATCAACTACGTAGTTAACGTCGGAGCTAATGTTCTCCAGACCCCTCAACTTTGTTTAGAGTCCTGTTCTGGTTACAAGATCATTGCGCTCTACAAGGGTAACCAGTGTTACTGTTTGGAAAATGAACCAACCTCAGGTGAATCATCTTCTGCATCTTGTGATATCCCTTGTCCTGGTGATAGTTCTTACAGTTGTGGTGGTTCTGCCTTCTATAACGTTTATGACAGTGATCAAATTCCAGTTTCTTCATCTACTACGTCATCTGCCACCAGCTCAGCTGTTTCCTCATCTAGCACTTCTTCTTCTGCTAACTCCACCACCTCTAGTACCACCAGTGCTGCATCCTCCGCAACTTCTGCTTCTGCCACTGCAACCAGTTCCTCATCAAAGGCTGCTGCAGTTGCATACGGTGCTGCTCCAATTGAAGGTCTTTTCGGATTGGTTGCTTCATTCCTTTTACTTTAGGCTGAATTTAGCAATATTGTGAGTGCGAAAAAAAAAGTTTGTAGTATATATATAATAAGTGTTATTTGCATAGATAATTAATTAATGTTTGTCTTTATTTTCTAGTGTTTGCAGATGTAGCCGAAGATATATAATCTCGTATCACATAATCGTGGAACCTCACGCTTATTATGCACAGCCTTGACACTCTTTGTCAAGATGCAATCAATTAGTGGATGGCACGTCGATCATAACCAGTGCGATTTTTTTTCCAAACTGGTAACAATGTTCGCCTGAGTGAAATTGAAATTTGTGAATATACGCTTGGTGTACGCCTCGAAAATAGAAGGCTGCTAATCTGTAAAGTAGAAGTTAAGAAGATAATATATAACAATCTGGGAGCTCTCAAACTACACCTGCCTGTTCTTAAATTAGCTTCTTGCAGATTAGCACTTTCATAAACCCTATGCATACCATTCTACACCAGTCACGTGACTTTCTTTAAAATTTGTAACCTTAATCCTTTGAGGGCCTTACTTCTTAAATTCTATTTTCGATATGGATACAATCCAAGCATTAAGGTTGCAGACAGGCATGTATTGGCTTTAATATCCAATAAAAAATATTACTAGATAGAGATTTATGCCCACAGTATCTGATTATCATATGGAAAGATCGCCTGCGCTAAGAAACCGGATTTAATGAAGAGTCGATCTTTGCAACCTGAACAGTAGAACAATAAATAATTCCGAAGAGAATAGTAGAGTAGCAAGGCATAGATAGAGTGCTAACTTCCTGATAGTATAGTTCACACAATGGAAGGATGAGCTCTCCCTAAGAAAAGTAGCGGCTTTAGACGCGAACCAGAGGAAGATAATTCCCTTCGACAGCACACTACGCTAAGCTTTGCTTTAGACTTGTATTTGCTTTCACTTACCTTTGCCACTAAGTTACCAAAAAGAATGACATTCAGTACGACCTTTGCCTGTAAGGTCTTTTACTACCTTCTTTTTTAAGTATGGCTCCATGCATAGTTTTTGCTTCCTGGAAGGGACTTCATTCTTTCCCTTCCATCTCTTACATGCAGCATAGTATTTGCCAACCAGTAGTCGAATTGGGTAATTCTTTTGCTTTCCACTACACCAACTCACACAACAAATTCCCTTCACAGGACTCTCGGTCTACAGCCTAAAACCAAACTGACAACATAAACCATCTCTTCCATATCGATCGTAAAACTTACTTTTGCCCTCCACTTAAGAGATGTACATCTGCTTAAATATTTTCATTTAGACTTAAGCAATATCGCGGAGATTACTTACTTCTCCACCATTGGTACATTCTTTTTGGTAATTTCAGGATGTATCCCCTATACACTTAATCCTAAACATCATCCTTTTAGATCTCTTTCCTTTCCCTTTCACTAGTGATTTACTTATTACACCTTTCATTCCTTCCCAAAAACAAAACTATCAGAACGAGACTAAGAGAAAATGGATTATATTAGTCCATCATATAATTGTACATCTCACCCACTTAGTAACCAAGCTTGCCTGGCATATGATCTTGGGTGCTTCTCACCAATGGACTATGTTAGTCCATCATATAATTGCACATCCCACTCACTTTACAACCAAACGTGTTCGCCATGTGATCTTGGGTGCTTCTCACCAATGGACTATGTTAGTATATCATATAATTTCACATCCCACTATAATTTCACATCCCACCCACTTTGCAACCACACGTGCTCGCCATATGATCTTGGATGCTCACCATCGGTGAAAGTTGCTAGTTTTCAAGATGATTGGTGGCTAGGTCACTCACATGTAGGTATAGTACTTAAAGACTCAAGTGAGGCAAATTTCTCGAACTTGACTTTCAATATTGAAGGTTCAGATCCGATTGAAGTCTGGAGTAATATAAGTTTCTCGAACTTGTCCTTCAATATAGGTTATGTCGGATGCAGATCAAAGGGTGCTGCAGTTGCCTACGGGGCTGCTCCAATTGAATGTCTTTTGGGATTGTTTTGCTTATTTCTTTTACTTTGGTGATTTGACATCATAGACCCGATCCAGAGAAAATTTGTTGATAAAAAAAGGTATGTAAGCCTAAGCAGAGTTGTAATATCTATAAGGACCTTAATACACCTTTTTAGTATTTTTTATCTTTCCGTAACAGTATTTGTAAGAAAATGGTGCAACTACAAACGACTGGCATTTGGCTGCAAATTGTGGTTGAACTCATACCAGTTGCATAAACTGCGCCGCAGAAAACTGAAAAGTCTTGGATTCCTGGCCCCATACTACATGAAATCTTCCCATATCAGGGCATTAATGAATTATCCTATTGTAGAATAATCAGTACTAAGCCATGTTGAGCCATGTTGAGTTTGTCCAGTTATGTGATATCCATCACGTGAATTCCACTAATGATACGAACAGTCAACTCATGAGCTATATGGAATACGGAAAGATTACCATCTCAATCCACTGGAATTACGAGTACTGGACAGAAGTAACCTTGGTCGAACATATTTCTTTCCTACTCCACGTTTGGCATTATACTACTGTGTCGATGACGTAGTTAGTGCAAGATTTGAAAATAATTTATACTTTACCATTGGTAGCACTCAACCAATGTCACGCTCAAGCGCTGGATTCGGAAATTTCTCCGTCGGGGTCTGATACATTTTAGCCCCAAACAATTTACCGTTTCAGAAATAAAATGTTTTAATCTTACGAGAAGAAACTTTAATGACAATAGAGTTTAAAGCAATGGATATTTGAAGAGGCACATGAGATAGCGTGAGTGAAGGAAGTGCTACTACTACGAGCAACAGGCAATGGAACCAGCAATTGAAAGCAACGACCATTATGCTTGGAACATCGTTAAACGGTCTGGGCCACTGGCGATAAAAAAAAAACGCGAATCGCGCATATTTCAGGCTAATAAGGAAATAAATTTTTTTAGTGCCTCAGTGAAGATTTTGACAGGTTCTCGATCCAGGAAGGTGAGAATAGCAATGCCACCAAAGGCAGCAAAGGCAATTCACAGCCACCTTGGGCTTTATATTCGTCTAAGTTTAGTCTTAGACTTCCGCGTTGACGTTCACGTTCACGTTCAAGTTCAAGTTCAAGTTCACGTTCAATTTGGCTTTGGCCCTCACCACTACAGTGCTTAGAGAATGTATATTACACGCCTGTTCCCAGTAAGCGCTTTAGGCTACCATTTTTAACAGGCATGGCTCCCAACGTATGTGGCATGGGCTTTTCTGTTTCCAGGTAGACAACCTTTGTGTAATTTTTTCCCCTCCGAATCGTATCGTCTCTCGCTAGGACGCTCTCCAGGTGCTCTCTCCCTGCCCCGTGCCTCCTCACTGGGTAAACACCCCCTTATTCGGTAACTACTGGGCCCTAAACGTCAAAAATACTCGGTAATTTTTTCAAGCCACTGCCAGTATGGAATAGACGGGCGCCCAAGCAAGTCGTGGTATGACAGTCTGTAGCCGATAGATGAGGGTCGAGCGTCGAGAATCAAGCTTCGGCTGCCCACATAGCACACGCAAGAAACCAAACCAGTCTCGGAGAACCCACAATACTCTAATTTGCGCATCACTCACACCCCCCAGCACCCCACCAAGGCAGCCAGTTTGCTTGCCAGTAGTCGCACTGGGTATTTTCATTTTTTCTCCTGTTCTGATACACCCACTCGCACCCCAAATTCCCTACCTAGGACTTTTAGTCCACGATTGGGTACACCCTAAAACTTAACTAATACTTTAAATCATCTCTTTCACCAGCATAGCGCTCCAAAACCCTCCCACCCCCTCCACATAAGAGATGTACATGCATATAAAATATTCCATTTAAGCTTCAACATAGCGCGTTAGTTTACATCTGTCCCATTTCGTTTCACTGTATATTGTAAGCGTTTAGTGAGTAGGAGAATTTGTTCACGCGCGTTCAGACAAACAATCGAAATTTCTTGACGTTTCTTTTTTTTTTTTTTTTTTTTTTTTTTTTGTTTTTTTTTTTTTTTTTTTTTTTTTGTTTGTTTTTTTTTTTTTTTTTTTTTTTTTTTGTTTTGTTTTTTTTTTTTTCTTTATTTC